>JAECXO010000008.1:3597500-4180000 GCA_018152825.1 Scaptomyza hsui
CATTGGCCAAGTCATCACAGGTATGTTGTCTTCTTTGATTGGGACAAGCATGCCTTCCTTGATATTGGGAATGATGGTTTTTCACTTGTGTCTGGCTTGTAGCTCTTGCAAGTTTTCTTCTGACCATTGCTTCCAGAATCCTTGCTTGATTCTGGATACTAATTCCCAACGTTTCAGTAAGGATTTTTCATCGCGGGCGGTGCTGACATCGGGAGAAGCAGTGAGCGCTTCACCAATCAGGAAGTGCGCTAGGGTGAGAGCAGTGGTGTCCGTCGGGTCATTAGACATCGGTGTGATTGGCCGTGAATTCAAGATTGCTTCAATTTTGACGATGACCGTGTTTAATTCCTCAAATGTAAGAGTTGCAGTGTTGGTAGTGGTAACCAGCAGTCGCTTTGCAGACTTGACTGCAGCTGTGCAACTCTGTGTTTACATGCAATCGGAAAAAGGCAAAGCAAAATGAGAAAAATAAATCCCTACTATACAAGTCATGAAGCATTGCTTGCCGTTGTTACCCCTCGCAGTGTTTGATGTGAATAATAAAGTTATCGAAACGAAATATCGCACAAGCAAATATTAGCGCAAATAGTAAATACATTGTTGTGGCTTATAAATTATTAATAAAAATGTTTTGGACCAAAGAACTTGTTGAATTTGGGGTGAAATGTATGTTTATCGACAATAAATTGATATCAGAGTTGCATTTACAAAGAAACAATTGAATGAAAAAGTTCATCGTGTAAATGCGAGCAGATTTGCTAAGAAGTTTTAAAACAGAATGAAAAAATAAATCATCAGAAAAGTTCATCGTGTAAAACGGGTCTTACATACTTTTGAACAAAACTATTATACCCCTTTTACCCATTTCATGGGTTCGGGGTATAAATACCATAACGTAATTTCCCAGCTTTTAACAATTTAAAATGCTAAATTATCAATATTTTAATTTATACCAACAAAGTCTCTGTTTGTTGGGTTTTTATTCACTTCGCTCTTGTTTTTTTTTCTTGCACCTTGTGTACTTCTCTTCTTGTTTTTATACTTTGATACCGAAGGTCTCATAGTATATTGGTTTTGTGCAATTTCCGTCATAGTGTCCGTCCTAGAGACTTGAAACTTTACAATTATGTTTATCTATAGACGGTACACATAATGTGTTAAGATTGAGTTGCCACGCCTACTAAGAGGCTGGGAAATCGATAAATTCGATAACTGAAAACCGATAAAACCAAATATTTCTCACATTCTTACAGCTAGAGTTACCAAATTTTGCACGCTAGTCACGTCCCTCAAAAAACTTCATCAAAATTTTGGATTCCCCGCCTCCATCATCCCTGCTCCTTGCAATTGGAAACGCCTAAAGCTGTTCTGTCAAGACAGATATTGACGTTCCCCAAAAATAAGCATCACAATTTTGGATGCAACGCCCACTAATTCTGCCCCCATCCTTACTGCTCCTTGAAATTGGAAACGCCTATAGCTTCCACAGTTTATGGGCTAGAGAACCAAATTTTGTGTCAAGATAGCTAGTCACGTCCCTGAAAAACTGCATCAAGATGTTGGATGCCACGCCCACTCCTTCTGCCCCTATGCTGCCTGCTCCTTAATATTGGAAACGCCTATAGTTTTCACAGTTTTTGAGCTAGAGCCAATAAATTTTGTGTCAAGATAGGTAGTGAAGTTTTCCAACAAACTGCATCAAAAATTTGGATGCCACGCCCACACCTTCCGCCCCCCACCCCTCGCTGTTGTTAAAACGGCTATGCGTGTATCTTCCACATTTTTTTAACTAGTGTCACCAAATTCGGTAGAAAGATAGAAGGCAACATCTATCAATGATATGCATCAAAGTTTTGGATGCCGCGCACACCCAAGCCACCCGCCTTATAAAATTGGAGTCGGCTATATCTCTAACAGTTTTTAGCTAGAGCCACCAAACTTGGTAGAAAGATAAATGGTGACAGTTAAAAACAATTGATTCAAATATTTGAATGCCACACCCACCTCTGCCGCCCACCTTTTACATTTGGAAGTTCAGTTACCTTCCACAGTTTTTGAGCTTGTCACCAACTTTGGTAACATGATAGCTGGCGATGTTTACCACCCGGCCCACTCCCTTGCAAGCAGACTCCTTACCATCCGTTCTTTTACTGGTATCAAAGTATTCCGAAGTCGGTTGCGTCCGACTGCAACCAACTTCAACGGAACCGTGATCACTGCTTCGAGAGACATCATTTGTCGAGATCGTTCATAGTCCAGTACAGCAACGAGACCATCGTCATAGGAGACAGGAACTATACCAGCTACACGACTACGCAACTAATGACTATGCCAGCCGTATTAACCAAGGAAACGGCCGCAGGATACGAACTATCACTGGACTATGTTCACAGCCAAAGCTTGGAAAACTTAAAGAAGCTCACAAACATATCCGAAGGGATCCTTTTTTCGTTTTTCCTAGAAGCTGTACTAGCGTTAGTCATTATGACTTTGATGTTCTACATCTAGAGGAAACTAACATCAACCAAAGGGATCCCGACGACATCCAACTTAGCCCAGCAGTTGGAAGAACAAAGCGAAACAACCAAAGTTTAATAATCTGCGGGAAGCAGATCTTAAGGAGGGAGGAGTTAACACCGTACACCACCCTCGCCCAGCACACACCCCCTTGTCCCTCACAGAACGCACACCAGTTCATAACTTCTCTTCAAGTGGCCACTCACAGTTTCTCTTTAAGTGGCTACTTCTCTTCAAGCGATGTAACATGACACCCCGTCTCGTCATATGCCCACACTGCGTTGTGAACGCTAAGCGTTTCGAGCGCAACAACAATGTTGTCACCCGAAACTGCAGCACCAGCGCTAAGCGCACAACGACGACGCGTCGCGACGTTGCATAGATCGCGCTGGCTAAGCGTTGACCGTTTCTAAGTGTTTCGCCATTTCCGCTGCTACAATGTTGGGATCGGAATGTGGTGACACACTGGAACGGGCGCGGCGTTGGGTCGATGAGCGGCCACCAAAACCTCGCCGAATTAGTTCCATTCTGGACGACAACCAGCACACAACAAGAATCTCTACGAATTACTTTATTCAAATAAAAAGCCTTACTTAATTTTACATCAACCGACTATTTATTTGGAAGGAAATTCCTTACAGCGGCGTTCGATCAACCAGCATGCAGTTCATCTTGTTAAGGTAGTCCTCGAGACTGCCATAACTTATATATAGGTTTGCATGCAAAAAAATTTTAAAATTAATAAGTAAGCTTAAAATATATAACTTTGTTTTACAGGGTATGTATACAATGTATCCAAGGCTGCTAAACATATACAAGATTTTAAGCAATAATTTTATTCTTTAAAAAACAAATTTCATGAAAATATTTACGTTACTTTAAAATTTGTATACTTTGATACTGAAAGTATCATAGCATATTGGTTTTGTGCAATGTCCGTCATGGTGTCTGTGCGTCTGTCCGTCCGTCCGTATGAACGCAATTTTTTCGACACCCGTAAAGCTAGCGACTTGAAACTTTGCAATTATGTTTTTCTATAGCCGGTACAGATAATTACCAAATTTTGCACGATGATAGCTAGTCACTTCCCTGCAAAAGCTGCATCAAAAGCTGCATCCACCAAATTTAGTGTCAAGATCGGTAATGAAGTTTCCCAAAAAAATGCTTCAACATTTTGGATGCCAAGCCCACTCCTTTCGCCCCCATCCTCCCTACTCCTTGAAATTGTAAACGCCTATAGCTTTCACATTTTTTGGGCTAGGGACACAAAATTTTGTGTCAAGATAGCTAATGACGTTCACAAAAAAAAACATCACAATTTTGGATGCCACGCCCCCTGATTCCGCAACCATCGCCCCTCCTTCGCCTTTAAATTGGAAGCGCCTATAGTGTTCACATTTTATGGGCTCGAGCCACCAAATTTTGTGGCAAGATAGGCGGTGAAGTTGTCAAAAAAATTGCATCAAAAACTTGAATGCAAGGCCCACACATTGCGCCCTCACCGCCCGCCGTCTTTAAAACGGTTGTGCGTGTATCTTCAACATTTATTGAACTAGATTCACCAAATTTGGTATAAAGATATATGGTGACATCTACAAAAGATCTGCATCAAAATTTTGGATGCCACGCCCACCTAAGCCACCCGCCTTATAAAATCGGAATCGGCGTTTCCAATTTCAAGGAGCAGGGATGATGGGGGCGGAAGGAGTGGGCGTGGAATCCAAAATTTTGATGCAGTTTTTTCAGGGACATGACTAGCTATCTGCGTGCAAAATTTGGTAACTTTAGCTGTAAGAATGTGAGAAATATTTGTTTTATCGGTATTCAGTTATCGAATTTATCGATTTCCCAGCCTCTTAGTAGGCGTGGCAACTCAATCTTAACACATTATGTGTACCGTCTATAGATAAACATAATTGTAAAGTTTCAAGTCTCTAGCTTTACGGGTGTCGAAAAAAAAGTTGCGTTCATACGGACGGACGGACGGACGGACACCATGACGGACATTGCACAAAACCAATATACTAGGAGACCTTCGGTATCAAAGTATAACAAGTAAGAAGGAAACAAACTTGTACTGCCTAGGACTTAGATAAGCTTATGTGCAAAATCTGAAGTCTCCAGCTTCTATAGTCTCTGAGATCGACGCATTCATACATACGGACGGACGGACGGACGGACAGACGGACATGGCTATATCGACTCGGCTGTTGCTGCTGATTAAGAATATATATAGGGTCGGAGATGCTTCCTTCTGCCTGTTAGACCCGGTTTACACGATGAAGTTTTTGCCACTGAAACATTCGCTTGTCGGCAAAGGGAGTAGAGGGGTAACAACTGCACGCATTGCTTCATGACTTTTGTAGGAATGATTTATTTTTCTCGTTTGCTGTGCCTTATTCCGACTGCATGTAAACACAGAGTTGCACAGTGTTTGATGTGAATAATAAAGTTATCGAAACGAAATATCGCACAAGCAAATATTAGCGCAAATAGTAAATACATTGTTGTGGCTTATAAATTATTAATAAAAATATTTTGGACCAAAGAACTGGTTGAATTCGGGGTGAAATGTATGTTTATCGACAATAAATTGATATCAGAGTTGCATTTACAAAGAAACAATTGAATGAAAAAGTTCATCGTGTAAATGCGAGCAGATTTGCGAAGAAGTTTTAAAACAGAATGAAAAAATAAATCATCAGAAAAGTTCATCGTGTAAAACGGGTCTTACATACTTTTGCACAAAACTATTATACCCCTTTTACCCATTTCATGGGTTCGGGGTATAAATACCATAACGTAATTTCCCAGCTTTTAACAATTTAAAATGCTAATTTATCAATATTTTAATTTATACCAACAAAGTCTCTGTTTGTTAGGTTTTTATTCACTTCGCTCTTGTTTTTTTTTTTCTTGCACCTTGTGTACTTGTCTTCTTGTTTTTATACTTTGATACCGAAGCTCTCATAGTATATTGGTTTTGTGCAATGTCCGTCATAGTGTCCGTCCGTCTGTATGAACGCAACTTTTTTCGACACCCGTAAAGCTAGAGACTTGAAACTTTGCAATTATGTTTGTCTATAGGCGCGACAGATAAAGTGTTAAGATCAGTGTGCCACGCCTACGAGGAGGCTGGGAAATCGATAAATTCGATAACTGAAAACCGATAAAACCAAATATTTCTCACATTCTTACAGCTAGAGTTACCAAATTTTGCACGCAGATAGCTAGTCACGTCCCTCAATAAACTTGATCAAAATTTTGGATTCCCCGCCCACTCCTTCCGCCCTCATCCTCTCTGCTCCTTGCAAATGGAAACGCCTATAGCTGTCACATTTTTCGGGCTAGAGCCAAAAAATGTTGTGTCAAGATAGATATTGACGTTCCCCAAAAATAAGCATCACAATTTTGGATGCAACGCCCACTAATTCCGCTCCCATCCTTACTGCTCCTTGAAATTGGAAACGCCTATAGCTTCCACAGTTTATGGGCTAGAGAAACCAAATTTTGTGTCAAGATGGGTAATGACGTTCCCCAAAAAAATGCATTAAAATTTTGGATGCCACGCTCACTCCTTCCGCCCGCATCCTTACTGCTCCTTAAAATTGGAAACGCCTATAGCTTTCATAGTTTTTGGGCTAGAGCCGCCAAATTTTGTGTCAAAATGGTTCATGACGTTCCCCAAAGAAATGCAGAAGAATTTTGGATGCCACGCCCCCTGATTCAGCCCCCATCCCCCCTTCTCCTTGAAATTGAAAACACCTACAGTTTTTACATTTTTTGAGCTAGAGCCAATAAATTTTGTGTCAAGATAGGTAGTGAAGTTTTCCAACAAACTGCATCAAAAATTTGGATGCCACGCCCACACCTTCCGCCCCCCACCCCCAGCTGTTGTTAAAACGGTTATGCGTGTATCTTCCAAATTTGGAAGAAAGATAGAAGGCAACATCTATCAAAGATATGCATCAAAGTTTTGGATGCCGCGCACACCCAAGCCACCCGCCTTATAAAATTGGAGTCGGCTATATCTCTAACAGTTTTTAGCTAGAGCCACCAAACTTGGTAGAAAGATAAATGGTGACAGTTAAAAACAATTGATTCACCAACATTGGTAACATGATAGCTGGCGATGTTTACCACCCGGCCCACTCCCTTGCAAGCAGACTCCTTACCATCCGTTCTTTTACTGGTATCAAAGAATTCCGCAGTTGGTTGCGTCCGACTGCAACGTTTTTACTTGTTTGTTGTTGATTAGCACATCTTTTCAATTTGTTCTTTTTTGGCTATATAAATGATTAACTTATTCATTAACGATTTTAAACTATTTCCCCGACGTTGGCGATCAGGCAAGCTCCGTTTTTTGACTGATTGGTTGCCCGCTCTCTACCCCTGCTCGTACTCGCTTTGGCCTATGCGTTCGGTGGCCGAGAGGGACTATCGGGAGAGGAGTAATTGTTCGCCCGCAAGTAATTTCTTTTTCTTTGTTAATAATAGGCTGTAAAGACAACGAAGGCAAACCCAACGCTTAACATTAACAATAGTTAATGAGAGAATTTGTAAGCGGAGTCTTACCAAAAGGTCAGGCAAAGTCAAATATTTACTCTTCTTGATGACGACAGGGAAGCAGCGCATGTAGCTGCAATTAAATGCAATTTAATGCAATAGCGCACCACCGCAGCTGGTAACTAAAGAAAACTTAATTTTAGAAATTTTTAAATTTTTCTAATACGATTTTCTTTCGAATACTCACTGTCGCTTTTATAATTATGTCACAGAATATTGTCCAAGCCTGAAAGTAGGCATCGGCATCTGCAACTCCCCACCCAAGCAGTATTCTCTCCGCTCGTAATGTAATGTAATATAATTTGTAATTATGTTAACGGCCTGCTGAGCAAGCTCAACAGGCTGTTAAGTTTAGTACCAATTCAACATTAAAGAAATGAAGAACACACACACCAAAACCCTAGCGTTTTCATTTTCACTCGTTGTGGCGTATATTGTTTTACAAGCAAAATAAAGTTCGATATTTGCGTAGATCGCGTGTGCATATTATTTCACGCCTCCACGTATTTTCATGGTCCTTCGAGCCGGATCCCTCTAAAGATTGGAAGATCATCCCTCGCCCCAGCAAGCTACGGTGGATTAATAAACGCACACACATCATACATACACACATACACAGAACAGATAAGTAATATAATTTGCATTATTTTATATTATTTTTTTGTTCGTGTGAATTTAATTTATTAAATATTAAACGCTGTTTAATACTTTTCCAATAAGTTTAGTATTTGCACATTTTTCCAATTTTGTCTGTTCTCAATTCCGTTTTTTGGCGCCACTTGAACATACATACATACATATGTACGTATGTAAATGGTGCCAAGATTTTGCTCACAATTGTTTCCATAAAAATACAAACGCTTCATATTTACATATGTGCGTTTATAATTGTGATCAATTTCCACAAATTGTATTTAACCAATGCATATATGTATGTCCATATGTAAAAAGAAACTAACAAGTGTTTTACCTTCCTTATCCGCCACCACTTGTATATCCAAAGTACAACAACGTACATCATTAATTATCCTAAATAAACATAATAGCATAACTTTAATTAAACAACACAAAAAATAATATTCTACATCTGCAAGCGTTTCACCTTGGCGCAGCCAGTAGCTCAAACAAAAAATCATACATACACATATATACAAGCCAACGGTGACACTCCGCAAAGAGCCGTACACATATATACCTATGTACTTATGCTCTGGTCACTGACTCCAGCGTTCCAATTCCGTTTTTACCACTGCACATGTGGAGTATACCCTACCCTTTTTTTGAGACAAGTTTTCCGAGTCAACTTGCAAAATCTTAAGACACCCTTCCGCAAGTGGGGCACATTCAGGTGCATACTTCGCAGGATAAAAGCAAGTCGGGCATATCCGACTGTGCAACACTTTGTAATATAAAAACAAAAAAAATATTTATTTTTTAAATATAATAATAAATACGAAATAAAAAAAACTAATAAAAACAAAATATATCTATTTTTTTGGTATTTTTCTTAGTATTTTTTGATAAATATTTTTTTTCCTTTTTTTTCAAATAAAAATATACACTTTCCAGTGGTGATAAATACCCTAATTTTGTTTTTTTGGGTATTTTTTGTTGTATTTTTTTGGTACATTTTTTTCCTTTATTTCAAATAAAAATATACACTTTCCACTGGTGATAAATACCCTAATTTGTTTTTTTTTAATGGTATTTTTTCGTATTTTTTGGTATATTTTTTTCCATTTTCAAATAAAAGTATACACTTTCCACTGGTGATAAATACCCTAATTTGTTTTTTTTGGTTATATTTTGGTATTTTTTTTTGTATTTTTGGTATATTTTTTTTTTCTCCTTTGTCAAATAAAATATACACTTTCCACTGGTGAAAAATACCATAATTTCGGTATTTTTTTGGCATATTTTTTTTCCAATAGAAAATATACAATTTCCGTGGCAAAATACCCTCACATTGGGTTTTTTTTGTTTCTCTTTTGCTTGTCGATTTTTTTTAAATTTCTTTGGTCTTCGTCTATTCGTTTCCGGTTCCGTCGAGAGCCTATTATGTCAGAGGGCTCGAAGCAGCAAGCGACACGTCGTCCTTCCCATTCAAACGTCCGTCGTTCATCCTTGTCAAGCGCTCGCAGCTCCTCAGCGCCAGGCGAAAAATCCAAGTCTGGTAGCTCCAAACTTCAGTCTGAGCCAAAATCGTCCGCTGGTCTATCCAAAATTCAAGCTAACACTCAACTCAAGCTTAAAGCAGAGAGTTTAGCAAGCCAAGACAGCGCTCGTATAAATCGACAGACATCACAAAATATGACAGACAAATCCACAATGGCGCTGAATGCCTTTATTGCAGTTTCGGACAGATTAAGCCAATTTGAGGCGAGATTTGCGAACTCAGCAGGCGCAACGCTGTTTACACTACAGGTGCGCCGGGATCAAATCCGATCCTTGTGGGAAAAAATAGAGCTTGCGTTCGAGCAAGGTTCCCAAACCATGACGCAATGCGCTGGTTCCAGCGACGATCTTGCGGTTATGACCCAAAAATATGAACACTGCTATTCAATATATGAGCGGTGCGTAGCTTAGTTAGGCGAAAGTATCGACGCAGCTTCCGCACAAAATAATCAACTACAATCCTCTCCTCCGTCCATGTCAAGAGGTTGTAGTCTTCCCCCAATTGACACAGAAGTCTTTGATGGAGATCTGTTCACAGCAATTTAGATAAATAATGCTAGATTGTCCCCAGTCGAGAAACTGTTTCACCTCAACGCTAAGACAAGCAGCGAGGCCAAGGGTATTGTTTCAAAATCTCCATTGACAAATGACGGTTTCCACTCAGCGTGGAAGAATCTTTCCGAAAGATTCGAAAATAAGCGGCTGCTAGTTAACAGCCAGCTAGGCATCCTTTTCAATCTGGCGTCAGTTTCTCAAGAGTCTGGAATTGCACTAAAAGGGCTCCAGAGCACGGTCCAAGGGTGCCTGACAGCTTTCGAGCTAGCAAAAGTCAGCATCGATAATTGGGATTGTTTGCTCGTATTCTTATGCTCATCCAGGCTTCCGAAACTTACCCTATCCTTGTGGGAACAGTCTCTCCACAACAAGTCCGATATTCCGACTTGGGCCGACTTCAATTCTTACCTAATTGAGCGCCATCGCACGCTGGAAGCGATTGAAGATATGAGGCCTATGGGCGTTCCAATTCAATCTGATCGCAAGGATCTTAGCAAAAAATATCAACTCTTTCGAAGCGAAGGTCAAGGTAAAGGCACAAGTTGCCAAGCCAAATGCTACCTGTATGCTTTGGTCCAAAGAGAACCATCCAGTGCGTTTATGCCCACGATTTCTGCCAATGGCAGTCACTGATCGGGCCTCCTACATAAAGCAGCAGCAGCTATGTCTAAACTGTTTCGCCAGAGGACATCAGCTAAAAGAATGCACAAGCAGCCATAACTGCTTCACGTGCAAAGGTCGCCACAATACACTGTTGCATCGTGGTGACCCTCCTACCCAGTCGGCCCCCAGGTCGTCATTAAGTACTGCTGCTGCTCCATACCTTCCCGAACTTTCAATACAGTCCACCCCAGACCAAAGTTCGGCAAATATCCACAATTATTTCACGTCGAACACGCAAGGTGTTCTTTTAGGCACTGCCATAATTAACATATGCCACCTTGGCACGCGTAATGAGGCACGTGCGTTGATTGATTCAGGCTCCGAGGCAACATTCATTTCAGAACGAATGTTTCGAATCATCAACCTCTCGTTTAAACGTGTTACAGCTCAAGTTGCCGGTCTTAATCAAGCAGTGTCAGCCAATCCGGAGAAGTTATGTCACTTCAACATAGGATCCCCAACAAAGCCGAGAGTCCACATTGAAGCGTCGGCGTTAGTTCTTCCAAGTGTGGCAGGAACTCTACCTTCGCATCCGATTCCCGGAAGTGCCTTGTGAGAGTTGCCCAATATCCCGCTGGCTGAACCCCTATTCTACAAGAGCTCGCAGATAGATGTGCTATTAGGCACAAATATCCTTCCACCCATCCTACTAGGCGGCTCTATTCCAAATATCTGTGGTTCGTTATTGGGTCAAGAAACCATCTTCGGTTGGATTCTTACCGGTCCAATACCTACGTGTGCTTCATCCTCTATCTCCGCTTTTTCAACTCGAGTCACGGTCAAGACAGACCAACGGTTGGAAAACCTCCTCATAAAGTTTTGGGAGGTGGAGGATCTCCCAAGGAAGCCAGTAAAAGAGTCTGATGACATATGCGAAGACATCTTTATGCGCACCACAACTCGAGATGAGAGTGGCAAATATATTGTCACTCTCCCTTTCAAAAACCCAGATCACATTAATTTAGGACATTCAAGGTCAATCGCACTGGCTCTGTTTCTGAGAAACGAGAATCGTTTAAACAGGAACATTCCTTTAAAAGAGCAGTATGACTCCGTGATCCAGGATTATCTGGACTTAGGTCATATGAGACAAGTCCCCCCTTCTATCGATACTGGGAACTTTTACCTTCCACACCACGCTGTTTTTAAACCAGACAGCATTACCACTAAAGTTCGCGTAGTATTCAACGCTTCCAGTCAATCCACGGACGGTAAGGTCCCGTTTTACAATCCGATCTGACTATTCAGATCTTGAAGTGGCTTTTTTTCCGCTACGGCTTCAACGCTGACATTACTAAAATGTATCGTCAGATTTTAGTAAAGCCAATCCACACGCCATTTCAAAGGATCCTTTATCGCAACACAGATCAAGAGCTCTGTGACTATGAGCTCAATACTGTCACATTTGGGGTAAATTGCGCTCCGTTCCTGGCAATTCGCGTTTTGCAGCAGCTCGCTAAAGACGTGGCTGCGCAGTTTCCGCGTGCTAGTGACATCATTTCCAACTATTTGTATGTTGACGATGTACTAGCAGGATCGCACTCCAAGCAATGCGCCATTTCCAGCATCAAGGAGCTCCAAGAAGCTATGAGCTCAGCGGGGCTTCCACTTCGAGATGTGAAATGTGGCATAATAAAAAGCCTGTTTTGAAATATCTGAAGATATTTGGCTCAACAGTAAACGTTCTTAATAGAGTAAGAAAATGAAAGTTCGATTAAAAATCGATTAAATGTATACTAGTGGGATATGAACCAAATGGTTTAAAGCTGTGGAATGTAAAATCAAGGAATTTTATGTCAGCTAGAGATGTTGTGGTGGACGAAACAAATATGTTGAAGTCAAGATCGCTAGAAGATTGTGATTTTACAGTCAGAAGACTCTATGTTCCAAAATAGCAGGCGAAAAAAAGGAAGTCGATTTTCAGGCAAATGGAAAATATTGAAATTGTTAATGACAGCTCAAAAATAATTATACAGCCTTGTGAAAATTGCACAAATCTGAAGAATTCCGATCCAGTCGTAGTTACTGGTGAGAACGAAGAAATAAGACGCAGTGAGAGATTAACAGACAAACCTAAAATTTCTTATAGATTATTAGAAAAAATGGTTAATGAATTCTTATATAAAAACTCCTTTATTATTCATGTAAACGTCAAGGTTTTTATTTGTCACGTTTACTTTTTTGGCAGAGGCGCAATTGCGTGAGCTTGACATCATGTTCACCGAAAGAAGAGACAGAGGCACGATCAGTGTGGCCAAACCACTCTTTACGGATAACATCTAATACTAACATCGATACCTTGAATACTAACTTACGATATATCGGTATACACTAATGTGGCGTTTATACTACAGCGAGTTTGCTATCGATATCGTCATCGACGCAATAACGCAGAATTGGTGTTCACACTGGCACAAAAGTGCGTTATGCGTTATACGTGAAGTTAGCAGCAGCTGCTTTGTTTTGATTTCGCTGATACGAAAATTTTTTATTAAAATATAATTATAAAATGAATTCAAGCAATCTTTTGGAATTGTTATGTGCAATGGAGCAAAATAATGCAATGTTGGCAGAATGCATGAATCTGGCGGGAACGTCTGCAGCAACATTTGCTTTGCTAGATGACCCAGGACGCCGTCGTAGCATTTGGACACTTGTGAGAAAAAATAGTTTATTCATGCCAATAATCTTTTATTAACATAATATTGTTTTCCTTAAAATATCCCAAGCCACGATATGGATGTTTTTGGGAAAGTGACGTTCCAAATAATTCGGACGCATTTTTTAAGGAGAGCTTCCGTTAAGAAAGGGAAGCATTTAATATCCTGGTTGGTCGTCTGACGGGTCTGAGAAAGAAGGACACTTCTTATCATAGCCTGTAATCAAGTTAAAATGTTTTAAACATACTTATTATATTAAAAAAAAAAAAACGTTGCAGTCGGACGCAACATTGCTGCGGAATACATGTTACCAGTGAATTGCGTTTGATTATTGGTTTGTTTGCAGTGGACCGCTATTTGAATCCATGTGGTAAAAGTTGCCAACTATCATGTTACCAAATTTGGTGACTTTAGCTCAACAAACTGTGGAAGATAACTTAACTCCCAAATTTAAAAGGTGGGCGGCAGAGGTGGGCGTGGTATCCTAATTTTTGATGCAGATCTTTTGTAGATGTCACCATATATCTTTCTACCAAATTCGGTGACACTAGCTTGAAAAATGTGAAAACTATAGGCGTTTCCAATTTCAAGTATAAGGGGGTTGGGGGCGGAATAAGGGCAGTGGCATCCAAAATTTCTATGCAATTTTTAGGGAACGTAAATATCTATCTTCACACAAAATTTGACGTGGACTCTAGCCCAAAAATCCAAAAACTATAGGCGTTTCCAAGACTTAGTGTACAGGGGGATGGGGGCGGAATCAGGGGGCGTGGCACCCAAGTTTTGTTGGGGAACGCCAGTTACCTATCTTGACACAAAATTTGGTGGCTCTTGCCCAAAAAATGTGAAAACTATAGGCGTTTCCAATTTCAGGGAGAAGGGGGATGGGGGCGGAATCAAGGGCGTGGCATCCAAATTTTTGATGAATTTTTTTGGGGAACGTCAATATCTATGTTGACACAAAATTTGGTGGCTCTAGCCCAAAAATGTGAAAACTATGGGCGTTTCCAATTTCACGGAGAAGGGGGACGGGGGCGGAATCAGGGGCGTGGCATCCAAAATTTTGATGCATTTTTTGGGGAACGTTAATATCTATGTTGACACAAAATTTGGTGGCTCTTGCCCAGAAAATGTGAAAACTATAGGCGTTTCCAATTTCAGGGAGAAGGGGGATGGGGGCGGAATCAGTGGGCGTGGCACCAAATTTTTGATGCATTTTTTGGGGAACGTCAATATCTATGTTGACACAAAATTTGGTGGCTCTAGCCCAAAAAATGTGAAAACTATGGGCGTTTTTCCTTTTTAGGAGAGGGGGGGGGGGGGGGGGGGATAAGGGGGGGGGTATCAAAAATTTTTATTGAAGTTTTTTTGGGAAAGAAAAAACAAATTGTGCAAAATTTGGTAACTCAAGCTGTAAGAATGTGACAAATATTAGGGTTTATCGGTTTTCTGTTATCGAATTTATCGATTTCCCAGCCTCCTAGTAGGCGTGGCACCCCAATCTTGACACTTTATCTGTCTCGCCTATAGACAAACATATTTGCAAAGTTTCAAGTCTCTAGCTTTACGGGTGTCGAAAAAAGTTGCGTTCATACGGACAGACGGACAGACGGACAGACGGACAGACGGACAGACACCATGACGGACATTGCACAAAACCAATATACTATGAGGACCTTCGGTATCAAAGTATAAAAACAATTGCTTACCATTTTGTTGCGACATGTTACCAATGAATTGCTTTTTATTTTTAGTTTTTGTTTGCCGGGAAACCGCTATTTGAATCAGTGGTGATAGTTGAGAACGATATACGAAAATGGGCAAATCCTTTTGAGTCAATCGAATATATTAGTTACGTAAACCGAATACACGCAACTGCATACAAACTAAACTCAACTTTTTGTCACCACTAGGCCCCTATGCTATTTGTATTGGGAAAGAAGCTGCTTGTTGGCATTAAACGCAAAACGCAACCGTAGTGTGAACACCATATAACATAACATAGGCAATCGATAGTCATATATATAAATACTTTACAACACGGCCGGCCTGACGTGGAATCGACCTCGATTCCACTTACTCTCAATTACGGAAGACTTAGGGCCATACCAGACGGTGGGGTATTGCTTTGCGGTCAGACGTCAGAAGCACAATTTGCTGTTGTATTTCCAGGATTTCCTTCTGTTTACGCAGATTACCCAAGTGCTCGTTCAGGCTCAACGACACTGGAAACGGAGTTTCCGCCAGAACTGCAGACGGCGAGGCAGCAGCCGGAACGGTGGACGGCAAAGCCAACTCTGGAGCAGCAGACAGCTAGGCATCAACAGGAACAGTTGACAGCGGGGTTACCGCCGGGACAGCAGACGGCGAGGCGGCAGCAGAAACAAGTGACAGCGAGGTTGACGCCAGAACAGCAGACGGCGATGCGGCAGCAGGAGCAGTTGACGACAAAGTTGACGCTGGGACGGCAGACGGCGAGGCGGCAGCAGAAACAAGTGACAGCGAGGTTGACGCCAGAACAGCAGACGGTGATGCGGCAGCAGGAGCAGTTGACGACAAGGTTAACGCTGGAACGGCAGACAGCGAAGCGGCAGCAGAAACAGTTGACGGCAAGGTTGACGCCGGAACAGCAGACTGCGAAGCAGCAGCAGGCACAGTGGACGGCAAAGTAAACGCTGGAACAGCAGGCAGCACGGCGGCAGCAGGAGCGGTGGACAGCGGGGTTACCGCTGTGACAGCAGACAGCGAGGCGGCAGCAGATGCAGTTGATAGCGTAGTTAACGCTGGAACAGCAGGCAGCAAGGCGGCAGCAGGATCAGTTGACGGCAAAGTTGACACTGGGACAGCAGACAGCGAGGTGGCAGCAGGAGCAGTTGACAGCGGGATTAATGTTGGAACAGCAGACAGCGGGGCGGCAGCAGACCTTGACAATTCTGACACTAGTCTGCGTATCTGTACTAGCGTCGCTGACGGTGGCACTTCTACATCATGTGCCCTCAGCAGGTTCATCATTTTCTCTTTATTTAGGCCCATTGTTGTGGATTGGGCGTCAACATAATTATTGGGCGTTGAGAATATCCCACTTCTGAGCTAAAAACTCCTATATTATTTATGTAAACGTCAAGATGGTTTTTATTTGTCACGATTACTTTTTCGGCAGAGGCGCAATTGCGTGCGCTTGACATCAGGTTCACCGGAAGAAGAGACAGAGGCACGATCAGTGATCAGTGGCCAAACAACTCTTTTCGAATAACACTTAATACTAACATCGATACCTTGAATACTAACTTACGATATATCGGTATACACCAACATAACCTAGGCAATCGATAGTCATATATATAAATACTTTACATATACTTACTTTAATAATATTCCAAATTGTTTTGAATAAATTAAAAATCGGGATGATAAGATTAATTGGGAAAAGGCAATTCTTGATGAATTAGATACCCATTCTCAACACAATAACTGGTCTTTGGTACAAAGGCCTCAAAGCAATAATATAATTGATTGTAAATGGGTGTTTACTATTGAGCGAGATGAATTCGGCAACTTAGTCCGATATAAAGCAAGACTCGTAGCGCGAGGCTTTACGCAAGAATATCTGACTTATTATGAAGAACCATTTGCACCAGTTGCACGTATTTCTAGTTTTCGGTTTATTCTGGCATTAGCAAATCAATATGATTTGAAAATTCATCATATGGATGTCAAGACAGCATTTCTCAATGGAAACCTTAAAGGGGAAATTTATATGAACATTCCTCAAGGATTGACACATGTTGAGGGAAAAGTCTGTAATTAAATAAAGCTATTTAAGGTCTAAAACAAGCAGCCAGGTGCGGGTTTGAAGCTTTTGAAAATGTCTTAAACCAAATCGGTTTTGTCAATCTAAGAGTTGACCGATGCATTTATATTATAGATAAAGAAGATATTTCTTTAAATATGTATGTAAATACTATTGTACATGGATGAGGTTGTGATAGTCACTCAAAAGACTGAAACAATGTCAAATTTTAAATCTTATTTGATGAACAAATTTAAAACAAGTAAAAACGTTTCAGTCGGACGCAACCGACTACGGAATACTTTGATACCAGTAAAAGAACGGATGTTAAGGAGTCTGCTTGCAAAGGTATGGGCCGGGTGGTAAACATCGCCAGCAATCATGTAAAAAAATTTGGTGACATTAGCTCAAAAACTGTGGCAGATAACTGGGCGTGGCATCCAAATTTTTGAATCAAATTTTTTTAATTGTCACCATTTATCTTTCTACCAAGTTTGGTGACTCTAGTTCAAAAAATAAGGAAGATACACGCATAACCGTTTTAGCAACGCCGGGGGGTGGGGGGCGGAAGGTGTGGGCGTGGCGTTCAAATGATGAAGTTTGTTGGAGAACTTCACTACCTATCTTGACCCAAAATTTGGTGGCTCTAGCCCAAAAATGTGAAAACTATAGGCGCTTTCAATTTTATGGAGAAGGAGGGATAGGGGCAGCATCAGGGGGCGTGGCATCGAAAATTTTGATGCATTACCTATCTTGACACAAAATTTGGTGGCTCTAGCCCAAAAAATGTTAAAAATATAGGCGTTTATGAATTCAAGGAGCAGAGAGGATGGGGGCGGATGGAGTGGGCGTGGCATCCAAAATTTTGATGCAGTTTTGCCAGGGACGTGACAAGCTATCAACGTGCAAAATTTACCAAATTTATGTTCGTACACTTGCAAAAAAGAAACGCATTTCCGCTTCTTAATGAATAAGTGCATACACAAATAAGTGAATAATGCGCTTGAAAATCGAAATTTCATAGTGCACAATATTTTTTTTTCAGATTTGTGTGCCTTTGACAATTGATTTACGAAACAACTAGCGGTTGTTGTTGATGTAAGTGTTGTTGTTGGGCCCGCACTGCTACTTTTTCTTGGTGTCATTGATTTAAAACTAGTAAATTTAAACAAAACTTGGTGCGTCTAGAAATATTTGGCACACCAGAATATGGAATGGGGGTGGTTTTACCTACTTGCTAATTATCAAACTCAGACAAAACTTATCACACAAACACATACATAGAAGCACAAGAAATTTTACTTCTGATCTACCATTTGCCATTGTTTTGATATAATTTAGAGCTGACATTTGTGTGGTTGGTCTTGCAAATGCACATATGTAAGTACATACATATGTAAGTACATTGTTGTACATATATATTAACAAATGCAAGTGCAAATATAAATGCATGCATACATTGTTGACTTCTGAATTCTGTGCGTGCGAAGAAGGAAGCGATACTAAGCTTTTTGTTTGACATGCAGAAAGCGCGCAAACATAAGAGAGTGAGCCGAAATGGGCAACATCAAAGGTGCATGATCGGAGCGAGATTCAAAAATAATTTGTCATCCAGCGCCGAACATGAAGAGCGTTGTGCGCGCGTGTTCACGAGTTAAGCCGCCACTTTGGGTTTGGGACCAAGAGCGCGACTCACACGTATGACGCAAACATGCATAGATTCTATCAATTCTATGAATGTATTCATGATTCAGGTGTACCTATGCCGACTGTCACCACAACACGAGAATGAGCGAATCTGAAAACAAGTAAGAGAGCTTAAGTCGAGAAATCCCGACTAAAAGATACCCTAAGCCAGTGTATTAAAATGACTTGCATCAGTGAAGTTTTTCTTGACTTAACTTTAATATAATAATAAGGGAATTGGTTATGCATTTTAGTTTATGTATAATGTGAATAAAAAAAGTTACTTTTTGTATCATTGAGTTTTTTAACATTCTGATTTTCGTAATATATATATACACATTCATTTAAAATGTAAAAAAATATTCAATTGCCATTATTTAAATATTTAAATTAAGATCAACGTATTTTCATTTGTTTTGTTGTTTTTAAACACAAGAAAAATAAGTTGATTTTAGACTTAATCAGGGGTGTGCCAGCCATCAAAACCAACCGAATTCCAACCTAAAACCAACCTCGAGCTGGTTTTAGGTGTGCCAAAGCCCAGTTTGAGATTATTTTTAAACCTCAAGAAATTGGGCTAGAGATTTGGTTAGTTTAAGCAATATTAAATGTCTAATGAATAACAAGTGTTACTTTTTCGAAAGGTAATTTTAAGCTTAGTTGCATATTGCAAATACATTTGAATTTAATACATTTTTTAATTCATGATTTTCGATATTAATAAATCTCTAACAAATCTCTAAAACTATTTGCCGTTCTGTGTAAACGTGCAAAGCCGTCCCTAACAAGAGAGGTGCCACCTTGTTCGTTAAACAATAACTATTATTCGGAGTTTTTAATTGGTAAATTTTAAAGACACTTTTTTGTGACAAATAAAGATGAAAAAATCGTTCTTTAAGGAAACAAAATTGCATGGTTGAGCAGTGTACAGTTTGTTGTAAATTTAACTAAGTTATTGCAGCAAACCTTTTTTGATGAGGTGGCAACTTCTGCGGTGTTTTTTGGGTGTGGTAATGAACAGTAAGAAGAAGAATTTAATTTATAGAAAGTCATTGCGGCGCCAAAATGTAAGTTAAATTAAAATTGCGTTAAATTATTTGGTTTAAATTTATTTTATTATTGGTCCCTAAGGGAAAACACCGTTTACCTTTTGCTCTTTTAAAATGTAAACAAAAGCAGATTTTCCATTCACGAAATACGTAGAACAGCTGTTCAAGCAAGCTATCACGGCAGGGTTGTCAAGCAACATGAGTTACTTGGCGGGCTAAATATTAAATATTTATTTTGTATAAGAACTACAAGAGATAAAACCTAACATATTTTTATTTTACCTGTTTTATAAATATAACAGTAATTCCATGAGGCCAACCTTGAAAACAATGACACAAATAGCAAATACATTTTAGGCAATTTTCATTTTTGAAAGGTAGCAACTCTTTTGGGCCATTTTCGTTTTACGTATTTGCTCCGAAACATTTTACCGAAAAAATTAAATCTCCCTAACTTCTGGCACACCGACGGTTCTTATTTAGAGATTTGAAAACCTGCTCGAGTCAAAATCTTTAGAGATTTCTGGCACACCCCGATTACTTGAAGCAACATTATATATTGTTGTCGTCTAATTTTCTTATTATAAAATAGTTATATAGACACTGCTTAAGTGCATTTAAAATCAAATAAAACTAAGCAGTCTGAATATTCTATTAAAATAATATAAGTTGGTATATTCAATTTTATTGAATTCTACACTTACGTAGTAACAATTGTTTTACAGTGAAGTCAATTGACTCACAGCCAAATTAAAATATGTCAATTGAAACTTTAGATATTAGTGGTGTTTTGGTGCCGCATTCAGTTGTTGTTGGGTGATGGAGCCTGCCCTCTTAGATCTATTTCCTACCTTTTATTTGGTAGGCAAGGCAGCAGAGATTAATGCACTCAATTTTAAAGTTTATCATAATGGAAATTTATTACAAGCATTTGGAAATATTATGCATCCTGTAAAAAGATTGCATTTTAACGGTCCATTATTGAATGGATATTTTGATGTTTATATTCCTCTAGAGGAAGTATAAAGTATACTCTAGATTCTGATACGTCAAGTGAATGTAAAACTGAAAATGTTAAAAATCCGACAAAACAAAAAAAAAACAAGGGAAAACGTCGCAGTCGGACGCAATGTAAAAAAATGTAAAAGGTGGGCGGCAGAGGTGGGCGTGGCATCCAAATTTTTGAATCAAATGTTTTTAACTGTCACTATCTATCTTCCTACCAAGTTTGGTGGCTCTAGCTCAAAAACTGTTAGAGATATAGCCGATTCCAATTTTATAAGGCGGGTGGCTTGGGTGGGCGTGTCATCCAAAATTTTGATGCAGATCTTTGGTAGATGTTGCCTTCTATCTATCTACCGAAAATAGGGGCTCTAGCTTAAAAATTATAAGAGATATCGAAATTCCCGGTTTTAAATGGTGGGCGGCAGAGGTGGGCGTGCCATCCTAATTTTTGATGCAGATCTTTTGTAGATGTCACCATATATCTTCCTACCAAATTTGGCGACTCTAGTTCAAAAAATGTGGAAGATACACGCATAACCGTTTTAACAACGGCTGGTGGTGGGGGGCGTAAGGTGTGGGCGTGGCATCCAAATTTTTGATGCAGATTTTTGGAAAACTTCACTACCTATCTTGACACTAAATTTGGTGGCTGTAGCCCAAAAAATGTGAAAACTACAGGCGTTTCCAATTTCTTGGAGAAGTGGGGATGGGGGCGGGATCAGGGGGCGTGGCATCCAAGTTTTGATGGGGAACGTCACCTATCTTGACACAAAATTTGATGGCTCTAGCCCGAAATATGTTAAAACTATAGTCGTTTCCGATTTCAATAAGCAGGGATGATGGGGGCAGAAGGAGTGGGCGTGGCATCCAAAATTTTGATGCAGTTTTTTCAGGGACATGACTAGCTATCTGCGTGTAAAATTTGGTAACTCTAGCTGTAAGAATGTGAGAAATATTTGGATTTATCGGTTTTCAGTTATCGAATTTATAGATTTCCCAATCTTGACAGTTCATCTGTCTCGCCTATAGACAAACATAATTGCAAGGTTTCAAGTCTCTAGCCTTACGGGTGTCGAAAAAAGTTGCGTTCATACGGACAGACGGACAGACACCATGACGGACATTGCACAAAACCAATATACTATGAGACCTTCGGTATCAAAGTATAAAAACACAAAAAAAAAAAAAAAAAACAAGTCAAAACGTGGCAGTCGGACGCAACCGACAGCGGAATACTTTGATACCAGTAAAAGAACGGATGGTAAGGAGTCTGCTTGCAAAGGAGTGGGACGAGTGGTAAACATCGCCAGCTATCGTGTTACCAAATTTGGTGATTTAAGCTCAAAAACTGTGGAAGATAGCTGAACTTCGAAATGTAATAGGTGGGCGGCAGAGGTGGGTGTGGCATTGAAATTTTTGAATCAAATGTTTTTAACTGTCACCATTTATCTTTCTACCAAGTTTGGTTTCTCTAGCTCAGAAACTGTTAGAGATATAGCCGATTCCAATTTTATAAGGCGGGTGGCTTGGGTGGGCGTGGCATCCACAATTTTGATGCAGATCTTTGGTAGATATTGCCTTCTATCTTTCTACCGAATTTAGGGGCTCTAGCTTAAAAACTGTAAGAGATATCGAAATTTCCGATTTTAAATGGTGGGCGGCAGAGGTGGGCGTGGCATCCCAATTTTTAATGCATATCTTTTGAAGATGTCATCATATACCTTCCTACCAAATTTGGTGACTCTAGTTCAAAAAATGTGGAAGCTACACGCATAACCGTTTCAACAACACAGGGGGGTGGGGGCGGAAGGTGTGGGCGTGGAAACCAAATTTTTGATGCAGTTTGTTCGAAAACTTCACAAAATTTGGTGGCTTAGTTCAAAAAATGTGAAAACTATAGGCGTTTTCAATTTCAAGTAGAAGGGGGATGTGGGCGGAATCAGGAGTCGTGGCATCCAAAATTTTGATGCATATTTTTGGGGAACGTCAATATCTATCTTGACACAAAATTTGGTGGCTCTAGCCCAAAATATGTGAAAACCTTAGGCGATTCCAATTTCATCGAGAAGGGGGGATGGGGGCGGAATCCGGGGGCGTGGCATCCACAATTTTGATGCATTTTTTTGGGGAAGGTCAATATCTATCTTGACACAAAATTTTGTGGATCTAGCCCAAAAATATGAAAACTATAGGCGTTTCCAATTTCAAGGAGCAGGCAGGATAGGGTCGGAAGGAGTGGGCGTGGCATCCAAAATTTTGATGCAGTTTTTTCAGGGACGTGACTAGCTATCTTCGTGCAAAATTTGGTAATTCTAGCAGTTAGAATGTGAGAAACTTTGCAATTATGTTTATCTATAGACGGTACAGATGAAGTGTTAAGATCGGGGTGCCAAGCCCACTAGGAGGCTGGGAAATAGATATCTTTAACAGTTTTTGAGCTAGAGCCACCTAAGTTGGTAGGGAGATAAATGGTGACAGTTAAAAAGATTTGATTCAAAAATTTTGATGCCACGCCTACCTTTGCCGCCCACCTTTAATATTTGGAAGTTAAGTTATCTTTCACAGTTTTTGAGCTAAAGTCACAAAATTTGATATTATGATAGCTGGCTATGTTTACCACCCGTACCGCTCCTGTGCAAGCAGACTCCTTACCATCCGTTCTTTTACTGGTATCAATGTATTCCGCAGTCAGTTGCGTCCGACTGCAACGTTGCATTAGCAAATCAATATGATTTGAAAATTCATCATATGGATATCAAGACAGCATTTCTTAATGGAAACCTTAAAGGGGAAATTTATATGAACATTCCTCAAGGATTGACACATGTTGAGGGAAAAGTCTATAATTAAATAAAGCTATTTAAGGTCTAAAACAAGCAGCCAGGTGCGGGTTTGAAGCTTTTGAAAATGTCTTAAACCAAATCGGTTTTGTCAATCTAAGAGTTGACCGATGCATTTATATTATAGATAAAGAAGATATTTCTTTAAATATATATGTAAGTACTATTGAACATGGATGAGGTTGTGATAGTCACTCAAAAGACTGAAACAATGTCAAATTTTAAATCTTATTTGATGAACAAATTTAAAACAAGTAAAAACGTTTCAGTCGGACGCAACCGACTACGGAATACTTTGATACCAGTAAAAGAACGGATGTTAAGGAGTCTGCTTGCAAAGGTATGGGCCGGGTGGTAAACATCGCCAGCAATCATGTAAAAAAATTTGGTGACATTAGCTCAAAAACTGTGGCAGATAACTGGGCGTGGCATCCAAATTTTTGAATCAAATTTTTTTAATTGTCACCATTTATCTTTCTACCAAGATTGGTGACTCTAGTTCAAAAAATAAGGAAGATACACGCATAACCGTTTTAGCAACGCCGGGGGGTGGGGGACGGAAGGTGTGGGCTTGGCGTTCAAATGATGAAGTTTGTTGGAAAACTTCACTACCTATCTTGACCCAAAATTTGGTGGCTCTAGCCCAAAAATGTGAAAACTATAGGCGCTTTCAATTTTATGGAGAAGGAGGGATAGGGGCAGCATCAGGGGGCGTGGCATCGAAAATTTTGATGCATTACCTATCTTGACACAAAATTTGGTGGCTCTAGCCCAAAAAATGTTAAAAATATAGGCGTTTATGAATTCAAGGAGCAGAGAGGATGGGGGCGGATGGAGTGGGCGTGGCATCCAAAATTTTGATGCAGTTTTGCCAGGGACGTGACAAGCTATCAACGTGCAAAATTTACCAAATTTATGTTCGTACACTTGCAAAAAAGAAACGCATTTCCGCTTCTTAATGAATAAGTGCATACACAAATAAGTGAATAATGCGCTTGAAAATCGAAATTTCATAGTGCACAATATTTTTTTTCAGATTTGTGTGCCTTTGACAATTGATTTACGAAACAACTAGCGGTTGTTGTTGATGTAAGTGTTGTTGTTGGGCCCGCACTGCTACTTTTTCTTGGTGTCATTGATTTAAAACTAGTAAATTTAAACAAAACTTGGTGCGTCTAGAAATATTTGGCACACCAGAATATGGAATGGGGGTGGTTTTACCTACTTGCTAATTATCAAACTCAGACAAAACTTATCACACAAACACATACATAGAAGCACAAGAAATTTTACTTCTGATCTACCATTTGCCATTGTTTTGATATAATTTAGAGCTGACATTTGTGTGGTTGGTCTTGCAAATGCACATATGTAAGTACATACATATGTAAGTACATTGTTGTACATATATATTAACAAATGCAAGTGCAAATATAAATGCATGCATACATTGTTGACTTCTGAATTCTGTGCGTGCGAAGAAGGAAGCGATACTAAGCTTTTTGTTTGACATGCAGAAAGCGCGCAAACATAAGAGAGTGAGCCGAAATGGGCAACATTAAAGGTGCATGATCGGAGCGAGATTCAAAAATAATTTGTCATCCAGCGCCGAACATGAAGAGCGTTGTGCGCGCGTGTTCACGAGTTAAGCCGCCACTTTGGGTTTGGGACCAAGAGCGCGACTCACACGTATGACGCAAACATGCATAGATTCGATCAATTCTATGAATGTATTCATGATTCAGGTGTACCTATGCCGACTGTCACCACAACACGAGAATGAGCGAATCTGAAAACAAGTAAGAGAGCTTAAGTCGAGAAATCCCGATTAAAAGATACCCTAAGCCAGTGTATTAAAATGACTTGCAGCAGTGAAGTTTTTCTTGACTTAACTTTAATATAATAATAAGGGAATTGGTTATGCATTTTAGTTTATGTATAATGTGAATAAAAAAAGTTACTTTTTGTATCATTGAGTTTTTTAACATTCTGATTTTCGTAATATATATATACACATTCATTTAAAATGTAAAAAATATTCAATTGCCATTATTTAAATATTTAAATTAAGATCAACGTATTTTAATTTGTTTTGTTGTTTTTTAAACACAAGAAAAATAAGTTGATTTTAGACTTAATCAGGGGTGTGCCAGCCATCAAAACCAACCGAATTCCAACCTAAAACCAACCTCGAGCTGGTTTTAGGTGTGCCAAAGCCCAGTTTGAGATTATTTTTAAACCTCAAGAAATTGGGCTAGAGATTTGGTTAGTTTAAGCAATATTAAATGTCTAATGAATAACAAGTGTTACTTTTTCGAAAGGTAATTTTAAGCTTAGTTGCATATTGCAAATACATTTGAATTTAATACATTTTTTAATTCATGATTTTCGATATTAATAAATCTCTAACAAATCTCTAAAACTATTTGCCGTTCTGTGTAAACGTGCAAAGCCGTCCCTAACAAGAGAGGTGCCACCTTGTTCGTTAAACAATAACTATTATTCGGAGTTTTTAATTGGTAAATTTTAAAGACACTTTTTTGTGACAAATAAAGATGAAAAAAATCGTTCTTTAAGGTAACAAAATTGCATGGTTGAGCAGTGTACAGTTTGTTGTAAATTTAACTAAGTTATTGCAGCAAACCTTTTTTTGATGAGGTGGCAACTTCTGCGGTGTTTTTTGGGTGTGGTAATGAACAGTAAGAAGAAGAATTTAATTTATAGAAAGTCATTGCGGCGCCAAAATGTAAGTTAAATTAAAATTGCGTTAAAATTTTTGGTTTAAATTTATTTTATTATTGGTCCCTAAGGGAAAACACCGTTTACCTTTTGCTCTTTTAAAATGTAAACAAAAGCAGATTTTCCATTCACGAAATACGTAGAACAGCTGTTCAAGCAAGCTATCACGGCAGGGTTGTCAAGCAACATGAGTTACTTGGCGGGCTAAATATTAAATATTTATTTTGTATAAGAACTACAAGAGATAAAACCTAACATATTTTTATTTTACCTGTTTTATAAATATAACAGTAATTCCATGAGGCCAACCTTGAAAACAATGACACAAATAGCAAATACATTTTAGGCAATTTTCATTTTTGAAAGGTAGCAACTCTTTTGGGCCATTTTCGTTTTACGTATTTGCTCCGAAACATTTTACCGAAAAATTGAATCTCCCTAACTTCTGGCACACCGACGGTTCTTATTTAGAGATTTGAAAACCTGCTCGAGTCAAAATCTTTAGAGATTTCTGGCACACCCCGATTACTTGAAGCAACATTATATATTGTTGTCGTCTAATTTTCTTATTATAAAATAGTTATATAGACACTGCTTAAGTGCATTTAAAATCAAATAAAACTAAGCAGTCTGAATATTCTATTAAAATAATATAAGTTGGTATATTCAATTTTATTGAATTCTACACTTACGTAGTAACAATTGTTTTACAGTGAAGTCAATTGACTCACAGCCAAATTAAAATATGTCTATTGAAACTTTAGATATTAGTGGTGTTTTGGTGCCGCATTCAGTTGTTGTTGGGTGATGGAGCCTGCCCTCTTAGATATATTTCCTACCTTTTATTTGGTAGGCAAGGCAGCAGAGATTAATGCACTCAATTTTAAAGTTTATCATAATGGAAAATGTAAAAAATGTAAAAAAATGTAAAAGGTGGGCGGCAGAGGTGGGCGTGGCATCCAAATTTTTGAATCAAATGTTTTTAACTGTCACTATCTATCTTCCTACCAAGTTTGGTTTCTCTAGCTCAGAAACTGTTAGAGATATAGCCGATTCCAATTTTATAAGGCGGGTGGCTTGGGTGGGCGTGGCATCCACAATTTTGATGCAGATCTTTGGTAGATATTGCCTTCTATCTTTCTACCGAATTTAGGGGCTCTAGCTTAAAAACTGTAAGAGATATCGAAATTTCCGATTTTAAATGGTGGGCGGCAGAGGTGGGCGTGGCATCCCAATTTTTAATGCATATCTTTTGACGATGTCATCATATACCTTCCTACCAAATTTGGTGACTCTAGTTCAAAAATGTGGAAGCTACACGCATAACCGTTTCAACAACACAGGGGGTGGGGGCGGAAGGTGTGGGCGTGGAAACCAAATTTTTGATGCAGTTTGTTCGAAAACATCACAAAATTTGGTGGCTTAGTTCAAAAAATGTGAAAACTATAGGCGTTTTCAATTTCAAGTAGAAGGGGGATGTGGGCGGAATCAGGAGTCGTGGCATCCAAAATTTTGATGCATATTTTTGGGAAACGTCAATATCTATCTTGACACAAAATTTGGTGGCTCTAGCCCAAAATATGTGAAAACTATAGGCGATTCCAATTTCATCGAGAAGGGGGGATGGGGGCGGAATCCGGGGGCGTGGCATCCACAATTTTGATGCATTTTTTTGGGGAAGGTCAATATCTATCTTGACACAAAGTTTTGTGGATCTAGCCCAAAAATATGAAAACTATAGGCGTTTCCAATTTCAAGGAGCAGGCAGGATAGGGGCGGAAGGAGTGTGCGTGGCATCCAAAATTTTGATGCAGTTTTTTCAGGGACGTGACTAGCTATCTTCGTGCAAAATTTGGTAATTCTAGCAGTTAGAATGTGAGAAACTTTGCAATTATGTTTATCTATAGACAGTACAGATGAAGTGTTAAGATCGGGGTGCCACGCCCACTAGGAGGCTGGGAAATAGATATCTTTAACAGTTTTTGAGCTAGAGCCACCTAAGTTGGTAGGGAGATAAATGGTGACAGTTAAAAGATTTGATTCAAAAATTTTGGATGCCACGCCTACCTTTGCCGCCCACCTTTAATATTTGGAAGTTAAGTTATCTTTCACAGTTTTTGAGCCAAAGTCACAAAATTTGATATTATGATAGCTGGCTATGTTTACCACCCGTACCGCTCCTGTGCAAGCAGACTCCTTACCATCCGTTCTTTTACTGGTATCAATGTATTCCGCAGTCAGTTGCGTCCGACTGCAACGTTTTCACTTGTTTTTCATATATTTTGCATTTTAAAACTTTAAAATAAGTAACACCAGCGATCAAAGCAAACTACTGCACTTCACGAAATCTGAACATATATTAAAACTAGATTGCATTAAGTTTCGCATCCAAAAATGTGTGTTACTATTTTGGACAACTGATAAGCATCAGCTAATTTGCTTTTATTTTTAGCCTTTGAACAGTTATTTATTCCGTATACTATATATACGTATAAATAAAAGTTAGTGTCCCGCTTGCTTCGCTGCGCCGCTAGTTTATATAAATATTAGCAATAGTATTTTATTATATTTTATATTTATTTATTACTTACACTTAGAAAAAATGTTCTCGTTATTTTGTTCTTATTTTTTGTTATTATTTTCTTGGTATTAATAAACGAACGACGTTCTCAAAACATGTTCTTAATTTATATTTTGTTCTTAAATTATGAACAGATGTCTTGATTTAAGAACTAAGTGTTAATTTTGGACAAATTATAAGAGCTTTGGATCTTATTGTAAGAACGATTTGTTCATATCAGTGGATAATAAGAAAATTGGTTCATACTGTCAGAACCTTTTTAAATGCACCAGAATAACGAAATTTGTTCATAAGAAATTAGAAACTTGAGACCGCACATGTTTAGGCGACGGGTGCCTTAGCTGTTGAGCTACTTCCAAACATATTACAACTGCAGGTTTATTGCTACTTATATAATGAGCTCTAAATGCTAATGTTGATAAACCAATGTAGCTGCATCCACAATGTGAATGGCGATGGCTCAACAGATAAGGCAGCCGCCGCATCATCGAAAGGTCTCAGGTTCAATCCCGGCACGGGTAAGTTAAGTTTGATATAGAAAAATTTTTAATGGTGTTTTAAAATAATTTCTTACATTTCTAGCTGATACATGAGAAAAATAAAACTCTTTAAACAAATGAATGGATGGTTAATGTAAGACGCAACCGATACCGATACACTTGTTCTCACGCACGCGCTACTTATATAGTTAACCAATGTCCAATGTTCTTACTTTTTCAAAATGTTCTTAATTTCTTGAGCACCAATGGCTCTTTAATTAAGAACCAATTTTATTAACGATTTCAAGAACATTTCGTTCATAAAACATGAAGAAAATGGTTCTTAAAAGAAGAACATCCGTGCTTAGGCAAATTTCATTATTATTGGACGTAGATGTACTAAAAAACGACAGTACATTCAAGTGGCCCAACGATACCAAGCACCGGCTTGTTAACGCGCGGACCCAAGCAAAAAGCAACCAACCTCCCGCCCAACCGACCGAGGGGCACACCGCATAGCGTACGGTTACGTAGATCGCGAAAACGTAGACAAATGACATAAGGTCAAGTTTTTGAGAGAACTACTAGAAGTGGCACCGTATATTAAGTGGGAAAATTCGTTATAGTTTGAACATAAATTCCGAAAAGGGTTATGAATAGCATAGTTAGAGTGACATGCTTGAAGAGCAATGGGTAGAAAATTCCTTGTCCTTCTGATCGGAACAGCAAAACTAATTTGGCTGATTAATTCGGAGGAATCAATTTCACCATTTATTAGTTTATGTAAAAATACTACACCTAGCATTGTTCTGCGATCAGAAAGAGAAGGAAGATTTATTAGTAAAAGTCTACTGTGGTAGGAAGGTAGGTTAATGTTAGTATCCCAGTTAAATCTCCTAAGGGCAAAGAGCAAGAATAGTTTTTGCACTGATTCTATTCTATCCTTGTGAATCCTGTATTTGGGATACCAGATACAAGATCCATATTCAAGAACAGGACGTACCAAAGACGTGTAAAGTGTTTTGTTTATGTAGGGATCGTCAAATTCTTTCGACCAGCGCTTAATGAACCCCAAGGTACTAGAGGCTCGATTTGCAACTGAAGAGATATGCTTGTGAAATTTAAGTTTCGGATCAAAAAGGATACCTAAGTCATCAACCCATTCAATGCGATCGAGTGGGCTTCCATCAAGAAAATATATATTTGAAAAAGGAAGGCATCTATAAAATGACATGACTTTACATTTGTTGCAATTAAGATTTAGTAAGTTAACACGACACCACTTTTGAAAATTATCTAAATCAATTTGAATTTTTTGAGGAGACAACAGAGCAGTACCCGACATGCATAATTTTACATCGTCAGCATACATCAGCACTCGAGATTGGTCAATAACAGATGGAAGATCATTGATGAAAAGTGTAAATAATAAAGGTCCAAGGTGACTTCCTTGCGGAACACCGGAAGTGACATGAACCACCTTAGAGACAGCGTCATTTAAACTGACTCTCTGTGTTCTATGAGTTAAATATTCCCTTATCCACAGAATAAGATTGCTAGGAAAACCTAACAGTTGAAGTTTATGAAGTAAAAGGTAGTGATTAACCGAGTCAAATGCCTTACTGAAATCAGTGTAAATAACATCCGTTTGCATTTTATTTTGAAAACCATTAACAACTAGTGAAGTAAATTCTAACAGGTTAGTGGTAGTAGATCTTTGTTTCATGAATCCATGCTGGCACGGTGAAATTAAAGATCTGCACAAATGTTGTAATTCAGAAGTTATTAATTTCTCAAACATTTTTGGTATAGCAGACAATTTGGATATACCCCTATAATTTTGAACATTAGACTTGTCTCCTTTTTTATGGAGCGGAATAGTAAATGATTCTTTCCAGATATTAGGAAATGAACATTTCTTAATAGACAAACTCAACAATTTATGCAAAGGCTTTAAGAGACCATCAGCACAGTACTTAAGCACACAGCTTGGTACGCCGTCAGGTCCCGGGGAAAATACACTCCGTGATACTTGGTTCAAAAATGCAATTAGAGGCATCAACCTGATACGGGTAAGGCAGATCAACCTGATTATCAATTGAACTGTATGTTGTTTGAAAAAATTCGGCAAATAAATCTTGCTGAAACTGTAGTCTGCACCGACTTAGGTAATTTTTATAACATGAATTATTCATGACTGAAAAACTGGAACGCGCAATCAAGTATGATGAGTAATGAATAGAAGAGCCAGATTTTCTGAAACTGTTATAAAGCTTAGATTTTCGATTTTTAAGGGCAGTCAAATCTCGTGTAAGCCACGCAGGTTTGTTTTTCCTACTTGGCCTACCAAAAGGGACACACTTATCGAATAAATTTTCTAAGGTGCAATAAAAAATACTGATTGCCGTATCCAAGTCCTCAGAACCATAGAGGGGCGACCAGTCAACCAATTCTAAGAGCCTGGTAAGTTTTACAAAATCGGTTTTCCGAAATTGACGTACCCGTCTTAATGGTTCACTACACTGGCGTACGGCACAGGCAGGCAAAGTGATCAACACCTCCAACGTCGGGTGGTATAAGTCTTCGGGAGTGGATATGGGAAGGGATCTTGACACAGATAGAGTAGATGGATCCGAAACAAATACCAAATCAAGCATTTTACCAAGAGAATTTGGAATGCCATTGATCTGACCCAATGACATTTCAAATAAACCAACCAGAAAATCAGTCTGCACCATGGGGGGTCAACACGCTTGAGTCCGGACTTGAAATCCAAGTAGCATCAGCAATATTAAAATCGCCAAGAACTTCAAAAATATCACGATCAGAAAGCATAGAAGATATGGAAAGTATTGCTGACATATGTTCATTATAAACAGAGCTGTCAGATAAAGTGGTATATAGGAACAAGAAATATAAATACCAATACCGTTAATATTTAACTTTACAGCAACAAACTCAATATCTATAGAGCCACTTAATATTACTCTCTCAGAGGAAAAGTCCACATCAACAGCAATAAGCAACCCACCACCACGGCGCAGAGGGTGGTCCTTTCTATAGATACAGAATCTGTTAGATAATACTTCAGAATTAAGTATGTCTTGTCTTAACCACGTTTCGGTGAAGGCAACGACATGAAAGGGAAAAGAATGACTATTAAGGTACAAAGTACTAAGTTTACTACAAAGTCCTCTTACATTCTGATAACCCAGTAAGAGGGAGGTAATCAACAGTGTTAGTTTTTTGCTACTAAAGTGGATGCAACAGGCGGATCACTACTGATCCTAACATTGTTATTATAATTACTTCGCCTACTAACATACTCCTTCACTATGATGTGTGGCGGCCAAAACTTTTCAGAACAAATCGTTGAGAAAAGTTCCGGCGGAACACTCAGCTTAAAGGACGATATATCGCGGGCGAGCTTGAATTTAAATTTGTCGACAACAATTCGCGGGGAATCAATTTTACCTTTTATATAGGCGCTTACATCTTCCGCAGAATTATCGGAAGCGAGCCTAGAAACAAAAACAAATTTACTCTGAGGTACAACCCTAATGGGCTTAAGAGTTGAACCTAACGTAGAATCAGTAGGCTGACTATCGTTTGAACCACAGGGATCTACGGGAAGAACATTAGTTTTAGGTAACACCGGGTTAGTTGCCGGTGAGTTAAATACCATTAACGGGCTGGCAGCAGGTGTAGGGGTACTAACAATAGCCGGTAGGGGAGGCATGGATGTGGCAGCAGGGGTAGAGGCAGTAGCCGGCAGAAGAGGCTTGGGGCAACACCAGCGGGACTGTAAGCGGACAAGAGCCCGAAGTCTTTTTGGGCTTCGGCGAGTCATTTAACGTTTTAGCAGTATTAATGTGGTCTTCAAACTCTTTAATACTGCCACGAAGCGTATCGAAATTATTTCGGACAGCTTTGAAGTAATTGAAGGTCAGCCTCATGAACTTTGACTGTTCCTTCTCTATCTCATTGCAGGTGTGGCAATACCACTTAAGACCAGAATCAGCTGCTAAGCTGTCCCTGATTTTGGCATTGAAACTAGCACATTTCATGTGAATCATGTTATCACACGCCCTACATAGGATAAAATCTTGGGTGGATCCACCAGAAATTTTACAGTTTTTACTGCAGCAGACAAACATGTTAAAAGAAATATGTAAAATAATTTGAAAAGCTAAATAATGTGCAAAATAATATGCTTGATCAAAAAAAAGTAGGGTACACGTGCAATGAGCGTAATATAACGGACACAAGAGAGAGAGAGAGAGCGCTTACGTTAAAGAACGTCAGAGCGTAGGCTAATAAAAACCGCAAGTGCGTGGTATAAGAGCGTGAGAGCAAGAGCGCGTAAATAGATATTTTATTTTAGTAGGCACAGAACAAGCGAAAGCAAAATATATGTATGTATGTATGTACGTGTGTTTAGGCACTGACTGCAAATTAAAACAATTTAATAAAGCAAAATCACAATATCCACGCGTAAATACATACAAATTACATTCACTATCACTGTTACAATTGTTTAACACAATAATGCCAATTAAAAACACAGTTTAAACACTCACAAAGTTAGAAATTTATAGGCGCACACAGAAACACAACCATCACCAAAGAAAGACAATGAATGAATCCTGAACCGATGTTCTTGATTTTATATGGGGGGCGAACGGATTTTTCTCTGTGTGTAACTTAAAGTTAACGCTTATAGACTAGTAGGGGGTTAGCATCGCTGCTAAGGCCTTAAGCTAATAGTAAAGTATAGATTGAAGTATAGTATGGTATGATTGGACTATTTACAAGTGATTAGTTTTAAGCTAAATCTAAAATTAAGTATTTACATTATAGTTCATAAGAGTTGAGGTCTGGAATATATGTGTTGTGTTGCTTTTATATTTTATGGTAGAGGTTGGTTTTTTTTTAGAAAATTAATTATGAGTCGGATGTTTTCTATTTATGGGTTTTGTAGGATGTCTATTGGGATTTTGTTTTGGAGAATTTGAATTGTAGTATTTTTTGTGCAGAGTGGGCAGTGGTTGGTAATGGTTTTGTGTGGCCAAGTCTCAGTCTCATTAGTTTTATTTGGTCGAGCCTTGAAATTTCGTCCTGTTTTATATTTTTGAGGGTTAGTAGGAAGTTTATGTTGTTTGGGTTACATTTTTGTACCAGCTATATGTTGAGTAATTCAGTATAGAGATTGTTTCTTGATATTTAAGATATTTTTTATGTCTGTAGTGTTAATATTGATTGTCGTAATTAGTGGGAATTCTGTTGCTGTTTTGGCGTGTGTATCGGCTAATTCGTTCCCTTTAATGTTGATGTGGCTTGGGATCCACATTAGTATTATTTTATTTGGGTGGGTTGTGAGTAGCGTTCTTATGGTTTTAGGGTAGTGGGAGAGGTTTTCTGTGTTTTTAATTGATTGTAATGATGGACTCAGACTCCCGAGCATATTACCCATTTTCCCTATTGGGAAGTATTGTTTTTCAAGCTTCATGTATGGCAATTATTTCTGCCGTGAAGATTGGGGTGTAGTTTGGGAGGATCCCTCATTTTATGACTGTGTCTTCTGAGGTAATCGCGAATGAGGTGTTGTGGGAGAATTTTGACCCGTCAGTGTAAATGAAACGGTTTTGGGTGTGTTTTTTTTTGGAAGTCTTGAAAATGTTTCTGGAATACAAGGGGTAGTGTGGTGTTCTTGGTGTATTGGTGTAGGGATCTGTCTATGGATTTTAGGTGGGGGGCTTATATGTTTTAATTATTTAGGTGGGTTTAAAGGGGATGTTGTGAGTAAGGCAGGTGTGTATTAATATAGTTTAATATAGTGTGTATTGTTGAGTTTTTGGAGAATATTAGGTTCTTGGCAATAGTAGATAGTTATGAAATAAATAAATTAGAAAATATTTAACAACATACTATAGCAAAGTATTTTATATTCTCTTTTCCTGATTAACCTGAAGTCTTTTTTTGATGATTCTATGTGCTTATCCCTATTTTTATCAAGATATTTTTCAACTGAATGAGTTAATACTTCCTCTGAAGGAATATAAACATCAAAATGTCCATTCATAAATGGACCATTAAAACGCAATCTTTTTACAGGATGCATAATATTTCCAAATGCTTGTAGTAAATTTCCATAATGAAAAACTTGAAAATTGACAGCATAAATTTCTGATGCTGCTTGAAGCTCACATGCAGTACCATAAGTATATGAATTTGACATAGCGCACTTATTTTGTTCAGAAGAGCTATAACACTCTCCATTTAAGTTTAAGCTGAAGCAAGCAAAAGTTTCCCAGTTGGTTACATTATGGGCTACAATATATCAGCGTATGGTGCCATTGAAGCCTTGCCTACCAAATAAAAGGTAGGAAATAGATCTAAAAGGGCAGGCTCCATTTGTAAAGAAGCTTTCTAGGGCTGGGGTAGAGACTCAGTCCTGTCCAGGGCCTTTTACAATAAATTTATAAAATACCGAGACTCGGAGACATGCCTCGGTAGTTTCCCTCCCCTTAAGAGGCCCCGGCGGCCCACACCACGCATACCGAAAAACGCTCGAAGCGTGCGTAGTTGCACCAACTGGCGATTGGATATGAGCATAACGCTAACAAGAGTTGGAGGAGACGAGTGGCGGGGCACCGGCGGACTCGCCAAGACGCACAGAGGATCCCTCGGAATGCGCCTTGTCCACCCGCCGGCAGCCCGGGCGATGCCGGACACCACAGAACATGCAGAGAGAACACTCGGAACATGCTCCGCGGCGTCGCCGACCGCCCTGCCAACCGCGCGAACTATGCGTGGGCAAGGGAGAACGCAGAGAACGCTCGGAACATGTTCTGCGGTATCACCGGCCACTCTGCCAATCGCACAAACTACAAAGGGGAAGGGGGGGAAGGGGAATAGAGCCAAGAGACACCGGTAGTTCCACCCAAATCGCACAGAGAACCCTCGGAATGCGAGTTGGTGTCACCACCGGTGGTCGGGCAATACCGGATCGCCACAACACGTGCAGAGAAACGCTCGGAACACGTGTTGCGGCCATGCGGTACGCCGTGGCCACTCCCGACACAAAACACTACACGACACTAAAACTTTTGGCACTGTTATGTTACACATATTTCGGGCTTTATTAAACCATATTTTAACTACCCTAACCACAACGCAACAAAAACAAAATCCCGCCCATTTTTCCCCAGAGTCAGTGGCCAGCTTACCCGCGCTCCATTCTGTTGTATTGTATAATATGTTTTGTGGTGTCTTGTTATCCGTGCTGGCGTTGCGACTTGTTGGTCAGTGTTGTCCTTTAACATTGTGTTTTCGCTACCTTTTTAATCCAATGTCCCGGTGTCGGCGTGGTGCTCTCATTTGTCGTTGTTGCTGTTGTTTTTAACGTTTCGCCATTTGGCACGCGCACTACCGCATTCTTTGAAGATTTTACCGCGACTGTCGAGCCACACATTTTCTAAAGCCGTCGGACCCTTTCGAAGTCGCGATCGCTGCTTGGGCTCTGCAGCGGCCTCTGCCCTTAAGCTGCCGATGCCGCTCTCGCTGTCTGCCTGCTCTCGTTTTAGTCGCGTGCCGTTTCTCCGCTGCCACTGCATCTTGCGTGTCGTGTGCAAACTCTCTGAGCGAGCTCGCGCACGATCCCGTTACCTTTCAGCGATGCATGCCCAGCATCAGTGATGCGCGCTTGGCACTTAATGTACCCTGTCCCGAATATACATAATAACTTTGTTTCTTTACATTAATTACTCCTCAGCCTATAATCCTCCCTTAACCTAATTATAATACTGATGGAACCTTCGTGGCTTGTGCTTAAAACTATAAACCAAACTACAAATTATAAATTTAAACTTCAGATATGTGCAGGAGTCTTGCACTCCTTCACACTCCCTTCCTACTTCGGGGGAAGAATTGCGATGGTAACTTGCCATTGTCGGTTTATGGTGTATCGGATCGTGTGCGGGCCCACGTGGCTTAAATTCCTTACGCCGAGACGCGCCTCAGGGTCCCGGAGGTATCGGTCGATGAAACTGATGACGCTGACGGTCATCGGTCCCGTGGTCCACTCCTCAGGGTTTTCCTGTACTTCCCCGACGGTTGGGTGCTCCTCGAACAGGCCCATCAACCAGTCGGTGGCCCCTTCTTCTATTGATAGAATAGAGTCCAGGTCTACGTCGCCCTCATCCTGAGCCTCCGTGGTTGGGAGCTGTGGTTCGCCAATGGGGGGTGGGTTTTCCCTGGCCGTGTGGGAGCCTTCGTCCGACCAGTGATTCGACCGCGGGACACCCGAGTCGGCTAACAACCACGACCCATATGCTGGCGGTGGGCTGGCCGGGTAAGGTGGTGGATAGCCCATATCTCCGTACCGTACCGCCAAACGGTAGGCCGAGTCTGAGGTGGTGTCCGAATCGGTCGGGGCATACGCCTGGTGTTCTGCGTCGGCTCCTTGTGAGCGGATGGAGGTGCTCCGATCATCCTCGGCCATTTGTGCGTTGAGCTCAGAAACGTCCCAATTTAAGGGAGCCCCCACGCCACCAGTGCCGAAACGCCCGTCTGGTGCCACCTCGGAGTCGGAACTGAGTGAGATCACCTCCATGTCCGGCTGGCATTGGTCGTCGCTCGCGTTGATCCAACCACGAACGGCCTGCATCCTGACTGCCGTGGGTACTGGCTCCGGGTGCCAGTCTTCTGACACGCCAACTCGTCGCAGCTGCGCCTCCCGCGACGACTGGCCCCAGGGACGTCCCAAAATTACGTCTTGTGCCCCCAAGGGTTGTGTGTCCGGCTCGCCTTGCGTTGCATTTGTACTACAGTAGAATTAAGCATATGATTGATGTAACTTATGCAAATACTCTAAATATCTTAGCCCTGCGGTGTGGTGGATGCTACTCTTATTTTTAACATGTTTCTTATTGGGTTTTTCCCCGTTCTGGGGCGGGGACGTTATACTAGCTCGCCAGTAAAAGTGGCCCCCGTGACTCTGCTGCTGTTGCTTAGTTGTCGCTGTTGTCGCTCAGTCCTGCGGGCTCTTTGTCTTCTCCCGCGTTGAACTCTTTGAGTTCGGCCAGGCTTGCAGTTTTCCGCTGTCGTCCGGTAAGGCTTTGGACTCGCACTATGTTTGGTGAAACGAACTTAATTACCTTGTAAGGTCCCTCGAACTTTGCTGCTAGTTTCGCAGCGAACCCTGCTGAAGCTTTGGACAGGTGATGTTGTCTCAGCCATACCATCGTGCCTAGTGTCGGTCTCCAGTCCCGCCTTCGAAGGTTGTAACCTCTGCTCTGCTCGTGCGATGCCCGTTGGATGTTCTGTTGCACAACCTGGAAGATACCCTTCAATCTTGCTGCCTTTGTGTCTGGTTCCTCGGTGTCTTTTCCCAATCCGGGCGTGACTTCCTCGTAGAGGGCTCCTGGTAGCCTGGGTTCTCGGCCCTGTATCAAGTATGCGGGGCTTAATCCTGTGGTGTCTGAAGTACTACTGTTGATTGCTAAGCTAAGTTCCGGCAGAAGTTCGTCCCAGGTACTCTGGTCTCCCTCGATGTACTATGCCACCATGGTTTTTATAGTCCTGTTTGCCCTCTCTGTAGGGCTATGTTGCGGAGTGTACGGGGCGGTGTATTCCAGTTCCATTCCTGCTGTTTTGCAAAAGCTCCTAAACGACCGGCTTGTGAATTGTGTGCCGTTGTCGCACACAAACTTCCGCGGTACTCCAAATCGACAGTTGTGCGGTGGTGGCCTTCCGTAAGGGCACTAGTTCCACGCATTTCGAGAATAAGTCGAAGAAAACAAGAAGGCTGGTGTTTCCCTATTTGGAACGCGGTAGGGGACCCATAAAATCCGCGTAGAGGATGTCAAACGGGCCCTGAGCTTATCGTGTGTACATATGTCTTGCTGGTCTAAGTTGACTCACCTCGAATTTCTGGCATTTGTCGAAGACCCGTCGTCGATGGTCGTTCCTCTTCGGGAGGCCGATGGCCCGTTTGCCGGTAAATTTGTCCGTTCTCGTGTATGTACCCTGGGAATTTCCCTGGCTCCTTCTCCATCCGTTTGCTCAATCGTAGCAACCAAGGGCACTTTGGAACCTCTTCCAGGGTGCGCTGAAGGGTTTCCAAAGGTTGTCTGGAAAATGCGTCCGCGACTACGTTTTGGCATCCTCGTCTGTAGAGTATGTCGAATCGATACTGTTGCAATTCGAGCGCCCAGCGTGCAATTCGTCCTGTTGGGTTGTCAATCGAGTTTAGCCAATTCAACGCAAGGTGATCCGTGATGACTTCGAAATGGTAGCCCTCCAGATAGCAGCGCAACTGCCTGATCGCCCAGACAATCGCTAAGCACTCTTTTTCCGTGGCGGAGTAGTTTTCTTCTGCTCTGAGAAGACGTCGGCTTGCGTAGGCTATTACTCGCTCTCCTCCCTCTAGGCTCTGCGTTAGCACGGCTCCGAGTCCATAGTCACTGGCGTCTGTTTGGAGTGTAAATCTCTGCGTGAAATCGGGACAGGCCAGGACCGGCGCCTTGGTCAGCTTGTCCTTCAAGTCTTCGAACGCTGCTTTTTGCTCCTCGCCCCATAGCCACTTCTTGTTCTTGCGTAGAAGGCTCGTCATGGGCTGTACGATAGTGGCGAAGTTAGGGACAAAACGACGATTCCAGGATGCCATTCCCAGACACGTCGAAGCTCTTTGGTAGTCGCCGGAGGTGTCAGTTGCTGTACTGCTGCGATTTTCCCTGGGTACGTGTGTATACCGGCCTCGCTTATCATGTGTCCCAGGTATACAAGTCTTCGTTGGAAAAAACTGCACTTCTTCCGATTCAGTTTTAGGTTCGCTGTCACCAGTCTTTGAAACACCTCTCGCAGGTTTTCCACGTGTTCCTCCAACGTTGCTCCAATGACGATTATGTCGTCCAAGTAAGCGAAAGCGTGGGGTTCCATCTCCGGGCCGATGACGCTAACCCGAACGGCATAACTTTCCACTGGAATAAGCCTCTCCCCGGGACCGTGAATGCGGTGTACGGTTGACTTTCCTTGGCCATCGGGATTTGCCAGTATCCGCTTTTTAGATCCAACGTGGAGATGTACCTTGCATTGCGTAGGCGTTCCAGTATATGGTTGATACGGGGCAAAGGATACGCGTCTGGTTCTGACCGCGCATTTAACTGCCGGTAGTCCACACACATACGGATCTCGCCCGTCTTCTTGCCCACCAGCACGATGGGGGCGCTGTGCGGACTTTTGGACGGCTCGATCTGACCATTCTTCAGGAGGTCTTTGACCTGGTCATTGATGATCTTCTGCATTGCCGGGTTCTTCGGAAAGTATCGTTGCTTGATTGGTTTGTCGTCCTTCATGCTAATAGTATGCTGTGCGATGTGTGATACTCCTGTCATGCCCTCGAATCGGGCTAGTTCCTTTTCCAGAAAGGCACTGATCCAGGTGGGCAATGCTTGTTCCGTTGCGTTTGCTTCTGCTGGGAGCCCTTCGCCTCCTGCTTCCGTTGTGATAACAGCTAGGCTTGTAGGGGTTGCTTGTTGATGGGTCTCCTGCTCTTCCAGAATGTCCGGTAGTGTACGTGGTCGCTTCCGAAATGGGTTCGTTCGACGGGCCTTGCGAGCGTCCACCAATGGCTCAAGCGTGTAACCTTTGTGGGTTCTAGGCTGGTTCCTTGTTTGACTGGCTTGCACCGTGTCTACGAAGTTGGCTAGCTCAGTGTCCTGTGCGTCCTGCGTTGTTGATTTACTAGCCTGCGCGGTCTCTACGAAGTCGGCAAGCTCAGTGTTGCGTGCATCCTGCGTTGGTGCAACACTAGCCTGCGCTGTCTCTACGAGTTTGGCTAGCTCAGTGTCATGTATGTCCTGCGTTGTCGAGATTTCACTAGCCTGCGCGGTCTCTACGAAGTCGGCAAGCTCAGTGTTGCGTGCATCCTGCGTTGGTGCAACACTAGCCTGCGCTGTCTCTACGAGTTCGGCTGGCTCAGTGTCATGTATGTCCTGCGTTGTCGAGTTTTCACTAGCCTGCGCGGTCTCTACGAAGTCGGCAAGCTCAGTGTTGCGTGCATCCTGCGTTGGTGCAACACTAGCCTGCGCTGTCTCTACGAGTTTGGCTGGCTCAGTGTCATGTATGTCCTGCGTTGTCGAGTTTTCACTAGCCTGCGCGGTCTCTACGAAGTCGGCAAGCTCAGTGTTATGTGCGGTCTGCGGGGTGGTCTTCATTGGTCGGCACGGAGTCATCAGGATAGGATCCGCTCGTGGATCGGGAAGTTGTGAAAGCTGTAAGAAAGCTCGGCCACACTGAATTCTTGTGCGTATCCCACACAAAAAGTCAATGCCTACGATGACGTCGTCCAGGATTTCTGGCATGACCAGTAGTGGTACTACCGCCTCCTGTTCGTCGAGCTTTATCTTTTCCACTACAGCCCGAGTTATTTCCTTAGGTGAGCCATCTGCAAGAATTATCCGCACCCGAATATTGCGAATGTTGTCCTTAGTCCCGACGATCTTCGCCAACCGTTCACTGATAAACGATCGCGTGGCTCCTGTGTCCAGTGTTGCTGTTACCGGGGTGTCCCGTATGGTCACTAGGGCCGCGATCCTCCCCTCCTCCAAGCGTAACGGGTGAATTACTGACGAGGGCTCCAACTGCTGTTGTTCTCCGCCCTGTCCTCTGCTGGACGGAGACGTTGATCGTTTCCCGACCTGGCGACGCGGCAGCATCCGATGGTGCGAGTTAAACGCCGGCCACATTTCCAGCAGAACAACAATTGGGGATTCCGGCATTCTTTAGAGAAATGCCCGATTTCTCCGCAATTCCGGCATGCTCGCTTCACATCCACTGCTCCGCCCGTGTCCTGCGATGTCTTCTGTGTCGACGTTTCGGGGTTCCTGGTTGTCACCACCAGATCCCAGTTATTGTGTCCGTGGTCTCCAATGCTATGATCGTGGCCAGCTGCTTTCGGCGCGCTTGTTGGCGACAACGCTGCGGATCCCTTTGAGTCCCGGTCCCGGACATTCTCAAAACTTGTGACCAATTGTCGTCGTGTGAACAATTGGTACTCCGGCAGTAGGTTCTCGTATATGCGCTCTAGCTCCCGTTCTGGCGAGTATTGGGCTCGTTGCATCATCAGCCGCAGCTCAATGAGATAGTCGCGGAACGTTTCTCCTGGACGCTGGAACCGAGTCTGGATGGTACTTTCCAAGCGTTGGAAGTACCGAGGCGGCAAGAAAAAGTCCAAGAACTCCTTCTTAACCGACTCCCAAGGTTCATCTTGCATACGGTAGGTCCGGAACCATCCTTCGGCTCGACCGGTAAACAGACCGGATATGGCTCGTGGCAGTTGGTCGACACTCACCCGGTACGATGCCACTCGCTCTTCGAGTTTCTCGATGAAACTCAGTGGATCAGAGATGCCGTCAAACACGATGCCCCAGTTGCGCAATTTATCAGCCAGCATTGAGCACGAGATTTCTTCTCCAACTACCCTTTTGCTTGCGGCACTGGTGCTTGCGACTTCGAGGGACTCCTGTGCAAAAATCGGCAATGCCGGCACTGGTACCTTAAGCTGATGATGGTCTTCCTTGCGTTCTCGGCTTTCTGGGCCCGGGGACACGGCCGGTGAGCGAGCATACCGAGGGCTGGCTGCATCTCCATAGCTCGCTTCCAGATCGACTAGGCGGTCTCGTGTTACTTCCGAGTGCTCGCCCCTGGTGACAAACGCCGAAATCCTGCCCCGCAATTCTTCCACGGTGCCAGTAGTTCCTAGCCCGAACTCTTGGGCCAGTTGCTGTAGCTCGTCCTTGCGACGGAAGATGATCCACTTTACACCCATGCCAGTACTGCTGCGGGCTATGCTGCGAGTACTGCTGCTGTGGGTGCTGCTGCAGGTGCCGCTGCTAGTGCTGCTTGCTGGTGCTGCTGCAGGCTCTGCTGCTGGTGCTGCTTGCAGGTGCTGCTAGCCGGTGCTGCTTGCAGGTGCTGCTGTAGGTCCTGCTAGCAGGGGCTGTTTGCAGGTGCTGCTTGCAGGCTCTGCTGCTAGTGCTGCTAGCCGGTGTTGCTGCAGGTTCTGTGCTAGTGTTTCCGCGGGTCCTGCTGTGGGTTCTGCTGCGGGTCCTGCTGTTGCTGCTCCTGCCACGGGTTTTGCTGTGGGTCCTGCTGTTGCTGGTCCTGCCACGGGTTTTGCTGTGGGTTCTGCTATTGCTGGTCCTGCCACGGGCTCTGCTGTGGGTCCTGCTGTGGGTCCTGCTATTGCTGGTCCTGCCACGGGTTCTGCTGTGGGTCCTGCTGTGGGTCCTGTTGTTGATCCTTTTCGTTGCGTGAAGATTCACTTGTCAAGGATGTCTTTAAACACTGTGTCACTTTTGGTCAATGTCTCGAGATGACAGCTCTGGTCAGCTGCCTGTGGATAACTACCTCTCCTGCTGTCGGTGGCTACCTTATATATGCTGGGCCTCCCGCCTCAGCTACCTGATCGTGCAGCTTTGGGATCTCTGCCGCGTAGATGTCTTCGTTGATGGGCTCTGCGCTGCCACTGCGTGTTCTCGTCGGCTCTGTTCTGTCGCTGCGTCGGCTGGTCCTCGGTTTCGCTGCTGGGTCGCTCTGCTGCTAGTCACTCTGCTGGTTAGTTCGGCTGGTACTCGGCTCTGCTGCTGAGCCGTTCTGTTGCTCGGTTCTGTCGCTGCGTGAGTGCGGCGTTCGGCGTTTTGGGTTTAAAAAAAAAAATGGTTAATGGGAAGCTGGGCCCTACTGTACTCCAGAGAGCAAATGTTTGGGGAAAGTTCTCGAATGCGGTTGGTTAGCAAAAACAAAATAATCACGTGCCTAACAAATCTGAACCGAGCGGTTGCCCTTCGCGCGTGGTGCCGAGAGAGGCATCACCGCATGCTCAAAAAACTATCATCTCCTGCTGACCACGTGATCCCACGTGTCTCAAGTGTATGCGACGTTTTTCTGGGGCTGTACGCCGGCTCTGTAGGTTTTATATTTCACATGAAGACAAAAACACAACAAAAAATAAGCAGCTCGCGTCTGCGTTTTTTTTCCCCCGTGACTGCACTTTCGGACTGGCCGACATGTATTATGTCACAACTCCGCCCACAACGTGGGTAAAAATGCCAATCCTACCGTCCAAAATATGCTAACGAAACAAAACAAATCTCGGAGTCACTGCTCGGACGCTAACTGAAAAGAAGCTGGGGTAGAGACTCAGTCCTGTCCAGGGCTTTTTACAATAAATTTATAAAATACCGAGACTCCGAGACATGCCTTGGTAGTTTCCCTCCCCTTAAGAGGCCCCGGTGGCCGAGAAACGCTCGAAGCATGCGTAGTTGCAATAACCGGCGATTGGACATGGGCATAACGCTAACAAGAGTTGGGGGAGACGAGTGGCGAGGCACCGGCGGACTCGCCAAGACGCACAGAGGATCCCTCGGAATGCGCCTTGTCCACCCGCCGGTAGCCCGGGCGATGCCGGACACCACAGAACATGCAGAGAAAACACTCGGAACATGCTCCGCGGCGTCGCCGACCGCCCTGCCAACCGCGCGAACTATGCGTGGGCAAGGGGCACCGGCAGGGCCACCAATAGCACAGAGAACCCTCGGAATGCTATTGGTGACTTTGCCGGCGACCCGAGCGGCGCCGGATACCACCAAACACGCAGAGAACGCTCGGAACATGTTCTGCGGTAGCCACTCTGCCAATCGCACAAACTACAAAGGGGAAGGGGGGGAAGGGGAATAGAGCCAAGAGACACCGGTAGTTCCACCCAAATCGCACAGAGAACCCTCGGAATGCGAGTTGGTGTCACCACCGGTGGTCGGGCAATACCGGATCGCCACAACACGTGCAGAGAAACGCTCGGAACACGTGTTGCGGCCATGCGGTACGCCGTGGCCACTCCCGACACAAAACACTACACGACACTAAAACTTTTGGCACTGTTATGTTACACATATTTCGAGCTTTATTAAACCATATTTTAACTACCCTAACCACAACGCAACAAAAACAAAATCCCGCCCATTTTTCCCCAGAGTCAGTGGCCAGCTTACCCGCGCTCCATTCTGTTGTATTGTATAATATGTTTTGTGGTGTCTTGTTATCCGTGCTGGCGTTGCGACTTGTTGGTCAGTGTTGTCCTTTAACATTGTGTTTTCGCTACCTTTTTAATCCAATGTCCCGGTGTCGGCGTGGTGCTCTCGTTTGTCGTTGTTGCTGTTGTTTTTAACGTTTCGCCTTTTGGCACGCGCACTACCGCATTCTTTGAAGGTGTTACCGCGATTGTCGAGCCAAGCATTTTCTAAAGCCGTCGGACCCTTTCGAAGTCGCGATCGCTGCTTGGGCTCGGCAGCGGCCTCTGCCCTTAAGCTGCCGATGCCGCTCTCGCTGTCTGCCTGCTCTCGTTTTAGTCGCGTGCCGTTTCTCCGCTGCCACTGCATCTTGCGTGTCGTGTGCAAACTCTCTGAGCGAGCTCGCGCACGATCCCGTTACCGTTCAGCGATGCATGCCCAGCATCAGTGATGCGCGCTTAGCATCAGTGATGCGCGCTTGGCACTTAATGTACCCTGTCCCGAATATACATAATACCTTTGTTTCTTTACATTAATTACTCCTCAGCCTATCCTAATCCTCCCTTAACCTAATTATAATACTGATGGAACCTTCGTGGCTTGTGCTTAAAACTATAAACCAAACTACAAATTATAAATTTAAACTTCAGATTTGTGCAGGAGTCTTGCACTCCTTCACACATTTCCAATTATGGCAATAACTGAATGCGGCACCAAAACACCACTAATATCTAAAGTTTCAATAGACATATTTCAATTTGGCTGTGAGTCAATTGACTTCACCGTAAAACGATTGTTACTACGTAAGTGTAGAATTAAAAAAATTGAATATACCAACTTATATTATTTTAATAGAATATTTAGACTGCTTAGTTTTATTTGATTTTAAATGCACTTAAGTGTCTATATAACTATTATATAATAAGCAAAATAGAAGACAACAATATATATTGTTGCTTCAATTATTAAGTCTAAAATCGAATTATTTTTCTTGTGTTTAAAAAACAACAAAAGAAATTAAAATACTTTGATTGTTATATAAATATTTAAATAATAGCAATTTAATATTTTTATAACTTATCATTATATACGTATTTTAAATGAATGTATATATATATAATACGAAAATCAGAATAATAAAAAACTCACTGATCCAAAAATCAACTTTCTTTGTTCACATTGAATATAAACTAAAATGCATAACCAATTCCCTTACCATTGTATGTAAAAACATAAAGTGGGAAAGAGCATTACAGTTATTTCTCTTGCACTTAAGAGCTAGGTGTGGGTGGTGCAAACTAGGCAATGTCATTCCCTTAACTGCAGCCTCTTAGTTATGCTTAGCTTAGCTTAGCTTAGTGAGTGAGGAGGAGGTAGGGATATTAATATTTATGTGTGACATGCAGAGCGCGCGCATAAACAAAAGAGTGAGCGTAAATGGGCAACAACAAAGGCGCATGATTGCATTCAAATTATTTTATATCTAGCGGCGGTCATAAGAGCGACGCGCGCGTTCATCAAGTTATAAGCTGCTCTTTGGGAGTGACTCACACGTATGTTGCAGACATGCATAGATTCGCTCAGCTGTGAATGCTGCTTGCAGTGAGTACCATTTACCGTTACATTTCTTCTTCTTTGTTCTTCTCTTTGTTATATTACTGTGGCTACAAAATATAAGAAAACTTTGTTTTGCAAGCAATCGATGCGTAAAATATTGCATTATTTTTGAAATGGCTAAAAAAGGGTATAATTTTTTGGTGCAAAAGTATGTAACAAAGAAGCATCTCCGACCCCATAAAGTTTATATATTCTTGATCAGCATCAACAGCCGAGTCGATATAGCCATGTCCGTCCGTCCGTCCGTATGTATGAACGCGTCGATCTCAAAGACTGTTAAAGCTAGAGACTTCAAATTTGGAACATAACTTCTCCTAAGCCATAGGCAGATCAAGTTTATTTCAAAATATCGATATCTATTCTGGTTTCTGGAATACACATGCAATCGATAACGAAAAAATCTCGAATTTAGAAAATGTATAAATAGGAGTAGAAACTATGGATAATTTTATAACTTCTGTGAAAATTTGGTCCAAATTGGTTAAGAAACACCGGAGAACTTTTATATTAAAGTTAAGTCAAGAAAAACTTCACTGCTGCAAGTCATTTTAATACACGGGCTTAGAGTATCTCTTAGTCGGGATTTCTCGACTTAAGCTCTCTTACTTGTTTTCAGATTCGCTCATTCTCGTGTTGTGGTGACAGTCGGCATAGGTACACCTGAATCATGAATACATTCATAGAATTGATCGAATCTATGCATGTTTGCGTCATACGTGTGAGTCGCGCTCTTGGTCCCAAACCCAAAGTGGCGGCTTAACTCGTGAACACGCGCGCACAACGCTCTTCATGTTCGGCGCTGGATGACAAATTATTTTTGAATCTCGCTCCGATCATGCACCTTTGATGTTGCCCATTTCGGCTCACTCTCTTATGTTTGCGCGCTTTCTGCATGTCAAACAAAAAGCTTAGTATCGCTTCCTTCTTCGCACGCACAGCATTCAGAAGTCAACAATGTATGCATGCATTTATATTTGCACTTGCATTTGTTAATATATATGTACAACAATGTACTTACATATGTATGTACTTACATATGTGCATTTGCAAGACCAACCACACAAATGTCAGCTCTAAATTATATCAAAACAATGGCAAATGGTAGATCAGAAGTAAAATTTCTTGTGCTTCTATGTATGTGTTTGTGTGATAAGTTTTGTCTGAGTTTGATAATTAGCAAGTAGGTAAAACCACCCCCATTCCATATTCTGGTGTGCCAAATATTTCTAGACGCACCAAGTTTTGTTTAAATTTACTAGTTTTAAATCAATGACACCAAGAAAAAGTAGCAGTGCGGGCCCAACAACAACACTTACATCAACAACAACCGCTAGTTGTTTCGAAAATCAATTGTCAAAGGCACACAAATCTGAAAAAAAATATTGTGCACTATGAAATTTCGATTTTCAAGCGCATTATTCACTTATTTGTGTATGCACTTATTCATTAAGAAGCGGAAATGCGTTTCTTTTTTGCAAGTGTACGAACATAAAGTTGGTAAATTTTGCACGTTGATAGCTTGTCACGTCCCTGGCAAAACTGCATCAAAATTTTGGATGCCACGCCCACTCCATCCGCCCCCATCCTCTCTGCTCCTTGAATTCATAAACGCCTATATTTTTAACATTTTTTGGGCTAGAGCCACCAAATTTTGTGTCAAGATAGGTAATGCATCAAAATTTTCGATGCCACGCCCCCTGATGCTGCGCCTATCCCTCCTTCTCCATAAAATTGAAAGCGCCTATAGTTTTCACATTTTTGGGCTAGAGCCACCAAATTTTGGGTCAAGATAGGTAGTGAAGTTTTCCAACAAACTGCATTAACAATTTGGATGCCACCCCTCCACCGTTTTTAAAACGGTTATGCGTGTATCTTCCACATTTTTTGAACTAGTCACCAAATTTGGTAGGAAGATATATGGTAACATCTACAAAAGATCTGCATCAAAAATTAGGATGGCACGCCCACCTCTGCCGCCCACCATTTAAAACCGGGAATTTCGATATCTCTTATAGTTTTTAAGCTAGAGCCCCTAAATTAGGTAGAAAGATAGAAGGCAACATCTACCAAAGATCTGCATCAAAATTTTGGATACCACGCCCACCCAAGCCACCCGCCTTATAAAATTGGAATCGGCTATATCTTTAATAGTTTTTGAGCTAGAGCCACCAAACTTGGTAGGAAGATAAATGGTGGCAGTTAAAAACATTTGATTTAAAAATTTGGATGCCACACCCACCTCTTCCGCCCACCTATTAAATTTGGAAGTTCAGTTACCTTCCACATTTTTTGAGCTAAGGTCACCAAATTTGATAACATTATAGCTGGCGATGATTACCACCCGGCCCACTCCTTTGCAATAAGACTCCTTACCATCCGTTATTTTACTGGTATCAAAGTATTCTGCAGTCGGTTGCGTCCGACTGCAACGTTCTTACTTCTTGATATTAAAGTTAAGTATATTTTTAGCGAGAAAAAAAGTTTAAAAGTTTTATCACGCTATCCTGATAGAAAAAAACAATGTTCAAAACATGATGAAAACACGCAACTTTCACAGAAAAAATATTATACAAAAATAAATTTAAAAATGTTTATACTTTGATACCGATCGTCTCATAGAATATTGGTTTTGTGCAATGTCCGTCATGGTGTCCGTCTGTCCGTATGAACGCATCTTTTTTCAACACCCGTAAAGCTAGAGACTTGAAACTTTGCAAATATGTTTGTCTATTGGCGAGACAGATAAAGCGTCAAGATTGGGTTGATACGCCTACTAGGAGGCTGGGAAATCGATAAATTGGATAACTTAAAACCGATAAATCCATATATTTATCACATTCCTGCAGCTAGAGTTACCACATTTTGCACGAAAATTGCTAGTCACGTGCCTGAAAAAACTGCATCAAAATTTTGGATGCCACGCCCACTCCTTCCGCCCCCATCCTCCCTGCTCCTTGAAATTTGAAACGACTTAAGTTTTCACATTTTTTGGGCTAGAGACACCAAATTTTGTGTCATGACAGGTAATGACGTTCCCCAAAAATATGCATCACAATTTTGGATGCCACGCCTCCTCATTCCGCCCCCATCACCCCTTCTCCTTGAAATTGGAAACGCCTATAGTTTTCACATTTTTTGAGCTAGAGCCACCAAGTTTTGTGTCAAGATAGGTAGTAAAGTTTTCCAACAAACTGCATTAACAATTTGGATGCCACCCCCCACCGTTTTTAAAACGGTTATGCGTGTATCTTCCACATTTTTTGAACTAGAGTCACCAAATTTGGTAGGAAGATATATGGTGACATCTACAAAACATCTGCACCAAAAATTTGGATGCCACGACCACCTCTGCCGCCTACCATTTTAAATCGGAAATTTCGATATCTCTTACAGTTTTTAAGCTGGAGCCCCTTAATTTGGTAGAAATATAGATGGCAACATCTACCAAAGATCTGCATCAAAATTTTGGATGCCACGCCCTCCCAAGCCACCCGCCTTATAAAATTGGAATCGGCTATATCTTTAATAGTTTTTGAGCTAGAGCCACCAAACTTGGTAGGAAGATAAATGGTGGCAGTTAAAAACATTTGATTTAAAAATTTGGATGCCACACCCACCTCTTCCGCCCACCTATTAAATTTGGAAGTTCAGTTACCTTCCACATTTTTTGAGCTAAGGTCACCAAATTTGATAACATTATAGCTGGCGATGATTACCACCCGGCCCACTCCCTTGCAAGCAGACTCCTTACCATACCGTTTCATGTTTCATGTTTCAAGCGACTGGCAACAACAACTTACATAGAAAATATTCTTGAAACCATGAAACACCCCAGCCTACCCAGCGGGCAATCGGTTTCGAGAATGGGTCCGTTTTCGAAAATTTCGCGAACTATTCTCTTACAAAACAGTCGAGAACGACACTCGAAAAAGTGTCGAGATAGTATCACCTGTCGCTTAGTTTGTGGCAGCAAAGCCTTCGTTAGCGATAGTTGCGAACGGATCCGTTTTCGTATCGAAAAAGTGTCGAGAAAGTGTCGAGAATGGATGTAAAAACGGACAGAAACGGACCCGTTTATGATACGAGAATGGTTTGAAAATGGGGTCGAGAACGTATTAAAAAAGATTATATTTGCGATAGTAAAAATTCGCTTTTTATTTAATTTATTTTAAATTAATTTAAATTAATATTTTTTAACTTATATGTAATTTAATTATAATAACATTTTTTTCTTAATATGTATTTCACAATTTTGTCACCCGGTCATCTAAAATCCACCAGGGAAAATTGTTTCGTGGACGCATCTGTAACAAAGTTCAGAATCGTATCATTTTTTGAATACAATATAAATGTACAATTCACTTACTTCGAATGGTCAGTGTCACTCTCAAACCCCTAATGCTGTTTTTAAAGTCTGTGTCGCGCCAAAGGGTGCTAGCTCGCCTGGTTGTCATTCACCTAATCCAAGTCAAAATAAATAACACATATAGTTATAAATGAAATATATACTTACAAAATTTTTGAAAACTTCCTCATTCTGAATTTTTTCGGAATTAATACTCTCACTGTAGCCGCTGCTCCAAAAATCTTTCCGTTTCATATCCATGGTTCTTTTTAAATAACATTAAGCTATTTTTATTAACATATATTTAACAAGTAAAAACGTTGCTGTCGGACGCAACCGACTGCGGAATACTTTGATACCAGTAAAAGAACGGTTGATAAGGGGGAATGCAGGGGCGAAGGGAGTGGGCCATGTGGTAAACATCGCCAGCTATCATGTTACCAAATTTGGTGTCTTTTGCTCAAAAGCTGTGGAAGATAACTTAACTTTAAAATGTAAAAGGTGGGCGGCAGAGGTGGGCGTGGCATCCAAATTTTTGAATCAAATGTTTTTAACTGTCACTATCTATCTTCCTACCAAGTTTGGTGGCTCTAGCTCAAAAACTGTTAAAGATATAGCTGATTCCAATTTTATAAGGCGGGTGGCTTGGGAGGGCGTGGCATCCAAAATTTTGATGCAGATCTTTGGTATATGTTGCCTTCTATCTTTCTACCGAATTTACGGGCTCTAGCTTAAAAACTGTAAGAGATATCGAAATTTCCGATTTTAAATGGTGGGCGGCAGAGGTGGGCGTGGCATCCTAATTTTTGATGCAGATCTTTTGTAGATGTCACCATTTATCTTCCTACCAAATTCGGTGACTCTAGCTCGAAAAATGTGAAAACTATAGGCGTTTCCAATTTCAAGTAGAAGGAGGGGTGGGGGCGGAATCAGGGGGCGTGGCATCCAAAATTTTGATGCATTTTTTTGGGGAACGTCAATATCTATCTTCACACAAAGTTTGGTGGCTCTAGCCCATAAAATGCGAAAACTATAGGCGTTTCCAATTTCTTGGAGAAGGGGGGATGGTGGCGGAATCAGGGGCGTGGCATCCAAGTTTTGAAGGGGAACTTCAGAACCTATCTTGACACAAAATTTGGTGTCTCTAGCCCAAAAAATGTGAAAGCTATAGGCGTTTCCAATTTCAAGGAGCAGGGATGATGGGGGCGGAAGGAGTGGGCGTGGCATCCAAAATTTTGATGCAGTTTTTTCAGGGACATGACTAGCTATCTGCGTGCAAAATTTGGTAACTCTAGCTGTAAGAATGTGAGAAATATTTGGATTTATCGGTTTTCAGTTAACGAATTTATCGATTTCCCAGACTCCTAGTAGGCGTGGCAACCCAATCTTAACACTTTATCTGTACCGTCTATAGATAAACATAATTGCAAAGTTTCAAGTCTCTAGCTTTACGGGTGTCGAAAAAAGTTACATTCATACAGACGGACAGATGGACAGACGGACAGACAGACACCATGACGGACATTTCACAAAACCAATATACTATGAGACCTTCGGTATCAAAGTATAAAAATTAGTTTGTTGTTTGTTCTTACCTATTTATATGATGACGTGTGGATGGCCACAGAACTATTGGATTCATTTAAGTAACTCCGATATGAAAAGTGTCATCATCGATAACATTTAATACGAGAAACGTACGAGAAAACGAACGCTCGCTAAAAACGGAGGTGTTTGCCCGCTAGGTATGTATACAAAAATTGTTTCATGTTTCATGAAAGTGAAGATATGAAGAGCACGATATTTACAATCGATGCATCGCGATGTTCAGTATTTTTCAGTATATTTGGTGTATTTTTGTGCAAAGAAATATGAAAACAACTGATTATTGGCCGCCGCAAACAAAAGTAATTTAAATGATGAGAATGTTTGGAAACATTCGAAATAGCGCTATCTGGCCATCCTAATACATTTCATTCACAATTTTCAAATTGATCCGAATCACCCCTTTGATTCATGACGTCGAGCCTGTATTAATAATTGCAAATTGGTTTTGTTTGATAAAATAAACTAGTAATTATTTCATTTATAACTGAAGAATCAACTACTATTAAGAAGCGCAAGACTTCCAAACATATATTTAAAGCTTTTAAATGGCATTTTTTCTTAATCCAGGCAGCTGTAGCGCAGTCACCGAAAATATGAAACGCATTGAGACGCAAAATGCCGTTCACGAGCTATGCGTTTCATCCATGAAACATGAAACGATGAATCGGAACTGTTGAACACCGCTAGTATATCGGTTTTGTGCAATGTCCGTCATGGTATATGGTGACATCTACAAAAGATCAAAAGATGCCGCGCCCTCCCAAGCCACCCACCTTATAAAATCGGAATCGGCTATATCTCTAACAGTTTTTGAGCTAGAGCCACCAAACTTTGAAGGAAGATAAATGGTGACAGTTAAAAACATTTGATTCAAAAATTTGGATGACACACCCATCTTTGCCGCCCACCTTTTACATTTGGAAGTTCAGTTATCTTCCTCAGTTTTAGCATAAAAACCACCAAATTTGGTAACATGATAGCTGGCGATGTTTACCACCCGGCCCACTCCTTTGCAATAAGACTCCTTACCATCCGTTCTTTTACTGGTATCAAAGTATTCCGCAGTCGGTTGCGTCCGACTGCAACGTTTTTACTTGTTGATATTAAAGTTAAGTATATTTTTAGCGGAAAAAAAGTTTAAAAGTTTTATCACGCTATCCTGATAGAAAAAAACAATGTTCAAAACATGATGAAAACACGCAACTTTCACAGAAAAAATATTATACAAAAATAAATTTAAAAATGTTTATACTTTGATACCGATCGTCTCATAGAATATTGGTTTTGTGCAATGTCCGTCATGGTGTCCGTCTGTCCGTATGAACGCATCTTTTTTCAACACCCGTAAAGCTAGAGACTTGAAACTTTGCAAATATGTTTGTCTATTGGCGAGACAGATAAAGGTCAAGATTGGGTTGATACGCCTACTAGGAGGCTGGGAAATCGATAAATTGGATAACTTAAAACCGATAAATCCATATATTTATCACATTCCTGCAGCTAGAGTTACCACATTTTGCACGAAAATTGCTAGTCACGTGCCTGAAAAAACTGCATCAAAATTTTGGATGCCACGCCCACTCCTTCCGCCCCCATCCTCCCTGCTCCTTGAAATTTGAAACGACTTAAGTTTTCACATTTTTTGGGCTAGAGACACCAAATTTTGTGTCATGACAGGTAATGACGTTCCCCAAAAATATGCATCACAATTTTGGATGCCACGCCTCCTCATTCCGCCCCCATCACCCCTTCTCCTTGAAATTGGAAACGCCTATAGTTTTCACATTTTTTGAGCTAGAGCCACCAAGTTTTGTGTCAAGATAGGTAGTTAAGTTTTCCAACAAACTGCATTAACAATTTGGATGCCACCCCCCACCGTTTTTAAAACGGTTATGCGTGTATCTTCCACATTTTTTGAACTAGAGTCACCAAATTTGGTAGGAAGATATATGGTGACATCTACAAAACATCTGCACCAAAAATTTGGATGCCACGACCACCTCTGCCGCCTACCATTTTAAATCGGAAATTTCGATATCTCTTACAGTTTTTAAGCTGGAGCCCCTTAATTCGGTAGAAATATAGATGGCAACATCTACCAAAGATCTGCATCAAAATTTTGGATGCCACGCCCACCCAAGCCACCCGCCTTATAAAATTGGAATCGGCTATATCTTTAATAGTTTTTTAGCTAGAGCCACCAAACTTGGTAGGAAGATAAATGGTGGCAGTTAAAAACATTTGATTTAAAAATTTGGATGCCACACCCACCTCTTCCGCCCACCTATTAAATTTGGAAGTTCAGTTACCTTCCACATTTTTTGAGCTAAGGTCACCAAATTTGATAACATTATAGCTGGCGATGATTACCACCCGGCCCACTCCCTTGCAAGCAGACTCCTTACCATACCGTTTCATGTTTCATGTTTCAAGCGACCGGCAACAACAACTTACATAGAAAATATTCTTGAAACCATGAAACACTCCAGCCTACCCAGCGGGCAATCGGTTTCGAGAATGGGTCCGTTTTCGAAAATTTCGCGAACTATTCTCTTACAAAACAGTCGAGAACGACACTCGAAAAAGTGTCGAGATAGTATCACCTGTCGCTTAGTTTGTGGCAGCAAAGCCTTCGTTAGCGATAGTTGCGAACGGATCCGTTTTCGTATCGAAAAAGTGTCGAGAAAGTGTCGAGAATGGATGTAAAAACGGACAGAAACGGACCCGTTTATGATACGAGAATGGTTTGAAAATGGGGTCGAGAACGTATTAAAAAAGATTATATTTGCGATAGTAAAAATTCGCTTTTTATTTAATATATTTTAAATTAATATTTTTTAACTTATATGTAATTTAATTATAATAACATTTTTTTCTTAATATGTATTTCACAATTTTGTCACCCGGTCATCTAAAATCCACCAGGGAAAATTGTTTCGTGGACGCATCTGTAACAAAGTTCAGAATCGTATCATTTTTTGAATACAATATAAATGTACAATTCACTTACTTCGAATGGTCAGTGTCACTCTCAAACCCCTAATGCTGTTTTTAAAGTCAGTGTCGCGCCAAAGGGTGCTGGCTCGCCTGGTTGTCATTCACCTAATCCAAGTCAAAATAAATAACACATATAGTTATAAATAAAATATATACTTACAAAATTTTTGAAAACTTCCTCATTCTGAATTTTTTCTGAATTAATACTCTCACTGTAGCCGCTGCTCCAAAAATCTTCCCGTTTCATATCCATGGTTCTTTTTAAATAACATTAAACTATTTTTATTAACATATATTTAACAAGTAAAAACGTTGCTGTCGGACGCAACCGACTGCGGAATACTTTGATACCAGTAAAAGAACGGTTGATAAGGGGGAATGCAGGGGCGAAGGGAGTGGGCCATGTGGTAAACATCGCCAGCTATCATGTTACCAAATTTGGTGTCTTTTGCTCAAAAGCTGTGGAAGATAACTTAACTTTAAAATGTAAAAGGTGGGCGGCAGAGGTGGGCGTGGCATCCAAATTTTTGATGCAGATCTTTGGTATATGTTGCCTTCTATCTTTCTACCGAATTTACGGGCTCTAGCTTAAAAACTGTAAGAGATATCGAAATTTCCGATTTTAAATAGTGGGCGGCAGAGGTGGGCGTGGCATCCTAATTTTTGATGCAGATCTTTTGTTGATGTCACCATTTATCTTCCTACCAAATTCGGTGACTCTAGCTCGAAAAATGTGAAAAGTATAGGCGTTTCCAATTTCAAGTAGAAGGGGGGATGGGGGCGGAATCAGGGGGCGTGGCATCCAAAATTTTGATGCATTTTTTTGGGGAACGTCAATATCTATCTTCACACAAAGTTTGGTGGCTCTAGCCCATAAAATGCGAAAACTATAGGCGTTTCCAATTTCTTGGAGAAGGGGGGATGGTGGCGGAATCAAGGGGCGTGGCATCCAAGTTTTGAAGGGGAACTTCAGAACCTATCTTGACACAAAATTTGGTGTCTCTAGCCCAAAAAATGTGAAAGCTATAGGCGTTTCCAATTTCAAGGAGCAGGGATGATGGGGGCGGAAGCAGTGGGCGTGGCATCCAAAATTTTGATGCAGTTTTTTAGGGACATGACTAGCTATCTGCGTGCAAAATTTGGTAACTCTAGCTGTAAGAATGTGAGAAATATTTGGATTTATCGGTTTTCAGTTAACGAATTTATCGATTTCCCAGACTCCTAGTAGGCGTGGCAACCCAATCTTAACACTTTATCTGTACCGTCTATAGATAAACATAATTGCAAAGTTTCAAGTCTCTAGCTTTACGGGTGTCGAAAAAAGTTGCATTCATACAGACGGACAGATGGACAGACGGACAGACAGACACCATGACGGACAATTCACAAAACCAATATACTATGAGACCTTCGGTATCAAAGTATAAAAATTAGTTTGTTGTTTGTTCTTACCTATTTATATGATGACGTGTGGATGGCCACAGAACTATTGGATTCATTTAAGTAACTCCGATATGAAAAGTGTCATCATCGATAACATTTAATACGAGAAACATACGAGAAAACGAACGCTCGCTAAAAACGGAGGTGTTTGCCCGCTAGGTATGTATACAAAAATTGTTTCATGTTTCATGAAAGTGAAGATATGAAGAGCACGATATTTAATCGATATTTGCAATCGATGCATCGCGATGTTCAGTATTTTTCAGTATATTTGGTGTATTTTTGTGCAAAGAAATATGAAAACAACTGATTATTGGCCGCCGCAAACAAAAGTAATTTAAATGATGAGAATGTTTGGAAACATTCGAAATAGCGCTATCTGGCCATCCTAATACATTTCATTCACAATTTTCAAATTGATCCGAATCACCCCTTTGATTCATGACGTCGAGCCTGTATTAATAATTGCAAATTGGTTTTGTTTGATAAAATAAACTAGTAATTATTTCATTTATAACTGAAGAATCAACTACTATTAAGAAGCGCAAGACTTCCAAACATATATTTAAAGCTTTTAAATGGCATTTTTTCTTAATCCAGGCAGCTGTAGCGCAGTCACCGAAAATATGAAACTCATTGAGACGCAAAATGCCGTTCACGAGCTATGCGTTTCATCCATGAAACATGAAACGATGAATCGGAACTGTTGAACACCGCTAGTATATCGGTTTTGTGCAATGTCCGTCATGGTATATGGTGACATCTACAAAAGATCAAAAGATGCCACGCCCTCCCAAGCCACCCACCTTATAAAATCGGAATCGGCTATATCTCTAACAGTTTTTGAGCTAGAGCCACCAAACTTTGAAGGAAGATAAATGGTGACAGTTAAAAACATTTGATTCAAAAATTTGGATGACACACCCATCTTTGCCGCCCACCTTTTACATTTGGAAGTTCAGTTATCTTCCTCAGTTTTAGCGTAAAAACCACCAAATTTGGTAACATGATAGCTGGCGATGTTTACCACCCGGCCCACTCCTTTGCAATAAGACTCCTTACCATCCGTTCTTTTACTGGTATCAAAGTATTCCGCAGTCGGTTGCGTCCGACTGCAACGTTTTTACTTGTTTATATTAAAGTTAAGTATATTTTTAGCGGAAAAAAAAGTTTAAAAGTTTTATCACGCTATCCTGATAGAAAAAAACAATGTTCAAAACATGATGAAAACACCCAACTTTCACAGAAAAAATATTATACAAAAATAAATTTAAAAATGTTTATACTTTGATACCGATCGTCTCATAGAATATTGGTTTTGTGCAATGTCCGTCATGGTGTCCGTCTGTCCGTATGAACGCATCTTTTTTCAACACCCGTAAAGCTAGAGACTTGAAACTTTGCAAATATGTTTGTCTATTGGCGAGACAGATAAAGCGTCAAGATTGGGTTGATACGCCTACTAGGAGGCTGGGAAATCGATAAATTGGATAACTTAAAACCGATAAATCCATATATTTATCACATTCCTGCAGCTAGAGTTACCACATTTTGCACGAAAATTGCTAGTCACGTGCCTGAAAAAACTGCATCAAAATTTTGGATGCCACGCCCACTCCTTCCGCCCCCATCCTCCCTGCTCCTTGAAATTTGAAACGACTTAAGTTTTCACATTTTTTGGGCTAGAGACACCAAATTTTGTGTCATGACAGGTAATGACGTTCCCCAAAAATATGCATCACAATTTTGGACGCCACGCCTCCTCATTCCGCCCCCCATCACCCCTTCTCCTTGAAATTGGAAACGCCTATAGTTTTCACATTTTTTGAGCTAGAGCCACCAAGTTTTGTGTCAAGATAGGTAGTTAAGTTTTCCAACAAACTGCATTAACAATTTGGATGCCACCCCCACCGTTTTTAAAACGGTTATGCGTGTATCTTCCACATTTTTTGAACTAGAGTCACCAAATTTGGTAGGAAGATATATGGTGACATCTACAAAACATCTGCACCAAAAATTTGGATGCCACGACCACCTCTGCCGCCTACCATTTTAAATCGGAAATTTCGATATCTCTTACAGTTTTTAAGCTGGAGCCCCTTAATTCGGTAGAAATATAGATGGCAACATCTACCAAAGATCTGCATCAAAATTTTGGATGCCACGCCCACCCAAGCCACCCGCCTTATAAAATTGGAATCGGCTATATCTTTAATAGTTTTTTAGCTAGAGCCACCAAACTTGGTAGGAAGATAAATGGTGGCAGTTAAAAACATTTGATTTAAAAATTTGGATGCCACACCCACCTCTTCCGCCCACCTATTAAATTTGGAAGTTCAGTTACCTTCCACATTTTTTGAGCTAAGGTCACCAAATTTGATAACATTATAGCTGGCGATGATTACCACCCGGCCCACTCCCTTGCAAGCAGACTCCTTACCATACCGTTTCATGTTTCATGTTTCAAGCGACCGGCAACAACAACTTACATAGAAAATATTCTTGAAACCATGAAACACTCCAGCCTACCCAGCGGGCAATCGGTTTCGAGAATGGGTCCGTTTTCGAAAATTTCGCGAACTATTCTCTTACAAAACAGTCGAGAACGACACTCGAAAAAGTGTCGAGATAGTATCACCTGTCGCTTAGTTTGTGGCAGCAAAGCCTTCGTTAGCGATAGTTGCGAACGGATCCGTTTTCGTATCGAAAAAGTGTCGAGAAAGTGTCGAGAATGGATGTAAAAACGGACAGAAACGGACCCGTTTATGATACGAGAATGGTTTGAAAATGGGGTCGAGAACGTATTAAAAAGATTATATTTGCGATAGTAAAAATTCGCTTTTTATTTAATATATTTTAAATTAATATTTTTTAACTTATATGTAATTTAATTATAATAACATTTTTTTCTTAATATGTATTTCACAATTTTGTCACCCGGTCATCTAAAATCCACCAGGGAAAATTGTTTCGTGGACGCATCTGTAACAAAGTTCAGAATCGTATCATTTTTTGAATACAATATAAATGTACAATTCACTTACTTCGAATGGTCAGTGTCACTCTCAAACCCCTAATGCTGTTTTTAAAGTCAGTGTCGCGCCAAAGGGTGCTGGCTCGCCTGGTTGTCATTCACCTAATCCAAGTCAAAATAAATAACACATATAGTTATAAATAAAATATATACTTACAAAATTTTTGAAAACTTCCTCATTCTGAATTTTTTCGGAATTAATACTCTCACTGTAGCCGCTGCTCCAAAAATCTTCCCGTTTCATATCCATGGTTCTTTTTAAATAACATTAAGCTATTTTTATTAACATATATTTAACAAGTAAAAACGTTGCTGTCGGACGCAACCGACTGCGGAATACTTTGATACCAGTAAAAGAACGGTTGATAAGGGGGAATGCAGGGGCGAAGGGAGTGGGCTATGTGGTAAACATCGCCAGCTATCATGTTACCAAATTTGGTGTCTTTTGCTCAAAAGCTGTGGAAGATAACTTAACTTTAAAATGTAAAAGGTGGGCGGCAGAGGTGGGCGTGGCATCCAAATTTTTGATGCAGATCTTTGGTATATGTTGCCTTCTATCTTTCTACCGAATTTACGGGCTCTAGCTTAAAAACTGTAAGAGATATCGAAATTTCCGATTTTAAATAGTGGGCGGCAGAGGTGGGCGTGGCATCCTAATTTTTGATGCAGATCTTTTGTTGATGTCACCATTTATCTTCCTACCAAATTCGGTGACTCTAGCTCGAAAAATGTGAAAAGTATAGGCGTTTCCAATTTCAAGTAGAAGGGGGGATGGGGGCGGAATCAGGGGGCGTGGCATCCAAAATTTTGATGCATTTTTTGGGGAACGTCAATATCTATCTTCACACAAAGTTTGGTGGCTCTAGCCCATAAAATGCGAAAACTATAGGCGTTTCCAATTTCTTGGAGAAGGGGGGATGGTGGCGGAATCAAGGGGCGTGGCATCCAAGTTTTGAAGGGGAACTTCAGAACCTATCTTGACACAAAATTTGGTGTCTCTAGCCCAAAAAATGTGAAAGCTATAGGCGTTTCCAATTTCAAGGAGCAGGGATGATGGGGGCGGAAGCAGTGGGCGTGGCATCCAAAATTTTGATGCAGTTTTTTAGGGACATGACTAGCTATCTGCGTGCAAAATTTGGTAACTCTAGCTGTAAGAATGTGAGAAATATTTGGATTTATCGGTTTTCAGTTAACGAATTTATCGATTTCCCAGACTCCTAGTAGGCGTGGCAACCCAATCTTAACACTTTATCTGTACCGTCTATAGATAAACATAATTGCAAAGTTTCAAGTCTCTAGCTTTACGGGTGTCGAAAAAAGTTGCATTCATACAGACGGACAGATGGACAGACGGACAGACAGACACCATGACGGACAATTCACAAAACCAATATACTATGAGACCTTCGGTATCAAAGTATAAAAATTAGTTTGTTGTTTGTTCTTACCTATTTATATGATGACGTGTGGATGGCCACAGAACTATTGGATTCATTTAAGTAACTCCGATATGAAAAGTGTCATCATCGATAACATTTAATACGAGAAACATACGAGAAAACGAACGCTCGCTAAAAACGGAGGTGTTTGCCCGCTAGGTATGTATACAAAAATTGTTTCATGTTTCATGAAAGTGAAGATATGAAGAGCACGATATTTAATCGATATTTGCAATCGATGCATCGCGATGTTCAGTATTTTTCAGTATATTTGGTGTATTTTTGTGCAAAGAAATATGAAAACAACTGATTATTGGCCGCCGCAAACAAAAGTAATTTAAATGATGAGAATGTTTGGAAACATTCGAAATAGCGCTATCTGGCCATCCTAATACATTTCATTCACAATTTTCAAATTGATCCGAATCACCCCCTTTGATTCATGACGTCGAGCCTGTATTAATAATTGCAAATTGGTTTTGTTTGATAAAATAAACTAGTAATTATTTCATTTATAACTGAAGAATCAACTACTATTAAGAAGCGCAAGACTTCCAAACATATATTTAAAGCTTTTAAATGGCATTTTTCTTAATCCAGGCAGCTGTAGCGCAGTCACCGAAAATATGAAACTCATTGAGACGCAAAATGCCGTTCACGAGCTATGCGTTTCATCCATGAAACATGAAACGATGAATCGGAACTGTTGAACACCGCTAGTATATCGGTTTTGTGCAATGTCCGTCATGGTATATGGTGACATCTACAAAAGATCAAAAGATGCCACGCCCTCCCAAGCCACCCACCTTATAAAATCGGAATCGGCTATATCTCTAACAGTTTTTGAGCTAGAGCCACCAAACTTTGAAGGAAGATAAATGGTGACAGTTAAAAACATTTGATTCAAAAATTTGGATGACACACCCATCTTTGCCGCCCACCTTTTACATTTGGAAGTTCAGTTATCTTCCTCAGTTTTAGCGTAAAAACCACCAAATTTGGTAACATGATAGCTGGCGATGTTTACCACCCGGCCCACTCCTTTGCAATAAGACTCCTTACCATCCGTTCTTTTACTGGTATCAAAGTATTCCGCAGTCGGTTGCGTCCGACTGCAACGTTTTTACTTGTTGATATTAAAGTTAAGTATATTTTTAGCGGAAAAAAAAGTTTAAAAGTTTTATCACGCTATCCTGATAGAAAAAAACAATGTTCAAAACATGATGAAAACACCCAACTTTCACAGAAAAAATATTATACAAAAATAAATTTAAAAATGTTTATACTTTGATACCGATCGTCTCATAGAATATTGGTTTTGTGCAATGTCCGTCATGGTGTCCGTCTGTCCGTATGAACGCATCTTTTTTCAACACCCGTAAAGCTAGAGACTTGAAACTTTGCAAATATGTTTGTCTATTGGCGAGACAGATAAAGCGTCAAGATTGGGTTGATACGCCTACTAGGAGGCTGGGAAATCGATAAATTGGATAACTTAAAACCGATAAATCCATATATTTATCACATTCCTGCAGCTAGAGTTACCACATTTTGCACGAAAATTGCTAGTCACGTGCCTGAAAAAACTGCATCAAAATTTTGGATGCCACGCCCACTCCTTCCGCCCCCATCCTCCCTGCTCCTTGAAATTTGAAACGACTTAAGTTTTCACATTTTTTGGGCTAGAGACACCAAATTTTGTGTCATGACAGGTAATGACGTTCCCCAAAAATATGCATCACAATTTTGGACGCCACGCCTCCTCATTCCGCCCCCATCACCCCTTCTCCTTGAAATTGGAAACGCCTATAGTTTTCACATTTTTTGAGCTAGAGCCACCAAGTTTTGTGTCAAGATAGGTAGTTAAGTTTTCCAACAAACTGCATTAACAATTTGGATGCCACCCCCCACCGTTTTTAAAACGGTTATGCGTGTATCTTCCACATTTTTTGAACTAGAGTCACCAAATTTGGTAGGAAGATATATGGTGACATCTACAAAACACCTGCACCAAAAATTTGGATGCCACGACCACCTCTGCCGCCTACCATTTTAAATCGGAAATTTCGATATCTCTTACAGTTTTTAAGCTGGAGCCCCTTAATTCGGTAGAAATATAGATGGCATCATCTACCAAAGATCTGCATCAAAATTTTGGATGCCACGCCCACCCAAGCCACCCGCCTTATAAAATTGGAATCGGCTATATCTTTAATAGTTTTTTAGCTAGAGCCACCAAACTTGGTAGGAAGATAAATGGTGGCAGTTAAAAACATTTGATTTAAAAATTTGGATGCCACACCCACCTCTTCCGCCCACCTATTAAATTTGGAAGTTCAGTTACCTTCCACATTTTTTGAGCTAAGGTCACCAAATTTGATAACATTATAGCTGGCGATGATTACCACCCGGCCCACTCCCTTGCAAGCAGACTCCTTACCATACCGTTTCATGTTTCAAGCGACCGGCAACAACAACTTACATAGAAAATATTCTTGAAACCATGAAACACTCCAGCCTACCCAGCGGGCAATCGGTTTCGAGAATGGGTCCGTTTTCGAAAATTTCGCGAACTATTCTTTTACAAAACAGTCGAGAACGACACTCGAAAAAGTGTCGAGATAGTATCACCTGTCGCTTAGTTTGTGGCAGCAAAGCCTTCGTTAGCGATAGTTGCGAACGGATCCGTTTTCGTATCGAAAAAGTGTCGAGAAAGTGTCGAGAATGGATGTAAAAACGGACAGAAACGGACCCGTTTATGATACGAGAATGGTTTGAAAATGGGGTCGAGAACGTATTAAAAAATTATATTTGCGATAGTAAAAATTCGCTTTTTATTTAATATATTTTAAATTAATATTTTTTAACTTATATGTAATTTAATTATAATAACATTTTTTTCTTAATATGTATTTCACAATTTTGTCACCCGGTCATCTAAAATCCACCAGGGAAAATTGTTTCGTGGACGCATCTGTAACAAAGTTCAGAATCGTATCATTTTTTGAATACAATATAAATGTACAATTCACTTACTTCGAATGGTCAGTGTCACTCTCAAACCCCTAATGCTGTTTTTAAAGTCAGTGTCGCGCCAAAGGGTGCTGGCTCGCCTGGTTGTCATTCACCTAATCCAAGTCAAAATAAATAACACATATAGTTATAAATGAAATATATACTTACAAAATTTTTGAAAACTTCCTCATTCTGAATTTTTTCGGAATTAATACTCTCACTGTAGCCGCTGCTCCAAAAATCTTCCCGTTTCATATCCATGGTTCTTTTTAAATAACATTAAACTATTTTTATTAACATATATTTAACAAGTAAAAACGTTGCTGTCGGACGCAACCGACTGCGGAATACTTTGATACCAGTAAAAGAACGGTTGATAAGGGGGAATGCAGGGGCGAAGGGAGTGGGCCATGTGGTAAACATCGCCAGCTATCATGTTACCAAATTTGGTGTCTTTTGCTCAAAAGCTGTGGAAGATAACTTAACTTTAAAATGTAAAAGGTGGGCGGCAGAGGTGGGCGTGGCATCCAAATTTTTGATGCAGATCTTTGGTATATGTTGCCTTCTATCTTTCTACCGAATTTACGGGCTCTAGCTTAAAAACTGTAAGAGATATCGAAATTTCCGATTTTAAATAGTGGGCGGCAGAGGTGGGCGTGGCATCCTAATTTTTGATGCAGATCTTTTGTTGATGTCACCATTTATCTTCCTACCAAATTCGGTGACTCTAGCTCGAAAAATGTGAAAAGTATAGGCGTTTCCAATTTCAAGTAGAAGGGGGATGGGGGCGGAATCAGGGGGCGTGGCATCCAAAATTTTGATGCATTTTTTTGGGGAACGTCAATATCTATCTTCACACAAAGTTTGGTGGCTCTAGCCCATAAAATGCGAAAACTATAGGCGTTTCCAATTTCTTGGAGAAGGGGGGATGGTGGCGGAATCAAGGGGCGTGGCATCCAAGTTTTGAAGGGGAACTTCAGAACCTATCTTGACACAAAATTTGGTGTCTCTAGCCCAAAAAATGTGAAAGCTATAGGCGTTTCCAATTTCAAGGAGCAGGGATGATGGGGGCGGAAGCAGTGGGCGTGGCATCCAAAATTTTGATGCAGTTTTTTAGGGACATGACTAGCTATCTGCGTGCAAAATTTGGTAACTCTAGCTGTAAGAATGTGAGAAATATTTGGATTTATCGGTTTTCAGTTAACGAATTTATCGATTTCCCAGACTCCTAGTAGGCGTGGCAACCCAATCTTAACACTTTATCTGTACCGTCTATAGATAAACATAATTGCAAAGTTTCAAGTCTCTAGCTTTACGGGTGTCGAAAAAAGTTGCATTCATACAGACGGACAGATGGACAGACGGACAGACAGACACCATGACGGACAATTCACAAAACCAATATACTATGAGACCTTCGGTATCAAAGTATAAAAATTAGTTTGTTGTTTGTTCTTACCTATTTATATGATGACGTGTGGATGGCCACAGAACTATTGGATTCATTTAAGTAACTCCGATATGAAAAGTGTCATCATCGATAACATTTAATACGAGAAACATACGAGAAAACGAACGCTCGCTAAAAACGGAGGTGTTTGCCCGCTAGGTATGTATACAAAAATTGTTTCATGTTTCATGAAAGTGAAGATATGAAGAGCACGATATTTAATCGATATTTGCAATCGATGCATCGCGATGTTCAGTATTTTTCAGTATATTTGGTGTATTTTTGTGCAAAGAAATATGAAAACAACTGATTATTGGCCGCCGCAAACAAAAGTAATTTAAATGATGAGAATGTTTGGAAACATTCGAAATAGCGCTATCTGGGCATCCTAATACATTTCATTCACAATTTTCAAATTGATCCGAATCACCCCCTTTGATTCATGACGTCGAGCCTGTATTAATAATTGCAAATTGGTTTTGTTTGATAAAATAAACTAGTAATTATTTCATTTATAACTGAAGAATCAACTACTATTAAGAAGCGCAAGACTTCCAAACATATATTTAAAGCTTTTAAATGGCATTTTTTCTTAATCCAGGCAGCTGTAGCGCAGTCACCGAAAATATGAAACGCATTGAGACGCAAAATGCCGTTCACGAGCTATGCGTTTCATCCATGAAACATGAAACGATGAATCGGAACTGTTGAACACCGCTAGTATATCGGTTTTGTGCAATGTCCGTCATGGTATATGGTGACATCTACAAAAGATCAAAAGATGCCACGCCCTCCCAAGCCACCCACCTTATAAAATCGGAATCGGCTATATCTCTAACAGTTTTTGAGCTAGAGCCACCAAACTTTGAAGGAAGATAAATGGTGACAGTTAAAAACATTTGATTCAAAAATTTGGATGACACACCCATCTTTGCCGCCCACCTTTTACATTTGGAAGTTCAGTTATCTTCCTCAGTTTTAGCGTAAAAACCACCAAATTTGGTAACATGATAGCTGGCGATGTTTACCACCCGGCCCACTCCTTTGCAATAAGACTCCTTACCATCCGTTCTTTTACTGGTATCAGTATTCCGCAGTCGGTTGCGTCCGACTGCAACGTTTTTACTTGTTGATATTAAGTTAAGTATATTTTTAGCGGAAAAAAAAGTTTAAAAGTTTTATCACGCTATCCTGATAGAAAAAAACAATGTTCAAAACATGATGAAAACACGCAACTTTCACAGAAAAAATATTATACAAAAATAAATTTAAAAATGTTTATACTTTGATACCGATCGTCTCATAGAATATTGGTTTTGTGCAATGTCCGTCATGGTGTCCGTCTGTCCGTATGAACGCATCTTTTTTCAACACCCGTAAAGCTAGAGACTTGAAACTTTGCAAATATGTTTGTCTATTGGCGAGACAGATAAAGCGTCAAGATTGGGTTGATACGCCTACTAGGAGGCTGGGAAATCGATAAATTGGATAACTTAAAACCGATAAATCCATATATTTATCACATTCCTGCAGCTAGAGTTACCACATTTTGCACGAAAATTGCTAGTCACGTGCCTGAAAAAACTGCATCAAAATTTTGGATGCCACGCCCACTCCTTCCGCCCCCATCCTCCCTGCTCCTTGAAATTTGAAACGACTTAAGTTTTCACATTTTTTGGGCTAGAGACACCAAATTTTGTGTCATGACAGGTAATGACGTTCCCCAAAAATATGCATCACAATTTTGGACGCCACGCCTCCTCATTCCGCCCCCATCACCCCTTCTCCTTGAAATTGGAAACGCCTATAGTTTTCACATTTTTTGAGCTAGAGCCACCAAGTTTTGTGTCAAGATAGGTAGTTAAGTTTTCCAACAAACTGCATTAACAATTTGGATGCCACCCCCACCGTTTTTAAAACGGTTATGCGTGTATCTTCCACATTTTTTGAACTAGAGTCACCAAATTTGGTAGGAAGATATATGGTGACATCTACAAAACACCTGCACCAAAAATTTGGATGCCACGACCACCTCTGCCGCCTACCATTTTAAATCGGAAATTTCGATATCTCTTACAGTTTTTAAGCTGGAGCCCCATAATTCGGTAGAAATATAGATGGCAACATCTACCAAAGATCTGCATCAAAATTTTGGATGCCACGCCCACCCAAGCCACCCGCCTTATAAAATTGGAATCGGCTATATCTTTAATAGTTTTTTAGCTAGAGCCACCAAACTTGGTAGGAAGATAAATGGTGGCAGTTAAAAACATTTGATTTAAAAATTTGGATGCCACACCCACCTCTTCCGCCCACCTATTAAATTTGGAAGTTCAGTTACCTTCCACATTTTTTGAGCTAAGGTCACCAAATTTGATAACATTATAGCTGGCGATGATTACCACCCGGCCCACTCCCTTGCAAGCAGACTCCTTACCATACCGTTTCATGTTTCAAGCGACCGGCAACAACAACTTACATAGAAAATATTCTTGAAACCATGAAACACTCCAGCCTACCCAGCGGGCAATCGGTTTCGAGAATGGGTCCGTTTTCGAAAATTTCGCGAACTATTCTCTTACAAAACAGTCGAGAACGACACTCGAAAAAGTGTCGAGATAGTATCACCTGTCGCTTAGTTTGTGGCAGCAAAGCCTTCGTTAGCGATAGTTGCGAACGGATCCGTTTTCGTATCGAAAAAGTGTCGAGAAAGTGTCGAGAATGGATGTAAAAACGGACAGAAACGGACCCGTTTATGATACGAGAATGGTTTGAAAATGGGGTCGAGAACGTATTAAAAAAGATTATATTTGCGATAGTAAAAATTCGCTTTTTATTTAATATATTTTAAATTAATATTTTTTAACTTATATGTAATTTAATTATAATAACATTTTTTTCTTAATATGTATTTCACAATTTTGTCACCCGGTCATCTAAAATCCACCAGGGAAAATTGTTTCGTGGACGCATCTGTAACAAAGTTCAGAATCGTATCATTTTTTGAATACAATATAAATGTACAATTCACTTACTTCGAATGGTCAGTGTCACTCTCAAACCCCTAATGCTGTTTTTAAAGTCAGTGTCGCGCCAAAGGGTGCTGGCTCGCCTGGTTGTCATTCACCTAATCCAAGTCAAAATAAATAACACATATAGTTATAAATGAAATATATACTTACAAAATTTTTTAAAACTTCCTCATTCTGAATTTTTTCGGAATTAATACTCTCACTGTAGCCGCTGCTCCAAAAATCTTCCCGTTTCATATCCATGGTTCTTTTTAAATAACATTAAACTATTTTTATTAACATATATTTAACAAGTAAAAACGTTGCTGTCGGACGCAACCGACTGCGGAATACTTTGATACCAGTAAAAGAACGGTTGATAAGGGGGAATGCAGGGGCGAAGGGAGTGGGCCATGTGGTAAACATCGCCAGCTATCATGTTACCAAATTTGGTGTCTTTTGCTCAAAAGCTGTGGAAGATAACTTAACTTTAAAATGTAAAAGGTGGGCGGCAGAGGTGGGCGTGGCATCCAAATTTTTGATGCAGATCTTTGGTATATGTTGCCTTCTATCTTTCTACCGAATTTACGGGCTCTAGCTTAAAAACTGTAAGAGATATCGAAATTTCCGATTTTAAATAGTGGGCGGCAGAGGTGGGCGTGGCATCCTAATTTTTGATGCAGATCTTTTGTTGATGTCACCATTTATCTTCCTACCAAATTCGGTGACTCTAGCTCGAAAAATGTGAAAAGTATAGGCGTTTCCAATTTCAAGTAGAAGGGGGATGGGGGCGGAATCAGGGGGCGTGGCATCCAAAATTTTGATGCATTTTTTTGGGGAACGTCAATATCTATCTTCACACAAAGTTTGGTGGCTCTAGCCCATAAAATGCGAAAACTATAGGCGTTTCCAATTTCTTGGAGAAGGGGGGATGGTGGCGGAATCAAGGGGCGTGGCATCCAAGTTTTGAAGGGGAACTTCAGAACCTATCTTGACACAAAATTTGGTGTCTCTAGCCCAAAAATGTGAAAGCTATAGGCGTTTCCAATTTCAAGGAGCAGGGATGATGGGGGCGGAAGCAGTGGGCGTGGCATCCAAAATTTTGATGCAGTTTTTTAGGGACATGACTAGCTATCTGCGTGCAAAATTTGGTAACTCTAGCTGTAAGAATGTGAGAAATATTTGGATTTATCGGTTTTCAGTTAACGAATTTATCGATTTCCCAGACTCCTAGTAGGCGTGGCAACCCAATCTTAACACTTTATCTGTACCGTCTATAGATAAACATAATTGCAAAGTTTCAAGTCTCTAGCTTTACGGGTGTCGAAAAAAGTTGCATTCATACAGACGGACAGATGGACAGACGGACAGACAGACACCATGACGGACAATTCACAAAACCAATATACTATGAGACCTTCGGTATCAAAGTATAAAAATTAGTTTGTTGTTTGTTCTTACCTATTTATATGATGACGTGTGGATGGCCACAGAACTATTGGATTCATTTAAGTAACTCCGATATGAAAAGTGTCATCATCGATAACATTTAATACGAGAAACATACGAGAAAACGAACGCTCGCTAAAAACGGAGGTGTTTGCCCGCTAGGTATGTATACAAAAATTGTTTCATGTTTCATGAAAGTGAAGATATGAAGAGCACGATATTTAATCGATATTTGCAATCGATGCATCGCGATGTTCAGTATTTTTCAGTATATTTGGTGTATTTCTGTGCAAAGAAATATGAAAACAACTGATTATTGGCCGCCGCAAACAAAAGTAATTTAAATGATGAGAATGTTTGGAAATATTCGAAATAGCGCTATCTGGGCATCCTAATACATTTCATTCACAATTTTCAAATTGATCCGAATCACCCCCTTTGATTCATGACGTCGAGCCTGTATTAATAATTGCAACAATTAGAAAAGTCGCTGAAAAATATATATAACAAGTAAGAAGGCTCTAGTCGAGATTTCCCGACTAGAAGATACCCCGAACCCTGTACATATCGCTTACAGTCATTGTCTGTATGCATCTGTGACTAAACTTCATCTCTGGTGTTTCTTAACCGATTTCAATGAAATTTTCAGAAAAGTTATATCGTTACCCATTATTTCAACCCCCATTTTTACATTTTCCAAATTCGAGAAATTTTTGTTATCGATTCCATGTGTATATCGAAAACGGAAATAGTTATCAAAAATCGGAAACAAACTTGTACTGCCTAGGACTCAGATGAGCTTATGTTCAAAATCTGAAGTCTCTAGCTCTTATAGTCTCTGAGATATACGCGTTTATACATACGGACAGACGGACGGACATGGCTATATCGACTCGGCTGTTGATGCTGATCAAGAATATATATACTTTATAGGGTCGGAGATGCTTCCTTCTGCCTGTTACATACTTTTGCACAAAAACATTATACCCCTTTTACCCATTTCATGGGTTCGTGGTATAATATTAAGGATTGGCACTTCCTTAACTATTTCTGACATTCCGCAAAGAAAAATAATTGATCAGTAAAATAACAATAAGAACTTATGAATACAAAGCAGTTCAGCCTTGTCATAGTTCGAGTGAGCTTATAGCCTATTTCCATTGCTCCGTTTCCGTAAATTTTAACAGTAACTGACGAAAGCTGTTTCCATTGCTCTGTTAACTGAACCTCCGTAAATAAATCAGCTGTTCGGTTTGTTTTGCTTTGTATTTTCTGCAAAAAAAGTGAGAAAAACTAACCGAAATTGTACATCGCAAATAAGTAACAGTGTGTTGCCAACTTGTATGGCTTATTTTTAATGCCTACAATCATTTTTGCTTGCATTGCAGAAGCAGTACAAGTCCATTTTCGTATATACGTGGAAGTTATTCTGAACTGCCCTAAGTGCAACAAAATTATCCGCCCACAGTTTTAAAAGCAATCCTTTGAAGCTTGGCACCCAATTCAATTGTTTCCTACAATAATTCACCAAAATCAAAATTTTTAATTCAATTTTGAATATTACTATATATTGCGCCTACCTATTCACAATTTCTGCTTTTCACAATCATCTGTTTTGCGACTGTTACATTAAAAGAGCCCATTAACAGCGATATTTTATCGAACAAGTGTTCAAATGAACCAGTTCCTCTTCAGTTATTCTTCAGTTAATATTTACGGTCAGTTTTACTTCAGTTAATTCCTTATGGGAGAATACATGCAAACTGAAACTCAGTTACTGTTAACTAACATAACTGAGAATAACTGAGCAGTGGAAAGACCCTATTAGATTAAGCTTAGTTCAATGGGTAGAAGCTTAGATAAATTGATAAAAATGAAAGCTTTAGAGTAAATGGTTAGAATTACAAATGCAGTCGTTGATGTAAAACTCTGATTAGCCAGGGATGGATGTCGTCAGGGAATAGCCCAGTGGCTAAGACTTCCGCCTCGTTAACGAGAGGTCCCAGGTTCAACTCCTGTCCCCGACTATAGTTTCATATACGATCAGTTTGAGTTTAATTATTCTAAATAGAAAGGTCACTGATGAGAATGTTTGGCAACATTCGAAGTAGCGCTATCTGGCCACCCTAATACAATTCATTCACAATTTTCAAATTGTTTCGAATCACCCCCTTTGATTCATGACGTCGAGCCTGTATTAATAATTGCAAATTGGTTTTGTTTGATAAAATAAACTAGTAATTATTTCATTTATAACTGAAGAATCAACTACTATTAAGAAGCGCAAGACTTCCAAACATATATTTAAAGCTTTTAAATGGCATTTTTTCTTAATCCAGGCAGCTGTAGCGCAGTCACCGAAAATATGAAACGCATTGAGACGCAAAATGCCGTTCACGAGCTATGCGTTTCATCCATGAAACATGAAACGATGAATCGGAACTGTTGAACACCGCTAGTATATTGGTTTTGTGCAATGTCCGTCATGGTGTCTGTCCGTTCGTTTGTATGAACGCAACTTTTTTCGGCACCCGTAAAGCTAGAGACTTGAAACTTTGCAATTATGTTTATCTATAGCCGGTACAGATTAAGTGTTAAGATCGGGCTGCCACGTCACTAGCAGGCTGGGAAATCGATAAGATCGATAACTAAAAACCGATAAAACCATATTTTTCTCACATTCTCACAGCTAGAATTACCAAATGTTGCACGAAGATAGCCATTTACGTCCCTCAAAAAAATGCATAAGAATTTTGGATGCCACGCCCACTTCTTCCGCCCCCATCCTTCCTGCTCTTTGAAATTTGAACCGCCTATAGTTTTTAAATTTTTTGGGCTAGAGCCACCAAGTTTTGTGTCTAGCTAGGTAATGACGTTTCCCAAAAAAATGCATGACAAATTTGAATGCCACGCCCACTCCTTCCGCCCCCATCCTCCCTTGTCCTTGAAATTGGAAACGCCTATAGCTTTCACATTTTTTGGGCTAAGGACACCACATTTTGTGTCAAGATAGGTATTGACGTTCCCCAAAAAAATGAATTTAAATTTTGGATGCCACTCCCGCTCCTTCCGCTCCCATCCTCCCTGCTCCTTGAAATTGGAAACGACTATAGTTTTCACATTTTTTGGGCTAGAGCCACCAAATTTTGTGTCAAGATAGGTGGTCAAGTTGTCCAAAAAATTGCATTAACAACTTGAATGCCACGCCCACACCTGCCGCCCCCAGCTCTCACCGTTTTTAAAACGGTTGTGCGTGTATCTACAACATTTATTGAACTAGATTCACTAAATTTGGTATGAAGATATATGGTGACATCTACAAAAGATCTGCATCAAAAATTTGGATGCCACGCCCACCTCTGTAGCCCACCATTTAAAATCGGAAATTTCGATATCTCTTACAGTTTTTAAGCTAGAGCCCCCAAATTCGGTAATAAGATAGAAGCATTAAGCAAGTACACGTAGAGGAGTCAAATCGCGTTTTCCCAACTGCCGACAAAATGCGTTGTGGAGGCACCACCATCATTCGGCTGCTGAAAGCAGCGAGCCGAACGCAAATTTTGCAGACCATTTGCGTAGCTAAAAAAGTGCAAGTCATTCATGCGCCGGCGCTTGACTCGGTACAGACGGAGTGCCAGCAATTTGCTGTGTATACGTCTGTATGTCAGCGACGTGATCGCCGTTAGGTGTATATATGTGTATATGTATGTTTCTGTATGCTGTTTGCTCTGAGCTGCTGTATATTGTGGAAGGGGGATAGCATTTGGTGTATTTGGTGGCTCCGAGCTCAACAAGCTAAAATCATTAGGGCGAATGTATACCTAAATACACATATATATGTGTGTGTGTGTATGTGCGCATGCATATTTCAGTTTTTGGTGGCTCTCAATTGATTTGGGATTTTGTTACTTTTCTATCAACGCATATCAATGTGTGTGTGCATGTGTATGTTCATGTGCAGCACATTTAAATGTATGCGTAGCAATTGCCTTGGCTATTCTTGACCTGTCTCAATTTTTATGATTTTTAGCAATTTTATTACAAGTTAGGATCACCTATAAAATTCATGTTATTAAATGATAATTTTTTATTTATTTTTAAAATTCATCTTAGTCATTGCCAGACTCAAATTAACCCGTGATTCAAATAAAAACCGATAAATGGCTCACCCTATAAAAATATATATTTATATATTGATTGATCAAAATTGCAGTTGTTGCATTCGTCGCAAGCAGACGTGTTTTCTTTCTGTTCCGGTTACAAATTGATAATCACAAGTGTACAGTGCCTAAAACACCATAGAATTATATTATAATTTACGCGAGAAGACGCTTTGTGCATCAAAAAGCACATCAAAAAGTTATTTTGGTGAACACAATTTAACTATTTACAAATAAACAAAACTAAAATAACAGACAAAAAACAGTAGCTTAACCCCGCTCAAGACAATGAGCCTGCACGACATTCGCTCTCAGCGACAGCGCGAGCAAGACGAGCGACGGCTCTCTATGCAACGGAACAACGCGTACTTTGCCTATGTCGCCGAAGAAACTGAGAGCGAGCGAGCAAAAGAACTCTTGCTCTCAACGCACGACAGTGAACGTTCGTGCTCCCCTTCTTCGTCCCTACTCTCGACGAAATCCGACCGCGCGCGGTTACCTACACCAAACGCGACCAACGAACTCTTGCACGTAGCACGCGACAGAGTTCGATCATGCTCCCTGTTCCTTATGTCCACGACGGCTGAAACAGATACTGCAACAACAATTGCACCGGTGCCGACGGCCCTCTCTCCAAACACAAAGACTGACGCGCCGTCAGCAAAACATTCCGCAGCCAACGCAAATGTAAAGCCGGCCATACAGACAGGTATTGATCGCTACATACAGATAAAGCGTAAGTTAATCCCCCAAAAATCTACAAATAAATCGAAAATCTCTCGTGGCAACTCATGCGAAAGACCTAACACCACCAACAGATTTGAAATCTTAGCAGATAATGCTGACGACCTGCCCCCAGAATCAGTTGGAGGTGACAAAAAATGCTAAAGCCACCACCAATATTCATTCGATAGAAAAGCTCCAGTGCTTCTGTAAACAAAGTTGTAGAGCTAATTGGTCATGATAATTTCCACATCATTCCCCTAAAGAGGGGTAACATCCAGGAGATTAAAGTGCAGACAAAGACCGAAGACAACTTTAGAGTGTTGTCAAAATACTTAAAAGAAAGCAAAAAAAAATTTTACTCGTACCAACTAAAAAGCAGCAAGAGCCAGCAAGTTGTACTTAAAAGCATAGAGTCGGATGTCACGCCAAATGAAATCCAAGAGACGCTAAATGAGAAAGGATATCGCGTTAAAAAAGTTCTTAATATTCTTAACAAGAACAGACAGCCGCAACCACTTTTCAAAATTGAGCTTGAGCCTGAGACGCAGATAACTAAAATATATAAGGCGCACCCCATCTACAAGCTTCAGTTTCTATTGCACCGAAGAATCACCGTTGCAGAGCCACATAAGCAACAAAAACAACAAGCCACAAGAGCAGCTAGAAAGCAACTTCGAAGCAATGATATGTACGCTGCAGCAAAGCTTGACAGAGTTTATGTCATTTATGCGCACAACTATGCAAGATTTAATGCGAAATCAAAGTCTTTTGGTACAAATGCTTGTATCACATCAGTCAAAATAATCAATGGCTTCGCTACGTATGCTACGTATGGAATGCTAACGGCGTTTCACAGCATAAACTTGAGTTAGCTCAATTCCTACTCGACAAGCACATCGATGTTATGCTACTCTCCGAAACAAACCTTACAAACAAATATAATTTTACAATAAGCGGATACACATCTTGATAGTGGTAGCCAAATTGCACTAGCTGCCGTTTACTGCCCCCCTCGATTCACCATATCTGAAGACCAATTTATAAAATTTTTCAACTCATTGGGAGAACACTTTATAGCAGCAGGAGACTATAACGCCAAGCACACACACTGGGGATCTCGTCTTGTGAATCCAAAGGGAAAGCAGCTGTGCAACGCACTTGTAAAAGTAAACAACAGGCTCGGCCACGTCTCTCCTGGCACACCAACTTACTGGCCCACAGACCCCAAGAAACTACCCGACTTGATTGATTTTGCAGTTATCAAAAATATTCCCCGCAGCCTGATAAACGACGAAAGCCTCTCGGAACTATCATCCGAACACTCGCCTTTTCTTATTCAATTACTACGACACCCAGAGTTTGTAAATCGCCCCGGTAAGTTGACCTCACAAAAAACTAATTATTGTCATTGTCTTTCTTTGGTGACGGTTGTGTTTCTGTGTGCGCCTATAAATTGATAACATTGTGAGTGTTTAAACTGTGTTTTTAATTGGAATTATTGTGTTAAACAATTGTAACAGTGATCGTGAATGTAATTTGTATGTATTTACGCGTGGATATTGTGATTTTGCTTTATTAAATTGTTTTAATTTGCAGTCAGTGCCTAAACACACGTACATACATACATACATATATTTTGCTTTCGCTTGTTCTGTGCCTACTAAAATAAAATATCTATTTACGCGCTCTTGCTCTCACGCTCTTATACCACGCACTTGCGGTTTTTATTAGCCTACGCTCTGACGTTCTTTAACGTAAGCGCTCTCTCTCTCTCTCTTGTGTCCGTTATATTACGCTCATTGCACGTGTATCCTTTTTTTTTTTTGCTCAAGCATATTATTTTGCACATTATTAAACTTTTCTAATTATTTTACATATTTCTTTTAACATGTTTGACTGCTGCAGTAAGAACTGTAAAATTTCTGGTGCCAAAATCAGGGACAGCTTAGCAGCTGATTCTGGTCTTAAGTGGTATTGCCACACCTGCAATGAGATAGAGAAGGAACAGTCAAAGTTCATGAGGCTGACTTTCAATTATTTCAAAGCTTTCCGAAATAATTTCGATACGCTTCGTGGCAGTATTAAAGAGTTGGAAGACCACATTAATACTGCTAAAACGTTAAATGACTCGCCGAAGCGCAAAAAGACTTCGGGCTCTTGTCCGCTTACAGTCCCGCTGGTGTTGCCCCAAGCCTCTTCTGCCGGCTACTGCCTCTACCCCTGCTGCCACATCCATGCCTCCCCTACCGGCTATTGTTAGTACCCCTACACCTGCTGCCAGCCCGTTAATGGTATTTAACTCACCGGCAACTAACCCGGTGTTACCTAAAACTAATGTTCTTCCCGTAGATCCCTGTGGTTCAACCGATAGTCAGCCTACTGATTCTACGTTAGGTGCAACTCTCAAGCCCATTAGGGTTGTACTTCAGAGTAAATTTGTTTTTGTTTCTAGGCTCGCTTCCGATAATTCTGCGGAAGATGTAAGCGCCTATATAAAAGGTAAAATTGATTCCCCGCGAATTGTTGTCGACAAATTTAAATTTAAGATCGCCCGCGATATATCGTCCTTTAAGCTGAGTGTTCCGCCGGAACTTTTCTCAACGATTTGTTCTGAAAAGTTTTGGCAGCCACACATCATAGTGAAGGAGTATGTCAGTAGGCGAAGTAATTATAATAACAATGTTAGGATCAGTAGTGCTCCGCCTGTTGCATCCACTTTAGTAGCACAAAACTAACACAGTTGATTACCTCCCTCTTACTGGGTTATCAGAATGTAAGAGGACTTTGTAGTAAACTTAGTACTTTGTACCTTAATAGTCATTCTTTTCCCTTTCATGTCGTTGCCTTCACCGAAACGTGGTTACGACAAGACATACTTAATTCGAAAATATTATCAAGCAGATTCTGCATCTATTGAAAGGACCGTTATCTGCGCCGTGGTTGCGGGGTGCTTATTGCTGTTGATGTGGGCTTTCCCTCTGAGACAGTAATTTTAGGTGGTTCTATGGATATAGAGTTTGTTGCTGTAAAGTTAAATATTAATGGTGTTGGTATTTATGTTTCTTGTTCCTATATACCAACTTTATTTGACAACTCTGTCTACAATGAACATTTGTCAGCAATACTTTCCATTTATTCTATGCTTTCTGATCGTGATATTCTTGTAGTTCATGGCGATTTTAATATTGCTGATGCTACTTGGATTTCAAGTCCGGACTCAAGCGTGTTGACCCCCATGGTGCAGACTGATTTTCTGGTTGGTTTATTTGAAATGTCATTGGGTCAGATCAATGGCATTCCAAATTCTCTTGGTAAAATGCTTGATTTGGTATTTGTTCCGGATCCATCTACTCTATCTGTGTCAAGATCCCTTCCCATATCCACTCCCGAAGACTTATACCACCCGACGTTGGAGGTGTTGATCACTTTGCCTGCCTGTGCCGTACGCCAGTGTAGTGAACCATTGAGACGGGAACGTCAATTTCGAAAAACCGATTTTGTAAAACTTACCCGGCTCTTAGCACTGGTTGACTGGTCGTCCCTCTATGGTTCTGAGGACTTGGATACAGCAATAAGTATTTTTTATAGAACCTTAGACAATTTATTCGACATGTGTGTCCCTTTTGGTAGGCCAAGTAGGAAAAACAAACCTGCGTGGTTTACACGAGAGTTGATTGCCCTTAATAATCGAAAATCTAAGCTTTATAAGAGTTTCAGAAAATCTGGCTCTTCTGTTCATTACTCATCATACTTGATTGAGCGTTCCAGTTTTTCAGTCATGAATAATTCATGTTATAAAAATTACCTAAGTCGGTGCAGACTACAGTTTCAGCAAGATCCTAAGAGGTTCTATGACTTCGTTAATGCGAAGCGAAAGTCATCAACACTTTCATCTAATTTATCTTCTGAAAACAAGTCGGCCAATTCGGATCAGGCCATTGCCGATTTATTTGCCGAATTTTTTCAAACAACATACAGTTCAATTGATAATCAGGTTGATCTGCCTTACCCGTATCAGGTTGATGCTTCTAATTGCATTTTTGAACCAAGTATCACAGAGTGTTCATTACTACGTGATCTACAGGGTATTAAGCCTGTATTTTCCCCGGGACCTGACAGTGTACCAAGCTGTGTGCTTAAGTACTGTGCTGATGGTCTCTTAAAGCCTTTGCATAAATTGTTGAGTTTGTCTATTGAGAAATGTTCATTTCCTAATATCTGGAAAGAATCATTTATTATTCCGCTCCATAAAAAAGGAGACAAGTCTAATGTTCAAAATTATAGGGGTATATCCAAATTGTCTGCTATACCAAAAATGTTTGAGAAATTAAAAACTTCTCAATTACAACATTTTTGCAGATCTTTAATTTCACCGTGCCAGCATGGATTCATGAAACAAAGATCTACTACCACTAACCTGTTAGAATTTACTTCACTAGTTGTTAATGGTTTTCAAAATAAAATGCAAACGGATGTTATTTACACTGATTTCAGCAGGGCATTTGACTCGGTTAATCACTACCTTTTACTTCATAAACTTCAACTTTTAGGTTTTCCAAGCAATCTTATTCGGTGGATAAGGGAATATTTAACTCATAGAACACAGAGAGTCAGTTTAAATGACGCTGTCTCTAAGGTGGTTCATGTCACTTCCGGTGTTTCGCAAGGAAGTCACCTTGGACCTTTATTATTTACACTTTTCATCAATGATCTTGCATCTGTTATTGACCAATCTCGAGTGCTGATGTATGCTGACGATGTAAAATTATGCATGTCGGGTATTGCTCTGTTGTCTGCTCAAAAACTACAAACTGATTTAGATAATTTTCAAAAGTGGTGTCGTGTTAACTTACTAAATCTTAATTGCAATAAATGTAAAGTCATGTCCTTTTATAGATGCCTTCCTTTTTCAAATATATATTTTCTTTATGGAAGCCCACTCGATCGCATTGAATGGGTTGATGACTTAGGTATCCTTTTTGATCCGAAACTTAAATATCACAAGCATATCTCTCCAGTTTCAAATCGAGCCTCTAGTACCATGGGGTTCATTAAGCGCTGGTCGAAAGAATTTGACGATCCCTACATAACCAAAACACTTTACACGTCTCTGGTACGTCCTGTTCTTGAATATGGATCTTGTATCTGGTATCCCAAATACAGGATTCACCAGGATAGAATAGAATCAGTACAAAAACAATTCTTGCTCTTTGTCCTTAGAAGATTTAACTGGGATACTAACATTAACCTACCTTCCTAAAACAGTAGACTTTTACTAATAAATCTTCCTTCTCTTTCTGATCGCAGATCAATGGTGAAATTGATTCCTCCGAATTAATCAGCCAAATTAGTTTTGCTGTTCCGATCAGAAGGACAAGGAATTTTCTACCCATTGCTCTTCAAGCATGTCACTCTAACTATGCTATTCATAACCCTTTTCGGAATTTATGTTCAAACTATAACGAATTTTCCCACTTAATATACGGTGCCACTTCTAGTAGTTCTCTCAAAAACTTGACCTTATGTCATTTGTCTACGTTTTCGCGATCTACGTAACCGTACGCTATGCGGTGTGCCCCTCGGTCGGTTGGGCGGGAGGTTGGTTGCTTTTTGCTTGGGTCCGCGCGCTAACAAGCCGGTGCTTGGTATTGTTGGGCCACTTGAATGTACTGTCTTTTTTTAGTACATCTACGTCCAATAATTGATAAAAAAAAAAAAATACAAAAAAAACACAAGCTCACACTTTGAACTAAATCCCACTCTGAAAGTGGAAGCTGACATCGAATCTATGGCAAACAAACTTGAGTCAGCCTTCGTCGAAGCAGCTCGCATCTCAACACCAACACCAGTAAATGCAGTACACGTCCAAATGACAACAAATCCTCAAATTGAACAGCTCGTTCATGAAAAGCGGCGCCTCAGACGACACTGGCAATCCCACAGATCGCCGTCAGCAAAGCAAAATCTAAGAAGAGCCACACGTAAACTCGCCAAAGCGTTAAAGCGAGAAGAAGAATGTGCCCAACGCCGATACATTGAGCAACTATCAACATCTGGCACTAAAAACTCTTTGTGGAAAGCTCACCCAACTCTAAGTCCACCGTCAGAAACAGTGATACCTTTAAGAAACAATCCAGGCGGCTGGGCCCGGAGCGATGAAGACAGAGCCAACACTTTTGCGGATCATCTGCAATATTTTTGAATGTGTCTCAGGCGTTCGACAGAGTCTGGTTGGAAGGTCTGATGTTTAAAATCAAAACAACGCTCCCAGTCAACACACATAAACTGTTACAGTCGTACCTCTACGACAGGAAGTTTGCAGTACGATGCAACTTTGCAATTTCCGACGAACACCGTATTGAAGCTTGCGTTCCTCTACGTTCTACGTTCTCTACACAGCAAACATCCCAACATGCAGAGGCCTAACAACATCAACCTTTGCTGACGATACAGCTATTCTTAGCCGCTCCAGATGCCCACTGCAAGCAACAACAAAACTTGCTCGTCACATCGTTAACGTACAAAACTGGCTATCCGACTGGCGTATTAAGGTAAACTAACAAAAATGTAAACATCTAACTTTCACCCAACAGGCAAGATTGTCCACCACTCACGCTTAACAACACTCCACTCCCGAAAGCAAACGAAGTAACGTACCTGGGAGTACACTTGGACAGAAGACTTACATGGCGCAGGCACATTGAAGCTAAGAGAACACAGCTTAAACTCAAAGCCAATAGCCTCCATTGGCTTATCAACATTCGCTCTCCGCTATGTCCGGACTACAAGGTTCTGCTCTACAACTCCGTCTTGAAACCAATCTGGACCTATAGCTGCTAGCAATGGCGTAACGCGTGCAGCAGTAACATCGACATCGTCCAAAGAGCCCAGTCGAAGATCCTGAGAACTATCACCGGGGCACCGTGGTACGTTCGCAACGAAAACATACAAAGGGACTTAAACGTACCACCGGTCAGGGAAGTCATAGCGGAACACAAGGAAAGGTACTTGAGCAAGCTCTCATCGCACCCAAACAATCTCGCGAGAGGCCTCACAAACACATGCAGCCGATCCCGCCTTCATCGTAATGATCTTCCTACCCAGCGATGAGTTGAGGAACGCGATTCCAATCTACCAGTTCAAAAAGTAACTGTTAGTAATTAATGTTTGTAAGATTTGTAAACTTTTTGTCAGTTCCTTGTTCTTATATATTAAGGGATATAATCAAAAAATAAATAGCAAAAATAAAATATATATATATATATATATATATATATATATATATATATATATATATATAAGTTAACACCGTACACCACCCTCGCCCCGCACATACCCCCTTGTCCCTCACAGACCGCACACCAACTCATAACTTCTCTTCAAGTGGCCACTCACAGTTTCTCTTCAAGTGGTTACTTCTCTTCAAGCGATGTAACCGGACACCCCGTTTCGTCGTATGCCCGCACTGCGGGCAACAACAATGTTGTCACCCGAAACTGCAGCACCAGCGCTAAGCGCACAACGACAACGTTGCATTGATCGCGCTGGCTAAGCGCTGACCGTTCCAAGTGTTTCGCCATTTCCGCTGCCACAATGCTGGAATGTGCTGACACACTGGAAAGGGCGCGACGCTGGGTCGATGAGCGGCCACCAAAAACCTCACCGAGTTAGATTCAATTCGGACGACGACTTGAACAGAACGATACGCTCCATAAACGGCACTTGCTTAAATTCTTGAATAAAACACAATCCACATCCAAATCCAAATTGCGTATTTATTGAAGACTCCCAGATCCTTACACTCCTCACAGGATACCCAGGATGTTCATCATATTGTTATGACTGCCATAACTGGCGCCCGAGCAGTCCTCTCTTCGGAGAGTAGACCCGATTAGTAAATTAAGTGCAAAATGTGACTGATCGCGGTGAGGTGTTGTGCTATGTTCAAGCTCGAATAACAAATAAAACAAAAAAAAGCGCAAATATAAAAGTGTATGTTAGTGACGGGTTCCCACACATATTACAACACAAAAGTTGCGAAGAACAAAAAAAAAGAGAAAAAAAATAAAAAAAAAGTGCAACTATAAAAGTGTTGTTAGTGATGTGTCCACGTTCACATAAATACAGCACAGAAAGTTGCGAATGTCAAAATAAAATGATGAAATAATTGAAATAAAACGAATCAACAATCCACCGGCGGCAATTGGTTCATACACTGTGTGACATTTTGCGGGTGAAAAACGTTTGATTGCCGTATAAAAAGTGAGAAAAATAATCGACAACCCACCGATGGCAATTTGCCCACACTCTGTGTGGCATATTTGCGGGTGCAAAAAGTTCGAATACTAAAATTGAAAAGTGAGAAAATAATCGACAACCCACCGATGGCAATTTGCCCACACTCTGTGTGGCATATTTTGCGGGTGCAAAAAGTTCGATTATTAAAGTAAAATAGGTGTGTGGCAATCCACTTGAAAGGCTAAGAAGTGTGGAATGCCCTCAATAAAAGCTGCCTAGAGGATTGTGTGGCAAACCGTACCTTAGTAGACCACCGCGCCCAGTACCAAATTAATTTCACATTTCACTTAAAACAAAACCAAAATGATAAAAGGAAACATAATAAAATAAAGATGAAAAAATAAGAATTGAACATACGCCGACTTACTCAAATCGTTATCATTAGCTTTTTTATATCATAAAAAAAAACATTATTAAACATATTCTCTTTTTCGACAGAATCATCACATAGAGCATACCACTACATACTACAACATACACCACTACAAGTCCACACTACAAATACCCAAAAATAAAAGAATTGTAACCGGGTGAGTGAAGCGTTTTCGTTTCGAACCAAACCATTTAATTGATATCTAAACAAGAAAAATTGTTTAAATAAATAAAAAACCTTTTTAAATTTTTTTTTAAAAAAAAAAAGAAAAAATATTCTATTAAAAGTATAATTGTTTTAAAAAAATTTTTTTAAACCAAAAAAACTATAAACAAAATATAAAAAAAATAAATGGATTTCCATACTCATTCTCAGTAATTGTTTTAAAGGAAAAATAGTCAAATACAACTGCTTAAGCCTGATTTGAAAATTCTCAAAAAAAAAAGTTTTTCGAACAAATTATTAGACAAGTGACCCAAAGACTAACAACATGGAAGAAATCAAAGAAACGCTAGGCAAGTTCGACGAATCTCTGAAGGCTTTGTTAAACCAAGTAATGTCACTTAAAGATGACGTCAGGAAGGTTAATGGTCGATTGGGTACTTTAGAGACGGAATACGAGAACCGGAACCCGGTAGTAAACCAACCGCCACCTCTAACGCGCCCACGCAATGAGTATGAGTTGAAGGAAACTTCGACTTTACCTGATTGCGTTAAGGAATTGCAAACTTTTGAAGGCATACCTGAGAAATATGTTTCGTGGATTAACAGGGCCCAATCGATTTTAAACGATTATAAAATCGTTAGGGATAAGCCTTTGTATAGGTCCATAGTTTTGCATATCAGGCAGAAGATAAGGGGTGTTGCAGACTTGGCACTTTGTTCGTACAGCGTGCAAGACGATGACTGGTCTGAAATTAAGAGAATTTTGGCTCTACTCTACGCAGACAAGCGCGACGTACGTACTTTAGAATACCAGTTGAGTCAATTGAACCAGGGCAACAAGACATTAGAAGAATATTACATGGAGGTTGGCAACCATTTTTCTCTGATTATGAACAAACTAAAGGCGGGAACTCACCCGCCCAACGTCACATCCGCTCTAATCGAAACTTAAAGAGATAAGGAACTGGACGTCTTCATAAGGGGATTCGACGGGGACGCTTCTAAATTATTAGTGATCCGCAGCCCGAAAAATTTACCTGAGGCATACGCCTTCTGATTAGAATTACAAAATGTCTCATACTGGGGCAATTTTAATAATTCCACTTACACCGGGTCACCACAGCCGTATCGCCAGCAAATAACCCAAGGTTTGTCACAAACCATCAGAAACCTATTAGGACTCAGATGGTTCCGTTCCATAATGGGGGCCCACCCAGAACTCAACAGTCTTTTCAAAGGTTCCAGGGTCCCCGACCAGCAATTAAAATGGAGCCGAATAGATCTGGTCAATCGTACCAATCTAACCCAAACTTCCGTCAGGAAGAGGACGGCGGCAAGAGAAGCATGAACGCTTCTTCCGTTTTGAACCCTTTTAAGAAAGCTCAAAGACTTTACCATATGACCACAACAGTGCCCTCCACCCAAAGCGAACTCGTAGGGGGCGCAGCACAAGAAATTGTTTATAAAGACAACTACAATAACCAGGTTGCCGAATCGGTAAATTCGATTCAAGAAACTCAGGGTAGTATTGTTGAGGAGCAAGATTGTAGGAACGAAGGCGAAGCAAATTTAATGGCTGACGCCTCTCCAGCGTACCATACCTAGAGTATGATACCAACACCGGACTAAAGTTACAATTCCTTGTTGACACCGGCGCAAACAAGAATTTCATTAGTCCGAGAATTGCTGCCGGAAGCACCCCATTAACAAAGCCTTTTTTTGTCCAAGCAGCCACTGGTTTTGTTAAAATCACGCACCAGCTCATAGGTAAATTCTTCAAACAGCATGGCAATGATTCCTCTCTCACCTTTTTTGTTCTTCCAGGCTTCTTTTCATTTGGTGGTATTATTGGCGATGATACCCTCAAAGAAGTTAAGGCATTAATTGACAGGGAAAACGATTTGTTAATTATAACACCCGGAGTTTAGCTCCCACTCTTAGCCAAGGTATCTTCTAACGTCCACGCACTTGTCAGTGTTGACCATTCTGAAAGCGTCAATCTTACGTTGAACGCGTTAATTAAAGAGTACGCAAAAATTGTTGAGCCAATTTCTAAAGGGGCAGCAATAGATACCGTTGTTAAGGCTGACATTAACACCAAAACAGAAATTCCCATTTATACCAAATCTTACGCTTACCCTGCCAGTATGAGGGGAGTAGTGGAAACACAGATAGAAGAGCTTCTTAACGACGGTATAATCAGACCTTCCAGAAGCCCATACAACTCCCCTTTATGGGTGGTTCCTACAAAACCAAAACCAAACGGCGAGAAACAGTATCGACTAGTGATCGACTTCAAGCGGTTAAACGCTGTTACGATCTCAGATACTTACCCCATACCGGACATAAATTCGACTTTGGCTAGCCTTGGTAGGGCCAAATACTTCAGCACTCTCGATCTAACTTCAGGATTCCATTAAATCCACATGAGGGAAAGGGACATTCCAAAACCGCATTTTCAACGTTAAACGGAAAATACGAATTTTAGCGGCTCCCGTTTGGGCTGAAAAATGCCCCAGCTATCTTCCAACGCATGATCGACGATGTGCTAAGGGAACACATCGGAAAAATCTGCTATGTCTACATTGGCGACATAATTGTCTTTAGTACAGACTACGACAGCCATTGGAAGAATCTCCGCTTGGTTTTCGATACTTTAAGGAAAGCAAATTTGCAAGTTAACCTAGAGAAAACTCACTTCCTATCTTCAGAAGTAGAATTTTTAGGCAACGTTGTCACCGCAAAAGGCATCAAGGCGGATAGTAAAAAAGTAGAGGCTATCAATAATATGAAGCCGCCCGTCAATGTTAAGGCATTAAAGAGTTTTTTAGGTATGACTTCATACTATAGGATGTTTATACAAGATTACGCCAAAGTAGCCAAACCCCTGACTTATTTAACAAGAGGGATATACGCCAATGTCCGAGCATCCCAGTCTGCTAAAGTTTCAATCGAATTAGACGAGAAAGCTTTACAGGCTTTTCCGATCTTAAAGCCATCCTTGCCTCTTCCGAGGTGTTAGCGTTCCCAAATTTTGGTGTGCCTTTCCATTTAACAACAGATGCCTCAATTTATGCTGTCGGGGCAGTTCTTTCCCAAGTCGATCAAGGAAAAGACAGACCCATTGCTTATATCTCACGTGCCTTGAATAGGGCAGAGGAAAACTATGCCACTATCGAAAAAGAAGTGCTCGCGATAGTATGGGCATTAGACAACCTCCGAGCATAATTGTATGGCGCGGCAATCATTAAGGTTTGTACTGACCACCAGCCTCTAACGTTTGCCCTAGGTAATAGAAACTTCAACGCCAAACTGAAGCGTTGGAAGTCTCGCATAAAAGAGTACAATTGCGAACTGATTTACTAACCAGGTAAATCGAATGTTGTTGCAGACGCTCTTTCTCGAATCACGACTCAAGTCAATTACCTTGGCTCAGATACAGCCACTGCTTCTGAAGCAGATTCCATGGCCACCGTTCATAGCGCCCTCCAAGACGCTTCGGGTCTTATTCCCCACGTTTTAGTACCCATCAACGTTTTTAGGAATCAGTTGATATTTGACCATAAATTATCAGAATATTCCCATGAACAGCCTCATATGGGCTACACTCGTCACCATATACCCATTAACAACCAGACACTATAGAATTTGAACATTTCCTTACAGAAATATTTAAAACCTTCGAAGTATTCCACTATTTCACGGCTCCCAAGACATTAGTTTCTGATAACGAAAGAGGTCTTCTGTGCCCCACTGTCTTAAATTACTTAAGAACGCTTGACATTGAGTTGTATCATACTCCCACTCAAAAGAGCGAAGTAAACGGACAAGTAGAAAAATTTCATTCAACATTCTTAGAAATTTATAGGTGTCTAAAAATCGAATATCCAACTTTTAAGAATACCGAACTAGTCCCTATAACAGTGGATAGGTACAACAATTCAGTTCACTCTGTCTCGGGAAGAAAACCGTCGGACATATTTTTCAACCGTTTTTCCAGAATAAACTACCAAGGGTTGTCTAACTTCAAACAGCAAACTCTAGAAGACATAAAAGGTCTTATTGAACACAAGCAAAACTATACGAATCGCAACAGAAATAAGCATAGGACAATGCCGGTTTCATACACTCAAGGGGAAAAGGTGTTTGTAAGTAACAAACAAATAAAAACAAAAGAAAAACCGCGTTTTAAACAAGAAGAGGTACAAGAAGACAGGACAGTAACTATTAAGACAAAATCAGAATAACAAATAAAACAAAAAAAAGCGCAAATATAAAAGTGTATGTTAGTGACGGGTTCACACACATATTACAACACAAAAGTTGCGAAGAACAAAAAAAAAGAGAAAAAAAATAAAAAAAAGTGCAACTATAAAAGTGTTGTTAGTGATGTGTCCACGTTCACATAAATACAGCACAGAAAGTTGCGAATGTCAAAATAAAATGATGAAATAATTGAAATAAAACGAATCAACAATCCACCGGCGGCAATTGGTTCATACACTGTGTGACATTTTGCGGGTGAAAAACGTTTGATTGCCGTATAAAAAGTGAGAAAAATAATCGACAACCCACCGATGGCAATTTGCCCACACTCTGTGTGGCATATTTGCGGGTGCAAAAAGTTCGAATACTAAAATTGAAAAGTGAGAAAATAATCGACAACCCACCGACGGCAAATTGTCCACACTCTGTGCGGCATATTTTGCGGGTGTAAAAAGTTCGATTATTAAAGTAAAATAGGTGTGTGGCAATCCACTTGAAAGGCTAAGAAGTGTGGAATGCCCTCAATAAAAGCTGCCTAGAGAATTGTGTGGCAAACCGTACCTTAGTAGGCAGTTGCCAAAAAGGATAACTACGGACCACCGCGCCCAGTACCAAATTAATTTCACATTTCACTTAAAACAAAAACAAAATGATAAAAGGAAACATAATAAAATAAAGATGAAAAAATAAGAATTGAACATACGCCGACTTACTCAAATCGTTATCATTAGCTTTTTTATATCATAAAAAAAAACATTATTAAACATATTCTCTTTTTCGACAGAATCATCACATAGAGCATACCACTACATACTACAACATACACCACTACAAGTCCACACTACAAATACCCAAAAATAAAAGAATTGTAACCGGGTGAGTGAAGCGTTTTCGTTTCGAACCAAACCATTTAATTGATATCTAAACAAGAAAAATTGTTTAAATAAATAAAAAACTTTTTTAAATTTTTTAAAAAAAGAAAAAATATTCTATTAAAAGTATAATTGTTTTAAAAAAATTTTTTTAAACCAAAAAAAATATAAACAAAATATAAAAAAAATAAATGGATTTCCATACTCATTCTCAGTAATTGTTTAAAAGGAAAAATAGTCAAATACAACTGCTTAAGCCTGATTTGAAAATTCTCAAAAAAAAAAAAAGTTTTTCGATCAAATTATTAGACAAGTGACCCAAAGACTAACAACATGGAAGAAATCAAAGAAACGCTAGGCAAGTTCGACGAATCTCTGAAGGCTTTGTTAAACCAAGTAATGTCACTTAAAGATGACGTCAGGAAGGTTAATGGTAGATTGGGTACTTTAGAGACGGAATACGAGAACCGGAACCCGGTAGTAAACCAACCGCCACCTCTAACGCGCCCACGCAATGAGTATGAGTTGAAGGAAACTTCGACTTTACCTGATTGCGTTAAGGAATTGCAAACTTTTGAAGGCATACCTGAGAAATATGTTTCGTGGATTGGCAGGGCCCAATCGATTTTAAACGATTATAAAATCGTTAGGGATAAGCCTTTGTATAGGTCCATAGTTTTGCATATCAGGCAGAAGATAAGGGGTGTTGCAGACTTGGCACTTTGTTCGTACAGCGTGCAAGACGATGACTGGTCTGAAATTAAGAGAATTTTGGCTCTACTCTACGCAGACAAGCGCGACGTACGTACTTTAGAATACCAGTTGAGTCAATTGAACCAGGGCAACAAGACATTAGAAGAATATTACATGGAGGTTGGCAACCATTTTTCTCTGATTATGAAGAAACTAAAGGCGGGAACTCACCCGCCCAACGTCACATCCGCTCTAATCGAAACTTATAGAGATAAGGCACTGGACGTCTTCTTAAGGGGATTCGACGGGGACGCTTCTAAATTATTAGTGATCCGCAGCCCGAAAAATTTACCTGAGGCATACGCCTTCTGATTAGAATTACAAAATGTCTCATACTGGGGCAATTTTAATAATTCCACTTACACCGGGTCACCACAGCCGTATCGCCCAGCAAATAACCCAAGGTTTGTCACAAACCATCAGAAACCTATTAGGACTCAGATGGTTCCGTTCCATAATGGGGGCCCACCCAGAACTCAACAGTCTTTTCAAAGGTTCCAGGGTCCCCGACCAGCAATTAAAATGGAGCCGAATAGATCCGGTCAATCGTACCAATCTAACCCAAACTTCCGTCAGGAAGAGGACGGCGGCAAGAGAAGCATGAACGCTTCTTCCGTTTTGAACCCTTTTAAGAAAGCTCAAAGACTTTACCATATGACCACAACAGTGCCCTCCACCCAAAGCGAACTCGTAGGGGGCGCAGCACAAGAAATTGTTTATGAAGACAACTACAATAACCAGGTTGCCGAATCGGTAAATTCGATTCAAGAAACTCAGGGTAGTATTGTTGAGGAGCAAGATTGTAGGAACGAAGGCGAAGCAAATTTTATGGCTGACGCCTCTCCAGCGTACCATACCTAGAGTATGATACCAACACCGGACTAAAGTTACAATTCCTTGTTGACACCGGCGCAAACAAGAATTTCATTAGTCAGAGAATTGCTGCCGGAAGCACCCCATTAACAAAGCCTTTTTTTGTCCAAGCAGCCACTGGTTGCGTTAAAATCACGCACCAGCTCATAGCATGGCAATGATTCCTCTCTCACCTTTTTTGTTCTTCCAGGCTTCTTTTCATTTGGTGGTATTATTGGCGATGATACCCTCAAAGAAGTTAAGGCATTAATTGACAGGGAAAACGATTTGTTAATTATAACACCCGGAGTTTAGCTCCCACTCTTAGCCAAGGTATCTTCTAACGTCCACGCACTTGTCAGTGTTGACCATTCTGAAAGCGTCAATCTTACGTTGAACGCGTTAATTAAAGAGTACGCAAAAATTGTTGAGCCAATTTCTAAAGGGACAGCAATAGATACCGTTGTTAAGGCTGACATTAACACCAAAACAGAAATTCCCATTTATACCAAATCTTACGCTTACCCTGCCAGTATGAGGGGAGTAGTGGAATCACAGATAGAAGAGCTTCTAAACGACGGTATAATCAGACCTTCCAGAAGCCCATACAACTCCCCTTTATGGGTGGTTCCTAAAAAACCAAAACCAAACGGCGAGAAACAGTATCGACTAGTGATCGACTTCAAGCGGTTAAAGGCTGTTACGATCTCAGATACTTACCCCATACCGGACATAAATTCGACTTTGGCTAGCCTTGGTAGGGCCAAATACTTCACCACTCTCGATCTAACTTCAGGATTCCATTAAATCCACATGAGGGAAAGGGACATTCCAAAAACCGCATTTTCAACGTTAAACGGAAAATACGAATTTTAGCGGCTCCCGTTTGGGCTGAAAAATGCCCCAGCTATCTTCCAACGCATGATCGACGATGTGCTAAGGGAACACATCGGAAAAATCTGCTATGTCTACATTGGCGACATAATTGTCTTTAGTACAGACTACGACAGCCATTGGAAGAATCTCCGCTTGGTTTTCGATACTTTAAGGAAAGCAAATTTGCAAGTTAACCTAGAGAAAACTCACTTCCTATCTTCAGAAGTAGAATTTTTAGGCAACGTTGTCACCGCAAAAGGCATCAAGGCGGATAGTAAAAAAGTAGAGGCTATCAATAATATGAAGCCGCCCGTCAATGTTAAGGCATTAAAGAGTTTTTTAGGTATGACTTCATACTATAGGATGTTTATACAAGATTACGCCAAAGTAGCCAAACCCCTGACTTATTTAACAAGAGGGATATACGCCAATGTCCGAGCATCCCAGTCTGCTAAAGTTTCAATCGAATTAGACGAGAAAGCTTTACAGGCTTTTCCGATCTTAAAGCCATCCTTGCCTCTTCCGAGGTGTTAGCGTTCCCAAATTTTGGTGTGCCTTTCCATTTAACAACAGATGCCTCAATTTATGCTGTCGGGGCAGTTCTTTCCCAAGTCGATCAAGGAAAAGACAGACCCATTGCTTATATCTCACGTGCCTTGAATAGGGCAGAGGAAAACTATGCCACTATCGAAAAAGAAGTGCTCGCGATAGTATGGGCATTAGACAACCTCCGAGCATAATTGTATGGCGCGGCAATCATTAAGGTTTGTACTGACCACCAGCCTCTAACGTTTGCCCTAGGTAATAGAAACTTCAACGCCAAACTGAAGCGTTGGAAGTCTCGCATAAAAGAGTACAATTGCGAACTGATTTACTAACCAGGTAAATCGAATGTTGTTGCAGACGCTCTTTCTCGAATCACGACTCAAGTCAATTACCTTGGCTCAGATACAGCCACTGCTTCTGAAGCAGATTCCATGGCCACCGTTCATAGCGCCCTCCAAGACGCTTCGGGTCTTATTCCCCACGTTTTAGTACCCATCAACGTTTTTAGGAATCAGTTGATATTTGACCAAAAATTATCAGAATATTCCCATGAACAGCCTCATATGGGCTACACTCGTCACCATATACCCATTAACAACCAGACACTATAGAATTTGAACATTTCCTTACAGAAATATTTAAAACCTTCGATCATTAATGGGATAAAAATCCCAAAAGCGTATTTGCAATTTCTCCAATCGCACTGTTTACAGAATTTTAAGCTTTTTAAAATACGTGAAACACAGAGATTGGTTAAAGACTTGCCTGACGCTGAGGAAATTTGCGGTGTTATCGAAAAAGAACATCGTAGAGCTCATAGGGGCCCGAAGGAGGTACGCATTCAACTCTTAGAGAAATTTTATTTCCTTAGGATGTCTAGCACAATACGTCACCAACTGTCTACTTGCGAATGTTGTAAATTATACAAGTAAGACAGACACCCTAACACACCGGCTCTACAACCAACCCCCATTCCCAATCACCCATGCGAAATATTGCACATCGATATTTTTACGTTAGAGAAAAAAATCTATCTGAGTTGTATAGATAAGTTTTCGAAATTCGCAAAACTTTCTCCATTAGAATCAAAATCTGCCATCCACTTACGGGAAAAATTAGTCGAAGTATTCCACTATTTCACTGATAACGAAAGAGGTCTTCTGTGCCCCACTGTCTTAAATTACTTAAGAACGCTTGACATTGAGTTGTATCATACTCCCACTCAAAAGAGCGAAGTAAACGGACAAGTAGAAAAATTTCATTCAACATTCTTAGAAATTTATAGGTGTCTAAAAATCGAATATCCAACTTTTAAGAATACCGAACTAGTCCCTATAACAGTGGATAGGTACAACAATTCAGTTCACTCTGTCTCGGGAAGAAAACCGTCGGACATATTTTTCAACCGTTTTTCCAGAATAAACTACCAAGGGTTGTCTAACTTCAAACAGCAAACTCTAGAAGACATAAAAGGTCTTATTGAACACAAGCAAAACTATACGAATCGCAAAAGAAATAAGCATAGGACAATGCCGGTTTCATACACTCAAGGGGAAAAGGTGTTTGTAAGTAACAAACAAATAAAAACAAAAGAAAAACCGCGTTTTAAACAAGAAGAGGTTCAAGAAGACAGGACAGTAACTATTAAGACAAAATCAGGCAAGGTTTTTCACAAGTCAGACTTAAGGAGTTAAATATAAAAAAATAATAATAAAATATACAACAATTATTAAATTAAATTAAGGAATGGTGGTAAATATCGAAAACGTTTCACAATATTCTTTATAAAAACGTTAGAATAAGTTAAACACTTTTATACACTAAAAACACAACTATTGTTTAGAATAACAGAAAAACACAAAATACAAAAAAAAAACACAAAAAATAACAAAAATTAAGCTGTATACACACAATACACAAAAGAAATGTTAAGTTAAGCGTTAACATTCGTCGCAAGCAGACGTGTTTTCTTTCTTTACAAATTGATAATTACAGGAGTGAAGTGCCTAAAACACCAAAAAATTATATTATAATTTACGCGAGAAGACGCTTTGTGCAGTAAAATGCACATAAAAAAGTTATTTTGGTGAACACAATCTAACAATTTACAAATAATAAAACTAAAATCACAGACAGAAAAAAACAGTAGCTTAACCCCGCTCAAGACAATGAGCCAGCACGACATTCGCTCTCAGCGACAGCGTGTGCAAGAAGAGCGCCGGCTCTCTATACAAAAGAACAACAAGTACTTTACCTATGTCGCCCCAGAACTTGACAGCGAGCGAGCAAACGAAGCGTTGCTCTCAGCGCACGACAGAGAGCGTTCGTGCTCCCCTTCCCCGTCCCTACTCTCGACGAAATCTGACCGCGCGCGGTCACCTTCACCAAACGCGACCAACGAACTCTTTAAAGCCTGCTATACAGACAGGTATGGATCGCTACATACAATTCAAGCGAAAATTAAGCCCCCAACACTCGACAAATAAACCAAAAATCACTCGTGGCAACTCAAGCGAAACAATTAACAACACCAACAGATTTGAAATTTTGGCAGATAATGCTGACGACCTGTCCCCAGAAACTGTTGGAGTTAAGAAAAAAAAGCCAAAGCCACCACCAATATTCATTCGCGAGAAAAGCTCCAGTGCTTTTGTAAACAAAGTTGTAGAGCTAATTGGTCAAGATAATTTCCATATCATTCCCCTAAAGAGGGGTAACATCCAGGAGATTAAAGTGCAGACAAAGACCGAAGACAACTATAGAGTTTTGTCAAAATACTTAAATGAAAGCAAAAAAAACTTTTACACGTACCAACTAAAAAGCAGCAAGGGCCAGCAAGTTGTACTTAAATAGAGTCTGATGTCACGCCAAATGAAATCCAAGAGGCGCTAAATGAGAAAGGATTCCGCGTTAAAAAAGTTCTTAATATTCTTAACAAGAACAGACAGCCGCAACCACTTTCAGGCCTGAGCCTGAGACGCAGATAACTAAAATATATGAGGCGCACCCCATCTACAAGCTTCAGTTTCTATTGCACCGCAGAATCACCGTTGAAGAGCCACATAAACGCAACGGCCCGGTACAATGCATGAACTGCCAAGAATACGGCCACACAAGGACTTACTGCACACTGCGCCCGGTATGTGTAGTTTGCGGCGATCTTCATGAATCATCGTGCTGCCCAGCAAGCAAAGGAGACTCCAGCAAAAAAAAGTGTGGCAACTGCGGCGGCAATCACACAGCTTACTATAGAGGCTGCCCAATCTACAAAGAACTTAAGTCTCGCATCCACCAGCGCGTGAACACAGCACGCACGCAAAGCGCACAGCCTAACTACAATCCATCGAAAAGCAACCCAGACGTCTTCTTCTCGACTGCAGCCAGGTCCTCCCTTTGTCCCGTATCCGTATCGAAAAACGCGAATTATGCAAGCGCCTTAAGATCAGGTCTGGTGCCTCCTGCCTCTACTGCACTGTACACACAAGCAATGCATGTGGATCAAAATACGGCACAAGACAACAAGCCACAAGAGCAGCCACAAAGCAACTTCGAAGCAATGATATGTACGCTGCAGCAGAGCTTGACAGAGTTTATGTCATTTATGCGCACAACTATGCAAGATTTAATGCGAAATCAAAGTCTTTTGGTACAAATGCTTGTATCACATCAGTCAAAATAATCAATGGCTTCGCTACGTATGCTACGTATGGAATGCTAACGGCGTTTCACAGCATAAACTTGAGTTAGCTCAATTCCTACTCGACAAGCACATCGATGTTATGCTACTCTCCGAAACAAACCTTACAAACAAATATAATTTTACAATAAGCGGATACACATCTTGATAGTGGTAGCCAAATTGCACTAGCTGCCGTTTACTGCCCCCTCGATTCACCATATCTGAAGACCAATTTATAAAATTTTTCAACTCATTGGGAGAACACTTTATAGCAGCAGGAGACTATAACGCCAAGCACACACACTGGGGATCTCGTCTTGTGAATCCAAAGGGAAAGCAGCTGTGCAACGCACTTGTAAAAGTAAACAACAGGCTCGGCCACGTCTCTCCTGGCACACCAACTTACTGGCCCACAGACCCCAAGAAACTACCCGACTTGATTGATTTTGCAGTTATCAAAAATATTCCCCGCAGCCTGATAAACGACGAAAGCCTCTCGGAACTATCATCCGAACACTCGCCTTTTCTTATTCAATTACTACGACACCCAGAGTTTGTAAATCGCCCCGGTAAGTTGACCTCACAAAAAACTAATTATTGTCATTGTCTTTCTTTGGTGACGGTTGTGTTTCTGTGTGCGCCTATAAATTGATAACATTGTGAGTGTTTAAACTGTGTTTTTAATTGGAATTATTGTGTTAAACAATTGTAACAGTGATCGTGAATGTAATTTGTATGTATTTACGCGTGGATATTGTGATTTTGCTTTATTAAATTGTTTTAATTTGCAGTCAGTGCCTAAACACACGTACATACATACATACATATATTTTGCTTTCGCTTGTTCTGTGCCTACTAAAATAAAATATCTATTTACGCGCTCTTGCTCTCACGCTCTTATACCACGCACTTGCGGTTTTATTAGCCGACGCTCTGACGTTCTCTAACGTAAGCGCTCTCTCTCTCTCTCTCTCTTGTGTCCGTTATATTACGCTCATTGCACGTGTATCCTATTTTTTTTTTGCTCAAGCATATTATTTTGCACATTATTAAACTTTTCAAATTATTTTACATATTTCTTTTAACATGTTTGTCTGCTGCAGTAAAAACTGTAAAATTTCTGGTGCCAAAATCAGGGACAGCTTAGCAGCTGATTCTGGTCTTAAGTGGTATTGCCACACCTGCAATGAGATAGAGAAGGAACAGTCAAAGTTCATGAGGCTGACCTTCAATTATTTCAAAGCTGTCCGAAATAATTTCGATACGCTTCGTGGCAGTATTAAAGAGTTGGAAGACCACATTAATACTGCTAAAACGTTAAATGACTCGCCGAAGCGCAAAAAGACTTCGGGCTCTTGTCCGCTTACAGTCCCGCTGGTGTTGCCCCAAGCCTCTTCTGCCGGCTACTGCCTCTACCCCTGCTGCCACATCCATGCCTGCCCTACCGGCTATTGTTAGTACCCCTACACCTGCTGCCAGCCCGTTAATGGTATTTAACTCACCGGCAACTAATCCGGTGTTACCTAAAACTAATGTTCTTCCCGTAGATCCCTGTGGATCAACCGATAGTCAGCCTACTGATTCTACGTTAGGTGCAACTCTCAAGCCCATTAGGGTTGTACTTCAGAGTAAATTTGTTTTTGTTTCTAGGCTCGCTTCCGATAATTCTGCGGAAGATGTAAGCGCCTATATAAAAGGTAAAATTGATTCCCCGCGAATTGTTGTCGACAAATTTAAATTTAAGATCGCCCGCGATATATCGTCCTTTAAGCTGAGTGTTCCGCCGAAACTTTTCTCAACGATTTGTTCTGAAAAGTTTTGGCAGCCACACATCATAGTGAAGGAGTGTGTCAGTAGGCGAAGTAATTATAATAACAATGTTAGGATCAGTAGTGCTCCGCCTGTTGCAACCACTTTAGTAGCACAAAACTAACACAGTTGATTACCTCCCTCTTACTGGGTTATCAGAATGTAAGAGGACTTTGTAGTAAACTTAGTACTTTGTACCTTAATAGTCATTCTTTTCTTTTTCATGTCGTTGCCTTCACCGAAACGTGGTTAAGACAAGACATACTTAATTCGAAAATATTATCAAGTAGATTCTGCATCTATTGAAAGGACCGTTATCTGCGCCGTGGTGGTGGGGTGCTTATTGCTGTTGATGTGGGCTTTCCCTCTGAGACAGTAATTTTGGTGGTTCTATGGATATAGAGTTTGTTGCTGTAAAGTTAAATATTAATGGTGTTGGTATTTATGTTTCTTGTTCCTATATACCAACTTTATTTGACAACTCTGTCTACAATGAACATTTGTCAGCAATACTTTCCATTTATTCTATGCTTTCTGATCGTGATATTCTTGTAGTTCTTGGCGATTTTAATATTGCTGATGCAACTTGGATTTCAAGTCCGGACTCAAGCGTGTTGACCCCCATGGTGCAGACTGATTTTCTGGTTGGTTTATTTGAAATGTCGTTGGGTCAGATCAATGGCATTCCAAATTCTCTTGGTAAAATGCTTGATTTGGTATTTGTTCCGGATCCATCTACTCTATCTGTGTCAAGATCCCTTCCCATATCCACTCCCGAAGACTTATACCACCCGACGTTGGAGGTGTTGATCACCTTGCCTGCCTGTGCCATACGCCAGTGTAGTGAACCATTAAGACGGGAACGTCAATTTCGAAAAACCGATTTTGTAAAACTTACCCGGCTCTTAGCACTGGTTGACTGGTCGTCCCTCTATGGTTCTGAGGACTTGGATACAGCAATAAGTATTTTTTATTGCACCTTAGAAAATTTATTCGACAAGTGTGTCCCTTTTGGTAAGCCAAGTAGGAAAAACAAACCTGCCTGGTTTACACGAGAGTTGACAGCCCTTCAAAAATCGAAAATCTAAGCTTTATAAGAGTTTCAGACAATCTGGCTCTTCTGTTCATTACTCATCATACTTGATTGAGCGTTCCAGTTTTTCAGTCATGAATAATTCATGTTATAAAAATTACCTAAGTCGGTGCAGACTACAGTTTCAGCAAGATCCTAAGAGGTTCTTTGACTTCGTTAATGCGAAGCGAAAGTCATCAACACATCCATCTAATTTATCTTTTGAAAACAAGTCGGCCAATTCGGATCAGGCCATTGCCATTTATTTGCCGAATTTTTTCAAACAACATACAGTTCAATTGATAATCAGGTTGATCTGCCTTACCCGTATCAGGTTGATGCCTCTAATTGCATTTTTGAACCAAGTATCACGGAGTGTTCATTACTACGTGATCTACAGGGTATTAAGCCTGTATTTTCCCCGGGACCTGACAGTGTACCAAGCTGTGTGCTTAAGTACTGTGCTGATGGTCTCTTAAAGCCATTGCATAAATTGTTGAGTTTGTCTATTGAGAAATGTTCATTTCCTAATATCTGGAAAGAATCATTTATTATTCCGCTCCATAAAAAAGGAGACAAGTCTAATGTTCAAAATTATAGGGGTATATCCAAATTGTCTGCTATACCAAAAATGTTTGAGAAATTAATAACTTCTGAATTACAACATTTTTGCAGATCTTTAATTTCACCGTGCCAGCATGGATTCATGAAACAAAGATCTACTACCACTAACCTGTTAGAATTTACTTCACTAGTTGTTAATGGTTTTCAAAATAAAATGCAAACGGATGGTATTTACACTGATTTCAGCAAGGCATTTGACTCGGTTAATCACTACCTTTTACTTCATAAACTTCAACTTTTAGGTTTTCCAAGCAATCTTATTCGGTGGATAAGGGAATATTTAACTCATAGAACACAGAGAGTCAGTTTAAATGACGCTGTCTCTAAGGTGGTTCATGTCACTTCCGGTGTTTCGCAAGGAAGTCACCTTGGACCTTTATTATTTACACTTTTCAGCAATGATCTTGCATCTGTTATTGACCAATCTCGAGTGCTGATGTATGCTGACGATGTAAAATTATGCATGTCGGGTATTGCTCTGTTGTCTGCTCAAAAACTACAAACTGATTTAGATAACTTTCAAAAGTGGTGTCGTCTTAACTTACTAAATCTTAATTGCAATAAATGTAAAGTCATGTCTTTTTATATATGCCTTCCTTTTTCAAATATATATTTTCTTTATGGAAGCCCACTCGATCGCATTGAATGGGTTGATGACTTAGGTATCCTTTTTGATCCGAAACTTAAATATCACAAGCATATCTCTTCAGTTTCAAATCGAGCCTCTAGTACCATGGGGTTCATTAAGCGCTGGTCGAAAGAATTTGACGATCCCTACATAACCAAAACACTTTACACGTCTCTGGTACGTCCTGCTCTTGAATATGGATCTTGTATCTGGTATCCCAAATACAGGATTCACCAGGATAGAATAGAATCAGTGCAAAAACAATTCTTGCTCTTTGCCCTTAGAAGATTTAACTGGGATACTAACATTAACCTACCTTCCTACCACAGTAGACTTTTACGAATAAATCTTCCTTCTCTTTCTGATCGCAGAACAATGCTAGGTGTAGTATTTTTACATTAACTAATAAATGGTGAAATTGATTCCTCGGAATTAATCAGCCAAATAAGTATTGCTGTTCCGATCAGAAGGACAAGGAATTTTCTACCCATTGCTCTTCAAGCATGTCACTCTAACTATGCTATTCACAACCCTTTTCGGATTTTATGTTCAAACTATAACGAATTTTCCCACTTAATATACGGTGCCACTTCTAGTAGTTCTCTTAAAAAGTTGACCTTATGTCATTTGTCTACGTTTTCGCGATCTACGTAACCGTACGCTATGCGGTGTGCCCCTCGGTCGGTTGGGCGGGAGGTTGGTTGCTTTTTGCTTGGGTCCGCGCGTTAACAAGCCGGTGCTTGGTATCGTTGGGCCACTTGAATGTACTGTCTTTTTTTAGTACATCTACGTCCAATAATTGATAAAAAAAAAAAATACAAAAAAAACACAAGCTCACACTTTGAACTAAATCCCCATCTGAAAGTGGAAGCTGACATCGATTCTATGGCAAACAAACTTGAGTCAGCCTTCGTCGAAGCAGCTCGCATCTCAACACCAACACCAGTAAATGCAGTACACGTCCAAATGACAACAAATCCTCAAATTGAACAGCTCGTTCATGAAAAGCGGCGCCTCAGACGACACTGGCAATCCCACAGATCGCCGTCAGCAAAGCAAAATCTAAGAAGAGCCACACGTAAACTCACCAAAGCGTTAAAGCGAGAAGAATAATGTGCCCAACGCCGATACATTGAGCAACTATCAACATCTGGCACTAAAAACTCTTTGTGGAAAGCTCACCCAACTCTAAGTCCACCGACAGAAACAGTGATACCTTTAAGAAACAATGCAGGCGGCTGGGCCCGGAGCGATGAAGACAGAGCCAACACTTTTGCGGATCATCTGCAATATTTTTGAATGTGTCTCAGGTGTTCGACAGAGTCTGGTTGGGAGGTCTGATATATAAAATCAAAACAACGCTCCCAGTCAACACACATAAACTGTTACAGTCGTACCTCTACGACAGGAAGTTTGCAGTACGATGCAACTTTGCTATATCCGACGAACACCGTATTGAAGCTTGCGTTCCTCAGGGCAGAGTACTTGGGCCGACACTATACGTTCTCTACACAGCAGACATCCCAACATGCAGAGGCCTAACAACATCAACCTTTGCTGACGATACAGCTATTCTTAGCCGCTCCAGATGCCAACTGCAAGCAACAACAAAACTTGCTCGTCACATCGTTAGCGTACAAAACTGGCTATCCGACTGGCGAATTAAGGTAAACGAACAAAAATGTAAACATGTAACTTTCACCCAACAGGCAAGATTGTCCACCACTCACGCTTAACAACACTCCACTCCCGAAAGCAAACGAAGTAACGTACCTGGGAGTACACTTGGACAGAAGACTTACATGGCGCAGGCACATTGAAGCTAAGAGAACACAGCTTAAACTCAAAGCCAATAGCCTCCATTGGCTTATCAACGCTCGCTCTCCGCTATGTCTGGACTACAATTTTCTGCTCTACAACTCCGTTTTGAAACCAATCTGGACTTATAGCTGCCAGCTATGGGGTAACGCGTGCAGCAGTAACATCGACATCGTGCAAAAGAGCCCAGTCGAAGATCCTGAGAACTATCACCGGGGCACCGTGGTACGTTCGCAACGAAAACATACAAAGGGACTTAAACGTACCACCGGTCAGGGAAGTCATAGCGGAACACAAGGAAAGGTACTTGAGCAAGCTCTCATCGCACCCAAACAATCTCGCGAGAGGCCTCACAAATACGTGCAGCCGATCCCGCCTTCATCGTAATGACCTTCCTACCCAGCGATGAGTTGACGACCGCGACTCCAAGCTATCAGTCCAAAAAGTAACTGGTAGATAAGTAATGTTAGTAAAATTTGTAAACCGCGACTCCAAGCTATCAGTCCAAAAAGTAACTGGAAGATAAGTAATGTTAGTAAGATTTGTAAACTTTTTTACATTTCCTAATTTTATGTTAAGGGATACAGCCAAAAATAAATAGCAAAGTTTAAAAAAAAAAAAAAAAAAAGTTAAGATTCTTTCCCACACACTAATGATAAGACTATAAAAACCTGTAGCCCTAAAAAATATTATCACAATACACTTACACTATCAAATTCAGTTTTTAACAAGCATGATTTTTGTCCACACAACGGACGCGATGCATATCTGCAAGTACGAGTCGCCTGCTATTCCCTTACAACAAGGAGTCGTTTGGCGAGTAAACGGACAATTTAAGCTGGCCCACGTTATTGACCTGGATAGGATCCAGCAAATTGTCGGCAATGTAAGAGAGGAAACGAATCTCATCACTGACGAACGAATCAGGATTCTAGCAACCCACTACTTGGAGGAGGCCGAAGAAAATATCGCCCGTCTAACGAGCACACCCAGACGAACGCAACGCGCTATTAATTGGTTGGGTTCAGCCTGGAAATGGGTCGCAGGATCACCGGATGCATCGGATTGGAACGCTATCCTGACGTCTCAGGAAAATGTCGTTAAAAATAACGACCAGCAGATCAGGATTAACACACGACTAGCGACTCAATGACGTAATTGGGAGAGTGAACGCCATAGATGGGGATATCCACGTTTTCACAACGGTTCTACGCAAGGCCATCATTCTTGGCAACCAAGTAAACGAGATAACGAGAGCATGCCAACTGGCCAAATCAGGGGTGGTTAACACGAATCTGATGGATCACGAGGAAGTAACGACGATACAGTCAGAAGTGGAGGGTCTCCCCTACCAAAACACCATCGAGGCGGTGGAATTTTCCAGACCTTCGATCCTAACGAACGGCACTTCACTTCTGTACATCGTAGCCATGCATAAAGTGTTGGGCCACTTGAATGTACTGTCTTTTTTTAGTACATCTACGTCCAATAATTGATAAAAAAAAAAAAATACAAAAAAAACACAAGCTCACACTTTGAACTAAATCCCCATCTGAAAGTGGAAGCTGACATCGATTCTATGGCAAACAAACTTGAGTCAGCCTTCGTCGAAGCAGCTCGCATCTCAACACCAACACCAGTAAATGCAGTACACGTCCAAATGACAACAAATCCTCAAATTGAACAGCTCGTTCATGAAAAGCGGCGCCTCAGACGACACTGGCAATCCCACAGATCGCCGTCAGCAAAGCAAAATCTAAGAAGAGCCACACGTAAACTCACCAAAGCGTTAAAGCGAGAAGAATAATGTGCCCAACGCCGATACATTGAGCAACTATCAACATCTGGCACTAAAAACTCTTTGTGGAAAGCTCACCCAACTCTAAGTCCACCGACAGAAACAGTGATACCTTTAAGAAACAATGCAGGCGGCTGGGCCCGGAGCGATGAAGACAGAGCCAACACTTTTGCGGATCATCTGCAATATTTTTGAATGTGTCTCAGGTGTTCGACAGAGTCTGGTTGGAAGGTCTGATATATAAAATCAAAACAACGCTCCCAGTCAACACACATAAACTGTTACAGTCGTACCTCTACGACAGGAAGTTTGCAGTACGATGCAACTTTGCAATATCCGACGAACACCGTATTGAAGCTTGCGTTCCTCAGGGCAGAGTACTTGGGCCGACACTATACGTTCTCTACACAGCAGACATCCCAACATGCAGAGGCCTAACAACATCAACCTTTGCTGACGATACAGCTATTCTTAGCCGCTCCAGATGCCAACTGCAAGCAACAACAAAACTTGCTCGTCACATCGTTAGCGTACAAAACTGGCTATCCGACTGGCGAATTAAGGTAAACGAACAAAAATGTAAACATGTAACTTTCACCCAACAGGCAAGATTGTCCACCACTCACGCTTAACAACACTCCACTCCCGAAAGCAAACGAAGTAACGTACCTGGGAGTACACTTGGACAGAAGACTTACATGGCGCAGGCACATTGAAGCTAAGAGAACACAGCTTAAACTCAAAGCCAATAGCCTCCATTGGCTTATCAACGCTCGCTCTCCGCTATGTCTGGACTACAATTTTCTGCTCTACAACTCCGTTTTGAAACCAATCTGGACTTATAGCTGCCAGCTATGGGGTAACGCGTGCAGCAGTAACATCGACATCGTGCAAAAGAGCCCAGTCGAAGATCCTGAGAACTATCACCGGGGCACCGTGGTACGTTCGCAACGAAAACATACAAAGGGACTTAAACGTACCACCGGTCAGGGAAGTCATAGCGGAACACAAGGAAAGGTACTTGAGCAAGCTCTCATCGCACCCAAACAATCTCGCGAGAGGCCTCACAAATACGTGCAGCCGATCCCGCCTTCATCGTAATGACCTTCCTACCCAGCGATGAGTTGAGGACCGCGACTCCAAGCTATCAGTCCAAAAAGTAACTGGTAGATAAGTAATGTTAGTAAGATTTGTAAACCGCGACTCCAAGCTATCAGTCCAAAAAGTAACTGGAAGATAAGTAATGTTAGTAAGATTTGTAAACTTTTTTACATTTCCTAATTTTATGTTAAGGGATACAGCCAAAAATAAATAGCAAAGTTAAAAAAAAAAAAAAAAAAAACGTTAAGATTCTTTCCCACACACTAATGATAAGACTATAAAAACCTGTAGCCCTAAAAAATATTATCACAATACACTTACACTATCAAATTCAGTTTTTAACAAGCATGATTTTTGTCCACACAACGGACGCGATGCATATCTGCAAGTACGAGTCGCCTGCTATTCCCTTACAACAAGGAGTCGTTTGGCGAGTAAACGGACAATTTAAGCTGGCCCACGTTATTGACCTGGATAGGATCCAGCAAATTGTCGGCAATGTAAGAGAGGAAACGAATCTCATCACTGACGAACGAATCAGGATTCTAGCAACCCACTACTTGGAGGAGGCCGAAGAAAATATCGCCCGTCTAACGAGCACACCCAGACGAACGCAACGCGCTATTAATTGGTTGGGTTCAGCCTGGAAATGGGTCGCAGGATCACCGGATGCATCGGATTGGAACGCTATCCTGACGTCTCAGGAAAATGTCGTTAAAAATAACGACCAGCAGATCAGGATTAACACACGACTAGCGACTCAATGACGTAATTGGGAGAGTGAACGCCATAGATGGGGATATCCACGTTTTCACAACGGTTCTACGCAAGGCCATCATTCTTGGCAACCAAGTAAACGAGATAACGAGAGCATGCCAACTGGCCAAATCAGGGGTGGTTAACACGAATCTGATGGATCACGAGGAAGTAACGACGATACAGTCAGAAGTGGAGGGTCTCCCCTACCAAAACACCATCGAGGCGGTGGAATTTTCCAGACCTTCGATCCTAACGAACGGCACTTCACTTCTGTACATCGTAGCCATGCATAAAGTGTTGGAGAGGAAATACCAATTAATATTCCTCTTGCCAACAATTTCCAACGGCAGACAAGTACTTCTGGAATTCCAGAAATTGGCGACCGACTACCAGGAAACATACGCCGTTCTAGGAAACTGTCTCTCAATTGGTAATACAACAGTTTGCCAAGATAGGAACCTCCAACAGCTAGATGAGAGCAGTTGCATCCCCAGATTACTGAAGGGCGGCCACGCTTTATGCATTTACTTAAGAAACAATCAGGAGGTGATCAAACTGGTCGACGATGGAGTCATTTTCCTTACCAACTTCAACGGAACCGTAATCACCGCTTCGAAAAGACATCATTTGTCTGGATCGTTCATCGTCCAGTACAGCAACGAGACCATCGTCATATACCAGCTACACGACTACGCAATTAATGGCTATGCCAGCCGTATTAACCAATGTAACGGCCTCGGGATACCAACTATCACTGGACTATGTGCACAGTCAAAACTAAGAAAACCTAAAACAGCTCGCAACCATGTCCGAAGGAATACGGTTTTCGTTTTGGAAGCTGTACTGGCATTAGTCATCGTGACCTTATTGTACTACATCTGGAGGAAATTAACATCAACTAAAGGGATCCCGACGACATCCAACTTAGCCCAGCAGTTGGAAGAACAAAGCAAGAAAACAAAGGTTTAATAATCTGCGGGACGCATATCTTAAGGAGGGAGGAGTTAACACCGTACACCACCCTCGCCCCGCACATACTCCCTTGTCCCTCACAGACCGCACACCAACTCATAACTTCTCTTCAAGTGGCCACTCACAGTTTCTCTTCTAGTGGTTACTTCTCTTCAAGCGATGTAACATGACACCCCGTCTCGTCATATGCCCACTCTGCGTTGTGAACGCTAAGCGTTTCGAGCGCAACAACAATGTTGTCACCCGAAACTGCAGCACCAGCGCTAAGCGCACAACGACAACGTTGCATTGATCGCGTTGGCTAAGTGCTGACCGTTCTAAGTGTTTCGCCATTTCCACAATGCTGGAATGTGCTGACACACTGGAAAGGGCGCGACGCTGGGTCGATGAGCGGCCACCAAAAACCTCACCGAGTTAGATTCAATTCGGACGACGACTTGAACAGAACGATACGCTCCATAAACTGCACTTGCTTAAATTCTTGAATAAAACACAGTCCACATCCAAATCCAACTTGCGTATTTATTGAAGACTCCCAGATCCTTACACTCCTCACAGGATACCCTGGATGTTCATCAAATTGTTAAGGTAGTCACTATGACTGCCATAACTTATATATTGATATTGATATTGATTGTCTTCATTGCCACAGCCTAAACGAAAAGAGCAAGAAGGCTGAAATTTTCACAAAATACTCTATGCGGGTAGTAGGTGAGCACTATGAAAGGATTTTTATTTTAGACAACTCCTTCGAGGACCTCCCATACACCTAGGTCCGAAAACAAAACACATGACTCATTCCAGTGCTGGCGCCCAATTGTCGCACAAGCTGAGGGTTTGATCGCGAGCGAGTTTACAAAAACAAAACAAATGCGCAGTGACGCTTTCACATCGCACAAGCAAATTCATAAAAAAAAAAGGTTCGTACACTTGCAAAATAGAAACGGATTTCCGCTTCTTAATGAATAAGTGCACACACAAATAAGTGAATAATTCGCTTGAAAATCGAAATTTCATAATTTCATGTATCACTTCGCACAGTGCACAAAATTTTTTTTCAGATTTGTGTGCCTTTGACAATTGATTTACGACCCAAGCAGCGTTTGTTGTTGTAAATGTTGTTGTTGGGCCCGCACTGCTACTTTTTCTTGGTGTCATTGATTTAAAAAAAAATAAATAAAAATAAACATGGTCCGTCTAGAATATGTTATGGGGGTGGTTTTACCTACTTGCAAATTATCAAACTCAGACAAAACGTAACACATGAACACATACATTCATAGAAACACAAGAAATTTTACTTCTGATCTACCATTTGCCATTGTTTTGATATAATTTTAGAGCTGACTTTTGTAACTTTGGTTGGTGTTGCAAATGCACATATGTAAGTACATACATATGTAAGTACATTGTTGTATATATATACACTGCGCGTCATCAGGTTAGCGCCCCCTTTTACACTCACCTTCAATGCTCAATAAAAATCTAAACCATCAGAGCTCCAGCTTTAAAATTTTTTTTATATTGTGCTACATCCGTTTCTCTTCAAAATAAAACAATGGCTACTGTAACAATAAGGAATATTTTTTAATAAATGTTTTTGAGAAAGGTACAAAAAAAATGTAACAAAAATTTGGTCATCAGGTTAGCGCCCCCTGCGTTAAATTCAATTTAATTAAGTTGATGACCAATAATGGTAGTTTATAACACCTGTATATTAAATTTTTATAAATTTTAAGTAATATTAGTAGTGCGTAGTCCCGCCTTTGTTTGAAATTACTTTAAAAATTCGATTAGGAAATGAATTATAAAGTTGTTCAATATAATTCAATGATATGGTTGACCAAGCGTGTTTGATACCTTCGATTAACTCCGTTTTTGTACTATACTGCTCTCCGGACTCATACACTTTCCTGACCAACCATCCCCAGACGTTTTCAATGATGTTAAGGTCGGGTGAGTATGGTGGCCACTCCATGAGACCAACTTGTTGGCCCTGAATCCATGACTTCACGGATCGGGCGGTGTGAATTGGAGCATTATCGTGCTGGAAAGTCCACTGCAGGTTTTGAAAAAGATTTTGGAAATGCGGAAAAGCCGTTTTTAACACCGTGCTATAGTCCTGTGCGTTCATGCGCGATATCAAAAATTGAAGCTCGCAAGTGCCGTAGTAAGATATTGCTCCCCACACCATAACCCTCCCACCCGGCTGTGCAAGCGGTCCAAGTGATGCTCCTCTTTGCGTAGGTCATGAAAATAATAATTATAGCCATCAGGTCCTTCCAAATTAAATTTTTTTTCATCTGAAAAGACAACATGCTGCCATTGGGTAGACTAAGTCATGTGCGCTCGGGCAAAATTAAAGCGCATTTCTTTTCTCAGCATATTGAGTGGTGGTTTTTTTTTTAATTTCCGTCTCTTTAAGTGATTAGCTTTCTTAATTACTCTTTGGACCGTTGATAAGCTCACCTTAACACCGGTATTTTCCCTAATCTTGGTGGTCGATTCGTGAGAATTCGAAGCTTCCCGAAGTATTGCTCTTCTATCTGCTTGTGAAATCACTTGATTATTGCCGCCTTTGTAGTTTTTTCCATAGCTTTCCTTATTTTTAAGAAAATTGGCAATTGTTTTTCTGTGTCTTCCCGTCTTTTCAGCAATTTTATGGTAGGTTAGTCCAGATTCAAAGTATGCCTCAATCTTTGATTTTTCAACCAAAGATAAAACTTTTCCTTTACCCATACTGTACTTTTATTTAAAGATATTGAATGCTTTGAGCTTCACAAAAAATTTGGTGACTGCAATTGCCAAAATAAGCAAGATAACTAAAATTGCATTTGGCGGCGCTAATCTGATGACGCAAAATAAGTGCACGCATTCTTTGCGAAAATAAAGCAGAATAGAAAATAAAACATAACTGTTCTTCTCTCGCGTTTTATTTCATTATGAGAGAGATCTCACATGACGATAGCAATATCAAAACAAAAACTAAGAAGTTGAGTGCAAGAGGCAAAGAGAAAAAAGCAAAAAAAAAATGAGTGTAAAGGGGGGCGCTAACCTGATGACGCGCAGTGTATGTATTAACAAATGCAAGTACAAATATAAATGCATGCATACATTGTTGACTTCTGAAGCAAGCTAAAACAAAGCAAAATATTTTCAACAAATATATTCCGTTCAAAAACAAACACACTAACAAAAACGAAAATTTCATATTAAATAAATGCAAAGTTGCATACATTTGTATGTGCATACATGTAATTGTATTTGTTTTTCTATTTCGAGCCCTTTGCGCGAAAATAAATTATCTCGAACACCTTTTTATAGGGGTGGATTTGCTTTCTTGCTGCTTATATACCTCAGACAAAGCGTAACACACTAACATTATTGATATACAATTTCGAACAAGAAAAGGGGGTTCACATAAGTTGGCATACAGATTCGTCCCAAACCCAAAGAGTTACATCGTCAAAACGACGAAGCTAACCATTTGTGTTACTTTTTGGACCTGTTTTCTATATTAAAAAATGCGTTTCGTCAAAATTAAATTTTTTTTTTTTGTGATTTAAGAGTATGGATTGTTTGACAATTTTAATCAAAATTGGTTGTGGTGATTCTGATTTTGATAGATTGACCTAAGAAAACCGTGAAAATGGGGTCACAATGGTCGTTATTTTTAAGGTATTGGACCTATATATACCATATATATATACAGTGTAATTTGCTTATTTGCCTCCGATGCTAAGTAACGATATATAAATATCAATACAATCATCGTAAGGCGAACAGCTGATACTTGCATTGCTTATTTTTTTTTATGAAGCAAAGTAGCAAAATGCGTATTTGAGTCTTCTAGGTCCACAAACACATGCTCCTCGACAACCAAAATGTTTTTCCCTCATCGCCGTTTACAACAGGAATCATAGAAAGTTATTATATATACATTTTGATGTGCAGCATGTAGCAGTTTAGAAGCCACAGGCAAAAACAAAACCAAAAGAACAGCTGAATCCCCGTTAAGGTTGGCAGCACCATTCGGCGATAGTGATATACCGATGATAGGTTACATTGGCTTTGAGAAAACCAAATCAGTATAGCTCGGGCATTAAAGATATTCTTAAGTTAACTTATTCCAAGTTTAACTGGACATTGATAAATTGGGCCTAAGCCTGCAGTTAGTTGACTGCGGAATAACTATGTTGTTTGAGCTATCCGGGGGGTAAGCAATTTGGTTTTCTCAAAGCTAAAGTTACCTATTATCGATATATCACTATCGCCTAATGGTGCTGCAAACCTTAACGGGGAATTCAACTGTATTTCATTAATGTTTTGATGTGTGACTCCCAAACTGCAGCATGTTGCACACAAAAATGTGTATACAATTACTTTCTATGAGCCCTGTTGTTAACGGATACGAGCAAAAAACCTTTTTGTTGTTGAGGAGCATGTGATTGTGGACCTAGAAGACTCAAATAAGCATTTTGCTACTTTGCTTCATAAAAAAAAGTAAACAAAGCGAGTGTCAGCTTGAGTCAGCTGTTCGCCTTAAGATGATTGGATCGATATTTGTATATGGGGACTTCGCATCGGTATAAGTGTTAACCAGACCTCCAGGCATTGGATAAGTAAGTGCTAACTTTGATAAACTCAAATTCGACTAAACTTAGTATAGTTTGACTAACCGGATATTGAGAAATTAGGTCTTAAATAGGTAAGGAATGCATATTTTTAGTATTGCTCTTAACTAATACTTGCTTTTTTTTTTGTAGGCGGGGCTTAATATGTGTTTCGATGATGGAGGTCGTGTTGAAGAATATAATCAAGAATCTGCTTAGGTGGAGTTCGAAACACGAATAATTGGGACGAATATGCATATATTGATGCATATGTGGGTTGCCATAAGCGTTACCATTTCAGTAGCGACGAAAAATACAACTTTTTGCTTAAAAAATACTTTTTCAAAGTTAATTAAATACCTCGAAAATACCATAAAAAATGTCTTTTAAAATTCCCGTGAAATTAAATTTAATGTATACAAAGAAAGCAAATGTTTTAAAAGCTAATATATTCATCTCTTTAAATCATATTTTTTTATTAATATTCAATATCTTAAAATTATCAAATAGAAATAAGCAACAAAAGAATAAAAAAGAAAGGAACTATTTGTTTTCGTAATAATATGAATTAAGTCTTAAAGTAAACCTAAAATTATTTTGTAATTTAACAATATAAATACGACTCTGTTTCTTCTTTAAAGCTATACAAACTTAAAAGCATTCTTCTTTTTTTCATCAGAACTTTCTAAGTTTATGAAATCTATATTTTTGTAACCTTTTTCCATCAGGAACAAAATATTCCAGTCATTTCCTTGAAGAGATTGCTTTATTTGAATAATTTTGGCAACATTTTCATTTTTAAACCGATTGCGGGTATTTGTTTTAATTTGATTCATTAAAATATACGTTCGCATGATGGATTTGAAACTGGGAGGATAAGCATCGCCTGCGCAAACTTGGAAATTTTCCAATATTTTTACTAACTGTTTACGTCGCGTATTTTGATTATGACGTCAATAATGTGTCGCATAGGTATGTGCTCAGTGATTGCAGCAGCAAAAATTAACTCGGGCTTTTTAACTGCGCCAGACAGAGTGCTCTCCGGGTCTCTAAAATACAAATCAACCTATTAAGACAGATGATTTAAAATTATAAATGAAAAACTAAAAAGGTACTTACTTTAGATTTTCCGCAGAAAAACTTGATCTTTTCTTTATGTTTCTGTGTAGCTGCATGTTGCTTTATTGAGGCCAGTCTGCTCATAATGTTGCATTGGCACGACTTACAAAAGGCATCCAAATTGTTGTCGCTTCCACCGAGCCACTTTCTATTTTCTGGCATCGCCTCCCACTCGTCGCGATAATTTTGTTTTTTAACTTTGACATTGCTTATGATGAAACTTATCAAAATAGCAGTCAATTAAATTAAAGTGAATGCACGCTCGCTTTTTTAGGGAGTGTGACCGAAGAGAAAATACCATAAAATACCATGAAATCTTAAAAAAATAAAAAAATAACCAAATATACCAATATTCCATAAATATACACATGTGTGAAATCAGGTACCAAAAAGTATTTAAAATACCACGTTCGGTCACGCTGGTTGCTATGGTCAATTAACTGAGAAAGAAATTGTACGTTCTCTAGTTCAAGATGAAAACAGTGGCGATGAAGAGCATGAAAGTGAGGACAGTTGCAATGAAGTTATCAACCATACTTTCAAGGAAGGGTTTTGCACAATACATTTTTTATTTTATTTTATCTTTTCAATTTGAGTTTATTTACAATCTGTCTTTTGAAGACAATTCGCAAATTTGGTCAAAGAACTACTTTACATGGGGGAAGGGCGTCACGGCTTTTACATTTATGGTTGAAAAGGACTATTTACAGGCATAACAGTAAAGATGAAAATGAACATAAATAGATTACCAGTGCGGCTCGGGTCTGAAGGGCAAGTCAAGGGGATGACTCCTTTTTAGCCGCCTTAAGTGTTGGCTGTTGTCCAGCAGGCTTATGGCCAAATGGATGCTGTGACGCTTGAGCCTGGAGGTATATCGAAGGTTTCGAATTTGCGAATTTCGCTTCTAGCTGATGGTAGTTCCTGGTCTCTGTGTATGACTGAATTCCGACATAGGTAGGCGCACCAATGATCCTTCGAGCAGCTTGCTCTGGAAACGCTGAATGATCTCGATGTTGGACTCAGCTGCCGTCCCCCAGAGTAAGTCCAGATTGGCTTAAGAAACGCTTTAAAAGCAACACATTGTCATGCTCATGGTTGCAGCAAGTCCAGCTGCCTTAGGGTGATTTTGGAGGCCTCTGCACGGTCCGTTGCTGTGGCGATGAAAGCTGTGTCGTCAGCAAAAGAGGCAACAAGGAGCTGCTCGTGTTGAAGCACTGGTAGATCCGCGGTGAATAGGGTGTATAGTATCGGGCCCAGCACACTGCCCTGTGGAACGCCAGCCCGGACACGTTCCATCCTCGAGTTAGAGCCTTCACACCTTACATAAAATCATCTGTCCATTAGGTAGGATTTAAGTGTTAGGTAGTATCGAGCTGGAAGCTGCTTGACATCCAGGAATACCGCAGAGGAGTACTTCTTTTCCTCAATGCAGCAGAGGATCTCTTGAACAATGCGATGGCATTACTCTGGAGTGCCGTGATGCTGCCGGAATCCAAATTGGTGTTCTGGGATCGAATTGCCTTCGTCTAGTAGTGTCAATACTCTAGCCAAAAGTAATCTCTCGACTACTTTGGAGAGTATCGCCAGAAGACTGATTGGACGGTAGGAGGCAACTTCATTTTCCGGTTTTCCAGGTTTCGGAATCATAATAACCTCTGCACACTTCTATTGGGATCGAAAGTGGTAAAGGTGGAGGAGGAGTGAGAGAGATTCCATTGAAAATGTTAGCCAGCAGCTGGATCACTTTCGGCGGAAGGCACTTGAGGGTGACAGAGTCGATTCCGTCATATCCCTAGCTTTTTGTTGCTTTCAGGCAGTTAATCTCGCTTTGCACCTCTTCCGGTGTGACTTTGGTGATAGGGAGTTGGCCGTTTGAGGTATTTGGTAGCGTTTCAGAGGCTATGGTCCAGGTTGTTGGGCTCCAGGTTGCATAGGAATTCAGCTGTGGCATCGTTACGGATACTGTGGTATAGAGCTTTCAGCTCCTTTATGGAGCGGTTGAAGGCCTTTTATCCAGCGGATTGCGAGTTTGCTGCCAAATTCTTCGCAGGCGTCTCTTCTCTCTCAGCGCGTTAGTAATTTCGTCAGACCGGGTGAATATGTCTCTCCGACTAACTAGGGGTCGTGAGATCCGTGCTGGAGGTGTGCAGGCGGAAGAAGATTCGCAGATGTCACGCGTGAGCTTTTCCACAGTTTGGTCGATATCCTCTCCGCTGTTGAGACAGGGGTTAAGCTCAGTAATCGCTTCAAGCATTGTTTTAAAAGAGTCAATGTTGGTGCTTTAACTGAGTGCCTGGTGTTGCGCTTGATCATTTCGACTGGGGTGTCCAGACAAACCTTGACCGCGCTGTGGTCAGAGTGAAGGTCGAAGTCGGCTTCATTGAGGATTCTGCTGTGGTTGATTCCTCGGGAAATTGCAATATCCAGAACGTCAGGGTTTTTCTGAGGATCCGTTGGCCAGTATGTTGGTTAGACAGACGAGTGGGTGGTCAGATTGAGGATGCCAATGCAAGGCATGAGGTCAACTCCCTTAGGGTTATTACACCGATCATAATTCTGGAGCCAAACGAGCTTAGGATTTGCAGGAACAACTGGGTGTCGACAGTGTGTCTGGGAGGAGCGTAGCAGGAGGCAATCGTTAGGTTTCCAACGGAAGTGGAAATACTCACGGATGACGCTCTGAGCCACGGGAGTAGGGTCGGCGTGTTTTCAGCGTATTTAAGTTTCGATTTTATGATGATGGCAGCTCCACCTATGGCATTGCCGCTGGGGTGGTTTGCCTGCAGGAGGTCGAACAACTGCGTGGTTAAATGAGTTTCTGAGATGATCACGTTGTTCCGCTTAAGGTAAAAGTCGATCTCAGGCCTACTCTTGCATAGACCGTTAGCATTCCATATGACAAGCTTGAGACCTACTTGCATAATTGGGCCAGGATCGTGTTCATCATTAGAGTCATTTGCTCAATTTGAGCCTGCAGTAGTTTTATGATTTGCTCCAGGTGAGCACAGGAGGATCCGCTTTGCTGCGTGGTTGGATGAACGTTGGGGTTGGCATAAGTCGTTACAGGCTGGGAGTAGGTTGAGGGGGGATTTTGGGATACTGGGTTTACAAATCCGGTGCCTGGGCGGTTACGTACAGTGGCAGTGCGAGTTTGAGTCTTGCCTTGGTCTCTTAGCTTGACTGTTTCCATCGGCAATGGCGCTTTGGTTGTTCTGTGTTTTGCGTTGGTGAGATGGCGTTCGTTGTGACCAAGCTTGTTAATTTCAGGCTCCTGATGACAGCTCTGCACGCTCTTTCATGCCTTATCTGATAGCTGTGGAATTCGATTTTGCTTGATTCCAGTGCACGGATTAACTTCTTGTAGTCCTCGACGCTAGTGGTCATTACGCGAATCTGACCGTCTCTGCCTGCTTTGTACGATAAGTAATCGCTGCTTAAAGTATCAATGATAAAGATTAGCATATCAGAGATGTCGCCAACGGAGGAAATAAAGTTGGGGGAGTCTTGGGGGTAGGGGTGCTGGGCTCTACTGCGGCAGTTGGGGCGTTTAGCTGGGAAATTTCATCATTCTGAGCGAGTTAGGCAAACTTGATGGATTTTAGAGCTGCACTTGCAGCTGGCTTGCGTCGGATTTCGCCGGCCTCAGTTGAGCACAAGTCCGGATCCGGATGATGCCGACTCAGTTGATGACAACCTTTTTTTTGTGATAGCAAATTTCTAGCGTTTCACTTCAGACGCCTGCTTTCTCTTCAGTGGGGAAGACTTCCGGGAGACTGCCGCTCGGTGCGACGTCATTAGCCATACTGCAGGCCAAGATTGGCCGCGAAGAATAATCAGTTCCCTAGTGGGTCGAGAAGTTTGATTTTCGGGAGCAGCCTTAAAATATGCATCGCGAAAATATGGTTCTAAACGGTGCCTAAAGGTAGGCAACACTGTGCACTGATTTCTGCTTAATTTCTGATAAGCCGACCAACAAGAAAAGTCAACAGGGACTTTCTGAGCATTATCAGCAAGTTGCCGACTTTAAGCACTTTTAACGCCGGTGTTTGACTTTGTTTGTTTTTGGTCGATGCTGATGAGAATCATCCACGGGCAGGTACGTACATTTTGACTGTCACGATGCGACTGATGCGCAATAAATGTGTTAAAGAACCTATGTATGCATCACAAATGTGACGACTATTACAAAGCCTCGCTTCTTTACAATATAAGTTTTTGAATTTAAAATTGTATGCGGCAACAACACAAAAAAAAACAAAACGGATTACTTGTGAATAATCCTCTACAAGATATTGAATTAAATATTAATTAATATTATTAATAATAAAACAAACTGAAACTCATTTCAAGAATACTATAATATTTAATTTATTTCTTTTGTGTGTACAACATACGATATTGAAATCGAAAAAATAATCTGAATACATAAATTGTTTATAACACAAGTGAAAACGTAGTAGTCGGACGCAACCGACTGCGAAATTCTTTGATACCAGTAAAAAAAAAAAACAGCAGGGTCGGCACTGGTTGGCCGGGTGGTAAACATCGCCAGCAATCATGTTACCAAATTTGGTGACTTTAGCTCAAACACTGTGGAAGATAACTGATTCCAAATATAAAAGGTGGGCGGCAGAAGTGGGCGTGGCATTTTTGATTCAGATCTTTGGAAGATGTCAGCATCTATCTTCCTACTAAATTTGGTGACTCTAGCTCAAAAAATGTGGAAGATACACGCATAACAGTTTTAACAGCGGCGGGGGGTGGGGGAGGCAGGTGATATCGTGGCATCCAAAGTGTTGAAGCAATTTTTTTGAAATCTTCATAACCTATCTTGACACAAAATGTTGTGACTTTAGCTCAAAACATGTGAAATCTATAGGCGTTTCCAATTTCAAGGAGCAGTAAGGATGGGGGCGGTAGGAGTGGGCGTGGCATCCAAAGTTTTGATGCAGTTTTTTGAGGGACGTAACTAACTATCTTCGTGCAAAAGTTGATAACTCTAGCAATAGGAATGTGAAAAATATATGGTTTTATCAATTTTCTGTTATCGATGTGATCGATTTCCCAGCCTTTATACTTCCCTGATGGCTGTAAGGGTGTCGAAAAAAGGGTGTCGGACGGACACCATGACACAAAACCAATATACTTACTATGATACTTTCAGTATCAAGGTATTAAAAATACATTATTTGGCACTATGAAAAATTATTGTGGTCAAATAAACATATATTCTGTACGCTGAAATTGTTTCACTGTTGGGAACGAACAAAAAAAGTAATAAGTAAGCTGCCTTAAATGCCTGTGCAAAGTAGTCGAGGCAGCTAAGCAAATTATACTGTATTCTAATACCTCACTTTGCGTCGTGCTTTTTTTTCTTGGAACGAAAACACGACGCAGAACGAAACGACACAAAAGGTCTGTTTGATAGTAAAAAACGTAGGGTAGTGCAGTGCAGAACAGAACACGAAAAATACAACCCTGAAAATTTTAAGTGTAAAAAAGTGTTGAACTACTATCGCACAAGAAAGGTGAAAGTTAGAGCAAATGAAGCAAACAACAGATGACTGTGACAGCCGAAAACAGGTGTTGAGCAAATTTGCAGTTGTAAAACGTATTGATTAAATTTAAATTTGAACATGAGTTTGAATAACAATGAAAATTTCACTATAAGTGAGTTAATTGATGACGATAGTGATGATGAAATTATTTCAAGCTCCACAGATCCAAGTGGCGACGAAGAAGAAGAACTTTTAATGATGCAAATGTTAGATTTCCCGATGGGAAAAAGAAATTGTGTGATGGACTATTTGACAAAAACTATTCCAACCAACACGGATAAAGATTTTCAAACGCATTTCCGAGTTACAAGAGGAATTTTCCAGTATCTGTCGAAGGAGTTTGAAAAATTCTCGGAGTATGCGAATCTTGACACAACTAGAGCGTATTCACCAGATATGCATGTTATGCTGTTTTTGTGGTTTGCTGGTCATGAGGCTTGCTCATTTCGGGATGTAGCCGATAGATTTAATGTTGCCATCAGCACGGCAAGCCTTATAATTCGCAGAGTAACTTTTTTCGTGAGTGGTTTGTCAGACAACATGATTCGTTGGCCAAATGACATAGAAAAGCAAGCAACATCTGCTTATTATGCTGGACTGAACAATGGAAAAGATTTTGCTGAAGGAGTTATAGGAAAGAATCGTTTTTTAAAATTACATTCCTAAACTACATATTGTTTTCTTAGGTGCCATGGATGGAACGCACATACGCATTTATCCTCCTCGAAGCGGCTAGGATGTGTATATAAATAGAAAGGGAGACGTTTCAATGAAAAAATGAGATTCGTCGATATCTTTGTTGGTTATCCCGGATCGGTTCATGACTATCGTGTATTCGAAAACTCCGACGCTTATTCAAAAGTATCACCTCTTGGTGAACACTACATTTTGGCTGATTCTGCATATGGATGCTCAAATAATGTTATTACACCATATCGTGACAATGGTCATTTGACAAGGCAACAGATAGAGTTCAACTGCAAGTTAAGTTCATGTAGTGTAGTTATCGAACATGCTTTCGGAATATTAAAGCAAAGATTTAGACAATTGTATTACTGCAAGCTTAGAGGCAATAAGAAAATTTGTCATTTCATCCGAACTTGTGTCGTTTTACACAACATGTGCGACGACAATTCATTTTTAAGTGAAGAGAGCCCTATTTCAGAAGAAGAAAGTGCACCTACATGCGGGGAAGAGCATATTTCATCAGCTAAGTCTGCCAAGCGAAGGGATCAAATATGTAATATAATGTTTAAGAATATAAGGAATTAGGTGGTTTTTTCAGCTCTTTTCCAACATTATTTTAATAAAAATCAAATAAATTTATCGTAATTTTTTTTATATTTTCATCAATAATCAAGTAAGAAGGCTCTAGTCGAGATTTCCCGACTAGGAGATACCCCTATACTTAACGCGTACAGTCATTGTCTGTATGCATCTGTGACCTAAACTTCAATCTTCGATATCTCTGGTGTTTCTCAACCGATTTCGATGAAATTTTCAGAAAAGTTATATCGTTACCCATTATTTCAATCCCTATTTTTACATTTTCCAAATTCGAGATTTTTTTTTAATCGATTCCATGTGTATATCGGAAACCAGAATAGTTATCGATAATTTGAAACAAATTTGTTCCGCTCATGGTATATGAGAACTTATATTCAAAATCTGAAGTCTCTAGCTCTTGTAGTCTCTAAGATCGACGCGTTCATACAGACAGACAGACAGACAGACGGACAGACGGACAGACGGACAGACGGACGGACAGACGGACATGGCTATATCGACTCGGCTGTTGATGCTGATCAATAATATATATACTTTATGGGGTCGGAGATGCTTCCTTCTGCCTGTTACATACTTTTGCACAAAACCATTATACCCCTTTTACCCATTTTATGGGTTAGGGGTATAAAAATCAACCACTACAACTATTTTTAATTATTTTGTTTTTTTTTTAGATTTATAGTTATTTTTCCTGGAGAGAAGCTGCTCCAGCAGCTCGTTTTTTCGTTCTATGGCCTTTGTTCTTTGTTTATATGCCTCTAGTGCCTCAGCCTTTTGCTCCATTCTTTCCAAGTGACGCTCTTCTTGCTTTTACAGGAGCTCCATCATAAGAGACTGTTTACTTGGATTATTTGGCTTGTGCTAAAGTTATAACCATGCTCCTTCAACTCCTTGGCAATTTGCAGCCACATTTTTTTTTTATTTTTAATCAGTGGACTGTGGCCTAACTTTGGCTTGTACTTCCTGTTAAGCTCGATTAGGAGCTTTGTGCTGGAATTCATCCAAAAAGCCTTTTCTTTATTTTCAATGGGTGCGGCAGCTGCTGCTTCCTGCTTTGAATATACTTCAGGCTCTGCATATTGTATAAAAAGTTATAAAAAGTTAGAAAAATAAAGAATTTATTAAATACAACCTTCAATTGAAAACTCCAAGTACTCCGCTTCCATGAAATAATCATTCTCATTTGACATTTTTTATTATTATTAAAACTTGCAATCAAAAACTTAACTGACAGAAAACAGCTGTTCGGCCACATACAGTAAATAACTGACACAATACAGCTGTTTTGTTGTTCTACACTTTTCTGCTCTTAATTTTTGGTGGTGTAGAAAAGTGCAGAAAAGTGTTAGTCAGGGCACACTAAAAAACACAGGGCAGAACAGTTCAGTGTAAAAAAGTGCAGCTATCGAACACTTTCTTGTGAACTAGTGTACACTAGGGCAACCTAGTGCAGCTATCGAACAGACCTAAAGTGAATTATGATTTTCAATGGCAAAACATGTAAGGATCGAAGATAGGTTCCAGGGTCACGAAAATACGAAAATATTGAACAAAGTAAACATTTAAAAAACAAAACTAACATAAAATTTTATTTTATACATACAAAAACAAAAAAAAAACAAATTTAATTAAAACAAAAAAAATATTTAATTAATCGCTTTAATTAAAAACAAAATTAAAGTTCATCACTGTCTGATGAGTCCATAGTGGCTGTTGTCGTAAGTCGGCTTTATTTTACCAACAAAATAATGAAGTGACTCGATAAATTGTAAGCGATCCAACTTCACTTTGTAGATTGGTGAAAAAGAAGACGTGAAAAATCGGTGTCTGTCTGCTGTGAAGCAAACAAAACAAGAACCATGTCTTGAAATCGTAAACAAAACAAGAACCAAAACAAAAATGGATGACATTTGAACTAGAGCCAAATGGCACAGTTAAAAATAAATAAATGGTTGTCTGTTAAGTCTGCGAAAGAGTATGTATGAACAGGGGGTGAAAAACAGAAATTGCCTGTCTGGGAAGCCTTGTCTTTTTTAGGTTTTATTAGGCAGATACAAATGCGCGCAAAATTTGAATTTTAACATTGGCAGTCGACATCAAATTTGTATTTACTTTCAATTGTCGAAAATACATAATAATTTAATTAAAATATAAATAATTATTGGACAAATGATCAACTATGCACCTCTTAACGATTTAAATGAATTATAATAATAAATTTAAAAAGTATATAAATAAATATTTGAAAATGCAATAACTCAATACGTTCCAACTAGAGGTCTGCATGAATAGCAAAAAAAATCCATGTTCGAATTAACAATGCGCAATATGCGTTGAGTGAATTTGAATGCAAAGCCGAACACGATTGAGTGGTTGAGTGCGCTCGTGTAAGACTCGGCCACGCTTACACGAAGAGCATCGAATTGAATAAGTAGGAGTGCGTGATAATATGAGTTTGCGTTATGAGTGCATTCGAATGCGAAGCCGACGTTTTAATTGTTTTTTTTTTTTTTAGAAAACACAAAAAGGGAAAAGTCGAAAGTCAATGTAATTTGATTTTATTTAGCTTAGTACTATGTATATACATATATGGTTTGTAGTTAATAACATATATTTTTAATTAATATTTTAACTTAAAAACATAATTTTGTTTATGTTGTCGGGATTTGTGGTGATTAGACAACGCTTCTCTGTAATTAAATTTCTAGCGTTTGAAAATGTTCGCTCCGAAGCCGCGCTGCTCGCTGGGACGCAGAATATTTTGCATGATCTTTTATGCAAAAGCGGAAAAAATTCCTTGTGCATATTCCACCAAGCCAAAGCATCAATATTTTGTGTGTATGTAACATTTAAATTTGAATACCCTGCAATTTTCTGTTCAACTTGAACTTTATTTGTGTCAGCTTGGTGGACATCTATATACTCAGCGAATTCATCGCTAGCTGAATGGGTTTCTGTGGTGTTACAAACACTGTCTTCTATATAATTTTGCATAATATTTTTGCACTCTTTAATTACAGATTCCCTTTCAGAGGGTGTAAATTTAATGAGTTTGTTAGTGGGTGGGAAAAGAAATATGGCTATGTTGCGGTAAATTGTAAAATTTGGAATTAATGTTGTTAATATTTGTGATTGTAGTGCGAGCTTTAGCGATTGGATAGTATCAATGTCATTGTATGCGGGCAGACAGGTTTTCTTAAACTTATTTATATTTGGCAAAATTAAGTGAATAGTCGGACGTTTGCTTGCTTCAAGTTTTTTTGAAACATTTTCAAAAACTTCTAACAAGCGTACAACAAAACCTAAATCATTTATATTGATGCCTTCAATTTTGGATGTCTGGTTTTTATCTTTTAGCATAGTGTTTAAGTCAATCCAATTAATTTCAACTGATTTCAGAAAATAGTATACCGTATTCCAGCGAGTGGGGCAAAGGCTTTTTAAAGAAAATCTTTAGGAAGAATTCAGTCCTGACTTTTTAAAATATTTAACAAGCTTTTTACAAACAGTGACAATAATCCCTATCTCTGGAACAGCATCGATAGCATTTCCAACAGCGTTGTTTAGCAGATGATTGATGCAATGGATTTTCTCAAAATCGCTAAAAGCTTTAATCATATTGGACCCACGATCTGTTACAATAATGGGACTATCCTTGTGAGGGTGTGGTTTCATACGTTAGTGTGCCTAAGGTTTCAGACGCCACTGTTGCTTGCTTGGGTGCAAAGCTTTGATAAAGCTTTGACTCAAGTTTAAATTTTAGATCAATCAGCTGCTAAGCCACTGATTTTGACAGATGTCAAGGTCTTCTTCTTGTCTTTAGGGGTAAGCTCTCGTGCTCTTGAAAGCTGTGCACTCACTTTTGGAGAAAAACTGCACTAAGCTAGACGTGTCGTGGAATTGATCAGCCCCGAAATACATTATTTTCACGAGTCCGAACCTCAAATTAAATCTTAATATTTCGGACCGATAAAACGGCCATCGATCAAATATTGCCGCTTCGTGACCTCCGGCCAACCCTTGAGCTGTAGTCTTTGAGATTATTCCGGGCCTCGGAACACATTTTCGTGGACTTCCATACCCTTCTATTTTGTGACGGCCTGAATCGCCTCCCACGCGCCTGATCTCCATGCAGGAAGCAGTAGGATAGGAAGTATATAGGAGTGATCTTGTCGCAGTCTACGCCGACAATCTTTCGACCGAGCCACGCTCCCTCAACGTTTCACACTAGACACAGTGCATTTGCGGCTGGCGATACCCTCGCCTTGGACTTATACACGGTTCAACAGCATCCACATGCGCCTGTTCGCGCGCGTTCGCTAAATTGGCGGCACTAGCTTACTAGCCCGGCCTCCTCGGAAGTAGCCTAGTCCCAAACGGCACATAGATTTCCCCAGCGGATACGTCTAAGTATAATATAAGCGAGAGTACAGTAAAATCAAATTATTGAAAAACGTGTAATACCCCCTGTGTCAACTCAAACTTATTAATTGATTACCTGTTATATAGATAATGTGGCGGAGACAGTGAGGAACAATAACTATAACCATTTACTAATTCCAAAGCAGCTGAAAACTCAAGATCGTCGTCAACAGGCCTGCTGACTGCGTGGGACAACCTTAAAAGGATTGTGAGTACAACAACCTAAGTTGCAGAGCCTGATGGCCAACTTAAGGAAGTGAGTGTTTATAGCTATATCTTTTGTTTATCGTTGTCTTGCGGCCTGCCCGAACATGTTGAATATAAAGCGATAACTGTGTTGACGGGGGTAAAATAAAGTAAAGTAAAGAAAATAAATTGATTCTTCCACGTTCCATCTGAATAAAAAGATTGTAGTTAAGTTTAGTTTGTTACTTAAAGATATACCTATGAAAAAGGAAGGTGAATTATATGAATGGATACTGAATTAATACGAACATGAATTATAACTAAGTTTTGTTAATTTTGGGGTGGAACTCCGGATCGACTGCTGTATGGCGGCTTCGTCAGCTCGAAACATCACGCTCTTACTCCTTAATACTAGTGCCTGGTACTTTTCTCTGCTCTGTCCGAAACTTTAGACATGTGACGCCTGCGCTTAATAGCAAGCAAAACCGCACCCTACATTCCCGTACCCTGAGCTGAGCCGCAGCTAGGACAGAGCCGCTTCTAATGCGCAGCCCGTGTTCGTCACATACTTAATGGCGCCCAACTTCGAGCATATAAAAAAATATAATAATATAAAAACAAGTCAATTTGACATATGCTATCCGATTGCTATTCCCGCTTCCGGACTAAGTACCAGTTACTGATTATCCAAATAATTTTTGCAGTTAAGACAGGTAAACTTATAAATTGTGCTTATTGGAAATGCTGTTATGTATAACACTGTTATACCCAGACCCAACGACAATAATAGGTTAAAACATTAGGTAACTCCTAATAATAAAATTTCTTGTTAAAACTATTTTTGGACAAATAGTTCTGATGTTTGTATATTCGGTTCTATGCCAAGTAATATTACAAGGAAAAACAAGAGTTAACCATATAAAATTGAAATCTGATCTAGCTGGATAATTTCGGCAAGCTACTCTTTTATATAAGTTAAACATTCAAATTTAATTTTCTTTAGTAGTCTCAGAATATAATGATTATAGAGTAGAGGCGAAGCAACGGAGCCAAGAAGCAGCAGTTTGTGTCAGAGGATAACCACCCCAAAAAAACAAACTATTTTTGTTGATTAGTTAATATCGCTAAATTAAACTTAAATTAAAAATATGGCAGTTAGAAGAAGCCAAGAAAATCTTAACCTTAGGGAAGCCCCTGCGGCATGCAGTATATGCCAAGATTCAGCAACTCATGTTAATTTCACTGAGACCCTATGCAAGCACAAGTTTCATAAAGAATGTCTCACCGAATGGCTAAAGTCTAATACTACATGCCCAATATGTCAACAGCCTTGTCACACAAGCAATAATTACGCATGGCTCAAAATATTAAGCCACCTAATCAATCAAATCGCAGCGCTGCCAATACGCCTAGCGCAAGAGGCCGACCCAATACTAGGTCTTATAAAAGGAAGACACCAGCAACCGACAAACAGCAACCGTACTCTTCAGCTAAAACCCAAAACCAAGCTGGAGTTCAGACCACGGCCACAGAGCAACGTATCACATATCTTATATATTCTTCATTAGAAAACATGCGCACCTCCTTGTCAGCAACAATGACCGAACAGATCTCAGCCGCAATGAGAAACCTTCAAGTAGGTTCTTTTGCGCACGAGAATCGCGATGACCCTCAATTAGAATGGGACAATGAAATTCAGAATACAGCAGAGTCAGAACAAAGTGAACCGGTCAGGGTTAGACATCGACGTTCGCCTAAGAATTTCTTGAGAAGAAACGAGGAGTCATTAGGACGACCGGATAGAGTTTCTAGTATAATCACAAATTGGCATTTAAAGTTTAGCGGAAAATCAGATGATATTCCAGTTGATGAGTTTATTTATAGAGTAAATTGCTTGACAGCCAGATGCCTCAGCGGCGACTATGAAACCTTATATCAGTTTGCAAATCTATTGTTTGCTGGACCAGCATTAACATTTTACTGGCGATTTCATCGAAACGCTCCTAATCAAACTTGGTACAATCTTTGCAATCGCTTGTGCGAAAGATACCAAAATGAACTTTCTGACGATGATATTAAAGATGTCTTGAGACGCCGTAAACAAAAACCCACTGAGAGTTTTGATGAATTTTTGGATGCTATGTTAGGTATTGCAGACACCCTTCAAATTGGTATTGTATGTTAAAAGAAATCTTAGAGCAGAGCTTCGGCATGAATTGTTACATGTGCCTTCTCCAAACGTAGCAGCCTTATGTCGAGAGTGTCACAAGCATGAAGAGTTTTACACTAGCATGTCTACCAAATCAGGGCCGAAGCCTTGGCAGCCAAAACGTTATGTACAAGAAATCCAGGCTGAAGAAAACGAGTACTCTGACACCACAGATGAGGCAGAAATTATTGCAATTCGAGCAGGAGATAGAATAAGATGTTGGAACTGTGAGGAAATAGGTCATCGTTACCAAGACTGTCTTAAACCTAGGCGCATATTTTGCTATGGCTGCGGAAAATTAGATACATATAAGCCCAATTGCGAGAATTGTCAACCAAGTTCGGGGAACTTAAAACAGGGTATCCGCCCAAGACTGAAAGCGGATATCCACAAAACGAGTCAAAATTAGGATTTATATGTCAGGACTATATTGATTATGACCCAATAATCTCTGACAATGTACATAATATACTTAATTAATAGAAGTTTCTGCCATATCATATTAAATTAAGGGAATACCATAGGATTAAAACTGATAAGCAATGCAATAAAATTGCATCGACCACCCGATCCACAAGACGTATGAAACAGTATTGGAAAGAGCAAAACACTTTAAAGAAAGTGATTGTCTCATCCATAATACAAAACGGCCATGACATTCGACCATTTACACAGGTCCATATATTTGGTCAACCTTACATGGCCCTATTAGACAGTGGAGCTAACCAAAGTGTTATCGGCGGCGAATTAGCCACTTACATTTTGATCTCTAACCTTCAAATAATAAAGGTAAAGGAAGCGGTTCGTACTGCTGATGGCCAAAGACAGAAAATAGATGGAAAAATTACCATTTCAATCAATTATAATTCGATACAGAAAGACTTTATATTTTTAATAGTCAGTTCCATTGCACAGAATGTTATATGTGGCATCGACTTTTGGCAAGAATTTGGAATAAAACTTAAGCTGGACGCTTCGGTAAATGAAATCGTAGACGAACAAGCTTCAGTTAAGTGTAGAACAGCAAGAAGGATTGCAAGCCGTTATAAACTTTTTCCCATCTTGTGAAAGAGATGGCCTTGGGAAAACAAATTTAATTGAGCATATTATAGATACAGACGACGCTAAGCCAATTAAGCAAAAATATTATCCCATTTCCCCTGCAAAAGAAAAATTGTTATGCGCGGAAATCGATAGGATTTCTAAGTCTTGGAGTCATTGAAGAGCTCAAGACACGGCTTTAGTAAAACCCGGCAAGATTCGTTTTTGTCTCGATTCACGTAAAGTGAACGAAGTCACCAAAAAGGATGCGTATCCTATGCTCAGTTTAGAAGGATTGCTTAGCCGACTGCCACCCCTTCATTGCATCTCCAAAATCGACTTAAAAGACGCATTTTGGCAAATTGGTCTAAGTAAGCAATCGCGTCCAAAAACATCCTTTACCATACCCAATAGGCCACTCTACTTGTTTACCAGAATGCCAATCGGTTTATGTAATTCGCCCCACACCATGTGTCGCTTAATGGACTTAGTAGTTCCATATGATTTGAAATCAAATGTGTTCGTATACCTAGATGATTTGCTTGTGATGTCATCAACCTTCAAAGAACACATATTTCATCTTTCAGAGATCGCCACACGTTCATGCAAAGCGGGGCTCACTATTAATGTTCGCAAAAGTCAATTTTGTCTTACTAAGGTTGAGTATTATTGTTTATTTATTTATTTCATATTCTACCAAAGAGCAACAAAAGTTCTCTGTACTGGCATCTAACTTATAACTACTTAACACTAACAAAACACAATAAGAAGTACAAAAAAATCATCTTAAAAAATACTGCTTTAATACTTGCTTAACTGACCTAGAATTTGGATTAAAATCAAATCGCAACTCGAGAGGTAGAGAATTATACATTTTTAAAGCTCTAGAAATAGGCTCATTGAGACCTTAATTAGTTCGGTGAGCACTAACAAAAAAATGTGTTAACAACCCTCAGAGACCTAGATGGAGTGAGAAACGTTACAGAGGAAAGTAAATCAGGACAGTCAATCCTTCCCGCAATGACATCATTTAAAAACGATAACGCCGCTATAGTGCTTCTATCTTTTAAGGTTGATAGCCGCACAAGGCGACATCTATCAATATAGGTAGGCAGCGGTTCGCAAAACCCCAAGGGAAGCAAAGCAAATTTTAAAATTTTTTTCTGCACACGATCGAGTCGGTTAATATGACTTGCAGCGTATGGACTCCAGATTAACGAACCATATTCAAGCTTAGAGCGCACAAATGCTGAAAAAAAACATATCAGTAAATTGGGCAGAATTGCGTCTAACGAAAGCCAACATAGCATATGCAATATATAATGAATATGTTTTACAAAACTGAAATTGGAATCAAAAAGGACTCCGAGGTCAAGCGATTCACATCTGCTAGATAGAAGCGAGCCACCTAATGAATAGGAAAATGTTATCGGGCTTTGAGCTCTAGAATATCGTGCGTCAAAGCATTTTGAAAAATTGAGAGGAAGACAGTTATGCTGGCACCATGTGCAAACTCTGTGTAAATCATCTTGGAGGTAAACACAGTCAGCTGACGATTTAATAAGTTTAAACAGCTTAAGATCATCAGCATATAAGAGATGAAAAGCGTACTTAAAGCAGTAGGAAATGTCATTTATAAAAGATATAAACAAGATAGGTCCAGGGACACTACCTTGTGGAAGACCAGAAGATGCAATGTAGGGCCTTGAAAATGTTCCATTTACTACCACGCGATAAGAACGCGAATGAAGGTATGATCGAAACCAATCCAGAAGGGATGAATGGAACCCTAACTGTGATAATTTTGCCAAAACTGCATTATGACATACCTTGTCAAAGGCCTTAGCAAAGTCAGTATAAATTGTGTCAACCTGAAATCGATTTTCAAGTGAATTAATACAAAACTTGCTGAATAGTATTTTGAGCGGCACACAAAGCTCACTACCACAAGTTTTAAGGATGAACGAGGAGATACCATCACAATCAGGAATGACTGATGAATTAAAATCAGACAAAACTGCACATATGTCATTACTCGAGACTTGCAAGCTACCCATATTAAATAATGTTAGTATTTTTGAAAGAATGTTCGAATCATGCCAATCACAACGCTCCCCAAAGTTAGAACTAAAGAATTGAGCAAACAGTTCAGCAATTGAGGCATCAGAGCTAGCAGTATATGAACCTAAGGTCATAGAGGACGGGATGGCTGAGCAACCCTTTTTAGCTCTAATAAATGACCAAAACGATTTGGGATTAAGCTTTACTCCTGATTCCACTTCAGAGATGTATTGATTATAGAGAAATTTATTTAGAAATTCAAATTCACGCTTATGAAGTTTATAGCTCTCCAAATCAAAAGTATTCAGGGAAATAGCATATCTTTTAAAATATTTATTGCGAAGGTTTTTCAATTTTTTCAACCCACCAGTATACCAAGGTAACCTCGGGTTATACTTTTTTGCAATGGAATTATTTGCCAATATCTGGTTCAATAAACTTAAAAACATGTCGTAAGCGGCCTCAATATCAAGTTGCGATAAGATTCTATCCCAATTAATGCTTAAGATTTTAATGCTTAAAATATTAGATTGCGTAAAGATATATTTAATATTATTGAAAGAGAGGGGAGTAGCTCGAAAATTATATGTCTCTAATATTAACAGAATAGGTTCATGGTGCACATCACAAGGAGTGAGCGGAGCCGGACAAAGGTTTATAGAAAGTTTATTTTCTATAGAAACAAAAACTAGGTCAAGAATTTTGTGCAATTTATTGAACACATTATTAATCTGCGCCAAACCCATACTGAAAAGGTCATCTAGCAGAGCAATTTCATAAGCTAAATGAACATTACAAGGGACCATAGTAGAGTCATCCAATGACGGAACCCAACCCAGCCTTCCTAAATTAAAATCTCCTAAAACACAAAGACTTTGAGAGGCCTTTAACCCAAAGTGAATAGAGGCCACATTTGCAATATGTGCTTCGTATAATTCAAGTGAGCTATTGACCCGTAATAACGATCGCAATCTGGTCTAAAACTGGATCATTGTTGCTAAGATTTACTGAGCAACAGCGCAGATACTGCCGCACAGCAACTATAACACCTCCACCCCTCGAGCACTGCGTACTTACAGTGTCTCTGTCTTTACGGAAACTTGGAAGAGCTGGGTATCAAAATATTCACCGTCAAAGAAATTAGGATTGAGCCAAGTCTCAACCAATACTATGACGTCAAAATCAGAATCAGAGGTCGCCATACGAACATCATGCGATTTAGACCGCACATTTTGGAAAAATATTCGTAAAGACCTAGTTTTAATTTGTTTACACCCAGCGTTAATAGGTGCAGGCAAGGGGGAAGTATAATGCGCCAAAATACTTGCGGTGATAACAAGGGAAGAGAGTAAGAAAACTGTTCATCCGTAACCGGCATAGCAATAAACAAATAAACTAGCTTAATATAAGACGCAGCTCTATTAACAGCAACAAAAGCAGCCAGCTCCAGCGCAGCATTCAAACATAGCGCAGGCATCGATGAGAGCAAAGAATTTTGAGTGTAAGTGCAAGCTAGCTCACTCAAAAACTTAGGAGATGATAGCGCAGCCAAAAAGAGCGGGTGCCGATGAAAGAAGTCCACAGCATCCGAAGCATTATGAATACCGCAAAAGGCGAGCAGTGATAATGACTGTTGTTGTTGTTGTCCAGGCGACGAACGAGAGAGCAGCAGAAGCGAAAATTGATAACTGTCCGAAGTCAAGAGCGCACGAGCGGGATTATGCTCTCGCCCAAAGTACGCAGCTGGTATTTGTTGTTGCTTAGCACATGCAGATGAGAGTGCTAGAGCCGCAACATCAAAACAACCAGTTGCGCCGAAACTTAGGGGTTTTTTGAAGAAACCAAACTATGGTTTTGATGAATTGGTGTTGATGTCCGCGGTTGGCCAAGGTTAACCAAATTAACCGGTGTATTGTCATTGTCAGGCCGCAGCTTATTTACAAATATGGCAACTCTAACACCAAGAGGCCAAAAGGAATTATTATAGACAGATGGAAAATGCTGTTCCGGAACTCCAAGCTTAAAGTTGACAAAGTGCAGTAAATCAGTGTCAGCATCCCTCTTCATAAGCTTGAAACATTTAAGCGTTTCAGGTTGCACCTTCAACTTTTCGGAGACAAACTTCAACACAGCCTCTGGTTGCGTTCTAGCTGCGAATTTACCAATGTGTAAATAATTCAAGCTCTGCTTCACCTGCAGCCCTTCGATCGCGGGAGCGACACCAACAACGCGCTTATTGTTGTTTTTAGCACGTCTCTTTCTTCGGCTCCGTACTGTGACAAAATCGTCACCTTGATGAGAGAGCGCATCACACTCACTGATAACCGGTTGAACAGGTTCAATAACCCTGATTGTTGGGTCGTAGCTAACAGGGTGTCTATTGCAGAGCCAACACTATTTGAATTATTGACTTTATTATTTAAATCAATGTAGAGTTTTTCGAGATTAGTGCACAGCTCATCTATTTTTACATGCGAATCGTTTGACATTAGGCAATAATCACACTGCCAGAAAGGATTGGGCGATGTTGTTAGAATTTTAATAATGTCAGTAGACAGTTCAATGCAAGTTAAATGGAACACTCTGCGACAGAGAGAAGCGCATTGCACCGCTTCAAAGCAGCGAAGATGACGGCGTCACTTCAGCTTTGCACTCGACACAGTGGCGAAACATTGCGAATAAAATAAACACGTCCGCTTGAAGCAAAGGCTAGATGATGACTGTGATAGGCCATGTGGTAGGCAAAGGAACACTACAAGTAAACCCAGAAAATGTAATTGCTGTATCGGAATTTCCAGTTCCCAAAACACTCCGTCAACTAAGACGTTTCCTTGGAATGACTGGCTGGTATCAAAGAGCTGTTAAGCGGAAAAAAATATGAGTGGAATGATTCAGCTCAGCAAGCTTTTGGGCAAATCAAAGATAAACTGTGTTCAGCTCCATTCTCGCGACACCCTGACTATGAAAAGCCGTTTATAGTACAGTGTGACGCCCCAATTCATGGTGTTGGTGCACTACTGGCTCAAGTAGATGAAGCAGGTGACGAGCGGCCCATCGCGTACATGTTTAAGAAACTTAATAAAGTACAAAGAAATTACTCAACAACCGAACTTGAATGTCTGGCGGTAGTTCTAGCCTTAAAGAAATTCAGAATGTATATAAAAGGTCACTCTTTTAAGGTGGTTACCGATCATGCTAGCCTAAAATGGCTTATGAGCCAAAATGATTTAAGCGGTCGGTTAGCTCGATGGGCATTAAAGTTTCAAGCATTTAGATTCTATATTGAGCATAGAAAAGGCAGTCAGAATGCTGTGGCAGATGCCCTATATAGATCGTTTGAAGAAATAGCCTCACTCAATATAGATACACTTCCAGAAAAAGACATTAATTCAGATGCTTTCCTAACCGCTGAATACGCACAGCTAAAGACAAAACATGGTGTATCACATAAATATACTGGTGCTTACTCACCACAGGCCAACGCCGCGGAACGTGTTAATCGATCCATTAACGCAGCGTTAAGAGCCTATAAACGAACAGAGCACAAACATTGGGACAGCTATCTAAGCAGTATAAATTGCTCTTTACGAAATAGCATTCACCAATCATTAGGTAAATCACCCTATTTAGTGCTCTTTGGGCAGAACATGATCACTCATGGCAATGATTATAAAGTACTGTTCTCAGTACTTAATAAGTTAATTAAAGTAGACGAATTTCCTAAAATTAGGTCAGATGTAGCAAAATATATAGAGAAAGCATATAAAAATAATAAAAGAACCTATGATCTACGCACCAGATCGCGTTCATTTAAAGTTGGTCAGGAAGTGATAAAACGTTCATTTGCGCAAAGCAATTTAGCGGCTAATTTTAATTCTAAATTAGCGCCTATTGGTGTATATTTGCTTGAAGACCTTAATGGAAAAGAATTAGGGACGTTTCATGCCAAAGACATTTGGGAATGTAAGAATTAACACCCTTTTTCAGCCTTAATCATTAGTTAAATAACTATGATTCAATCTGATGGTGTGAGGGTGTGGTTTCATACGTAAGTGTGCCTAAGGTTTCAGACGCCACTGTTGCTTGCTTGGGTGCAAAGCTTTGATAAAGCTTTGACTCAAGTTTAAAGTTTAGATCAATCAGCTGCTAAGCCACTGATTGTGACAGATGACAAGGTCTTCTTCTTGTCTTTAGGGGTAAGCTCTCGTTCTCTTGAAAGCTGTGCACTCACTTTTGGAGAAAAACTGCACTAAGCTAGACGTGTCGTGGAATTGATCAGCCCCGAAATACATTATTTTCACGAGTCCGAACCTCAAATTAAATCTTAATATTTCGGACCGATAAAACGGCCATCGATCAAATATTGCCGCTTCGTGACCTCCGGCCAACCCTTGAGCTGTAGTCTTTGAGATTATTCCGGGCCTCGGAACACATTTTCGTGGACTTCCATACCCTTCTATTTTGTGACGGCCTGAATCGCCTCCCACGCGCCTGATCTCCATGCAGGAAGCAGTAGGATAGGAAGTATATAGGAGTGATCTTGTCGCAGTCTACGCCGACAATCTTTCGACCGAGCCACGCTCCCTCAACGTTTCACACTAGACACAGTGCATTTGCGGCTGGCGATACCCTCGCCTTGGACTTATACACGGTTCAACAGCATCCACATGCGCCTGTTCGCGCGCGTTCGCTAAATTGGCGGCACTAGCTTACTAGCCCGGCCTCCTCGGAAGTAGCCTAGTCCCAAACGGCACATAGATTTCCCCAGCGGATACGTCTAAGTATAATATAAGCGAGAGTACAGTAAAATCAAATTATTGAAAAACGTGTAATACCCCCTGTGTCAACTCAAACTTATTAATTGATTACCTGTTATATAGATAATGTGGCGGAGACAGTGAGGAACAATAACTATAACCATTTACTAATTCCAAAGCAGCTGAAAACTCAAGATCGTCGTCAACAGGCCTGCTGACTGCGTGGGACAACCTTAAAAGGATTGTGAGTACAACAACCTAAGTTGCAGAGCCTGATGGCCAACTTAAGGAAGTGAGTGTTTATAGCTATATCTTTTGTTTATCGTTGTCTTGCGGCCTGCCCGAACATGTTGAATATAAAGCGATAACTGTGTTGACGGGGGTAAAATAAAGTAAAGTAAAGAAAATAAATTGATTCTTCAACGTTCCATCTGAATAAAAAGATTGTAGTTAAGTTTAGTTTGTTACTTAAAGATATACCTATGAAAAAGGAAGGTGAATTATATGAATGGATACTGAATTAATACGAACATGAATTATAACTAAGTCTTGTTAATTTTGGGGTGGAACTCCGGATCGACTGCTGTATGGCGGCTTCGTCAGCTCGAAACATCACGCTCTTACTCCTTAATACTAGTGCCTGGTACTTTTCTCTGCTCTGTCCGAAACTTTAGACATGTGACGCCTGCGCTTAATAGCAAGCAAAACCGCACCCTACATTCCCGTACCCTGAGCTGAGCCGCAGCTAGGACAGAGCCGCTTCTAATGCGCAGCCCGTGTTCGTCACATCCTCTTCAAGATTGCATCCAAAGTCCGCCAATATGTCATCTATTTTCGCCCGAATGTATATACCTAGATATTGAAAACAACTTTAAATTCTAATTTTACATTTGTAGATAAGATTAACAAGCCGGTGCAGGATGTTTCACTCATTGAATTCATCGCCATTAGACGTATATCTTTGAAATGTTTCGCGAGACTGTGGTTGGATGCGGTAACAATTTATCTTCGTCGACATTGACTCCAAACGTTGCTCCAACATTGATTAAAAATGAAGCCAACGTTTTAAAGCCGGAGTCGTCGATAATTTTAAATGGACGACAGTTCTTAGTGACCCATTCGGTAACAACAGCTACACCCTACTCTTTTGTTGCTGGATTCACATCAATTAGAGAAGCTTTGCAAAATTTACTAGCATTCACTATATAACATTTATGCTTCACAAGGTTAGATGTACTGCCTGTAAACTTAAAAACAGTAAAGCACATCTTACAGGCTACAAGCTCAGCCAGTTCCTCCTCATTTTCGTTCCTTATTTTTGAGAAAAATTGCCAAACTTCGCTTCGGCCTCTCTTTTCAATAAAGGTATACATTCCACATTGCAGCTTCTTTTTTATATGATCTGGACTTTTCTCCTCTAAACCCACTGTGCTTTTTAAAACCTATATATTTTAAGTATATTATATTAAATCTGAAAAAAATTACACAGGAAACACTTACAGGCAGGTCAAAAATACACAGTTATTCATTTTGCTGACCGCGCGCTTCCCCCCTCTCCAACGAAATGAACGCACAATACAACTCGAGTAATTCGCGTGTCTTCGGCTTTGCCAAATTTTTCATTCCGTTTTACGCTTTATTTATTCTCACTCATTTTACTGAGTGCCGTATGGTTTGAGGCAACATCGATCCAAAATATGGAGACGGTACTCAGTGGTAACGCGAGCGAGCGGGTTTTTCGCTGTCATCTGCCGCCAGAACAGACGATAGCTGCCTTAGTTTCCCTGTTTTGACGGCTGTGAACATTTTATGGCGCTGGCACCAAATTTGGTATGATAAAAACAGACGCGTGCCTTGTTTGGTGCATCCCGAGATTCCTTAAGTTTTTGATTTGCATTATCCGTGTGGCTATCAATTTTTTGTTTTAGTTGCGTCAATATGGCATTCATGTCAACCAAGGTGTGCTCCAAATCATCAAGACGGCTGTGCGCACTGTTTTTGATGGAGAGAGATGAAGGTCGTTGGGCAGCACCAGCGGGCCGTGCAGCTGTCACAGCACAAACGTTAGCTTCCGCATGGCCGAACGTAGCACTATCAAGCTTCGTTGAATATGCTGTGGCAGAAGTGCAAGCCAACGTACTCGTAGCACATCGCTGGAGACGCGGCACCCAGCAAGCATACTCATTTGCCGAAGCAGCTGCGATCATAGATTAATAAACTTAACATAGATATGTAATAAGCGCCGGTAACTTTAACAGAAAACATTAATACGCATTAGATGAGCTCGGTTGAGGAAAAGTAACACTTAACGAGAAAACTGCTTGCTTATCTATAAATGGATAAGGCTGGATAGTAAACAAAGGTCGGCCATTCTTTTTTTTGGCTTTTGTTTTGATTGCAAATGGTGCAATGCGTAAGACATAATTAAACGTTGCCTTCCTTCATTTCTTTTGTTGTTGTTACAGAACTCGAGTTTTGCAATTTCAGAGTTTTGCTTCAATCTGGTTGCTGATACCCTAGATAGGAGGGTAGTTTAACTTTGCATGAACTTTGCGCAATTGAATAAATAAACACGAGATACTTAAATATGGCATACATAATATATGTTTACTTGTGTTTTGGCAATTAGTAAGCGCGTTTTTAATTAAATAAACATAGTAAATATGACTTAATCAAAATCTTCAACTAACACTAAAATTAGCATTATTTTGTATTAAAATACTTATATAAGTTAATAAAATTGGGAAACACAAATAAATACATTCTTTATAAACAACCAAGCCGATATAGCCATGTGCATCCATCTGTCTTTCTGTATGGTTCGCTTTAAATATAGGGTAAAGGGTATCTCCTAGTGAAGATTTTTCTGACTAGAACATTCATAGCTTTGTTTTATTCTGTATGGGTACACACATGCAAGTACACAAAATTTTACAATAACAACACACACGCTGTGCCCGATCATATTCCTACATACATACATACTATGCGCCGTTCTTGTATGTATGCACATTCGCATTTCTTGTTGCGTTTTGCCTATTGCTTCATTCCGCTTGCTGCTGCTTAACACAAGAGGGTAGTATAGACTAAAGTTAACTTTTCGTTAATAAATAACTAAACGTAAGATATATAGCTTTAAATACAAGGACACATATAATAAATTGTCTATATCTTGAGAATAAATAGTTGGAGAATATATATGTATATGTGATTTCATGGACTATAACTGAATATTGGGACACAGTGTATTTTTTCTTTGTGCAATTTGTGCGTCTAGTTGTGTTTTGCCTATTTTCGATGCATTTATGTATGTGTTCATACCCTCAGCTTGTGCGTCAGTCTGTCGCCAGTTTAAAAAGTAGCGGCATGGTTCGTAAGCCACTATCGCAGCTCTAGTTCCCGACTAGAAAATACCCTGCACATTTACTTAATGCGTATAGTCATTTTTTGTGTATTATGTGACTTAACTTCAGTCTTCGATATATATGCTGTTTCTCAACCGATTTCGATGAATGATAAGTTAAAAAAGATTTTCAATATTTTGTATTAAGTGCTTGTCTCCAAGATCGATGTGTGCATTCAGATGGACAGACAGATCAAGAATATATATATTTTATTGGGTCAAAACTGCTTACTTTCGCCTGTTACATACTTTTGTATACACCCACTATACCCTTTTTTCGCATAAAGAAACAGACCCAGCTCGCAAGAATAAGCAAAACAGCAAAATTCAAAGCAAACGCTGTGTGCTCAAATGTATACATACTATGAGATGTGCTTGTATGTATGCATGTCAGCGCTCATACATCTCAAAGCAAAATTCAATAACAGCTATCAATAATCATAACAAAACAATGGTAAAAACAAATCAGAAATGGCGGGACGACGCGGATAGTCAGCATAGCAGCCAGAATCAAAACAAAATCAGCTGGTTTGGACGCGTTTTAATGAAAACTGTAAAACTGGCCACTGCTAATTTCCAATCTATGTTAGGTTTATTAATCTATGGCTGCGATGGCTTTTGATTTTCGAGGACAAGCTCAGACAGCGCTCTATGCGCCGATCAGTCGACTCGGTGAACCGTTTAATAATAGACGCCTTTAAATTGCTATATTTATCAGCATCTGGTGGCTGCATAATGACGTCTGTCAATTCCGACGTGCGCTCAATAAGTAGTAAAAGCGTGTGTTGTCGGAAATGATGCGATTGCATACAAATTGTGCCTCAATTTGTATAAACAATAGTTCGACATGATCTTTTCAGAAAGGTGGCAGCTTGATAGCACCAACTGATCCGACTGTTGGCAAGTTGCCGTAAGCCTGAATTTGGGGCACGTCTAGTGATACTAGGGCCCCGAAGTCTGATAATTGATTCTTGTAGAACTCGACAAAATAAGACGAAAATATTAAATAAAATTAATCGATAACTCGCTTGGTTAGATATAGCTAATGAAAAATCAAAAAAATATCGGAAAACTAAATTTTTTGGTGAAGTTTAATAGATTTCCAAAAGAAACAAGTAAGAAGGCTCTAGTCGAGATTTCCCGACTAGGGTTAAGCGCTGTTTACTTTCGACTTAACTTAACTTAACTTAACGTAACTTAACATAACTTAACTTAAGGAATGTATGCGTTTACTCTCAACCACTAACCAAATAATGTTATAGATGGGACATTTCGAGTACTGTTTTGGTTTCCACAAAACTGTGAACGAGAGTGACCCATGATTGTTAACATTATGTTATGCTCGCTCAAAATGTTAACTCATAGCAGAGAGACCCAAGTATGTTTCAGTTGGTATTCACTTTCAGCGGCTTTTATGGGAAAGGGGGAAGCGGCGGCGGAAAGCAAGCAACGGTTAAAATACATTAGTATTTGTATACGTGTGCATTTGCTTCATACTTTGGTGGGCTAGCAATGTTTGAGATTTTACACTTTTGTCATTTTCGATGCCCTGCATACGCATGTGTGTGTGCATGAATGTATATGCAGAATGTGTATATGTATGCGAGCCATTTGTTTTGGAATTTATTGACCTGCCTCAACATATATGATTTAATTTCTAACAGGTCAAGGGCAGGCTTTTGGGATTGCAAATATTCTTTTTAGATTTAAAAAATTTAAAAATATTTGGCCGACTATTTTTATTTAAGTACATCTATTTATTTTACAATTATTTTTTGTATAGATTATACCACACAACTAAAAATATGTACTTACGTTCATTCTGCATATACATTCATGCACACACACATGCGTATGCAGGGCATCGAAAATGACAAAAGTGTAAAATCTCAAACATTGCTAGCCCACCAAAGTATGAATGCCCAGCATATTTATTAAGACTGACTAGGAGATACCCTATGCCCTAAACATTATTCGTTCATATATTGGCAAATCGACACGCACATTGATGCTAAACAAGAAAATATATATATAATAGGGCCGTAAATAATTTCCTTCTGCCTGTTACATACATTAGCACAGGCCAATATACCCGTTCCATCAATAGAAAAGTTATAAGTCCTCATCTAATTTCACAAGCGGCAGCGTGATGTGTGTGTACACAAGAATGATCATTTATGTATGTATGTATATCTATCATTCGAGTGTATATACATCGAGAATGGGCAAATGCAATAACAGCACTTGCTGGTGGCTGAGACGCAAAAACAGCACAACGTAAAAACTACCCTTTGTTTGAATATTCAATTATTACATTATTATTATATAAAATTTATTTTAAGTATTCAAATACAAAACAAGTTTATTTTATTTCGTATTTATTATGTTATATTCAACGTGTTAGATGATTTAATAATGCCCTACCTAATATCCAATATATTAGTAAACATATATTATACATATCATATTGCTTTTATCTAGTTATTAAACGAAATTTAAAGTAAAGTCAAACTACCCTTCCTTGCTAGGCAGCAACAAGCGGATTGAAACAAAAACCTCGGCAAAGCTTGCCCAGCAAAATATGAAGCAAATGCACACGTATACAAATACAAATGTATTTTTACCGCCACTTCCCCCTTTCCCCTAAAAGCCGCTGAAAGTGAATACCAACTGAAACAAACTTGGGTCTCTCTGCTATGTGTTAACATTTTGAGCGAGCATAACATAATGTTAACAATCATGGGTCACTCTCGTTCACAGTTTTGTGGAAACCAAAACAGTACTAGAAATGTCCCATCTATAACATTATTTGGTTAGTGTCTCAACTTAACTTAACTTAAGAAAACAGTGTGTAAAGCGTGAAAAATTATGTTATCAGTGTTGTCAAACAAAGAAAAATAAACAGCTGTTACCACATATTGACAACATCTGGATTCAACCGTTTTTGCGCTCGTTGGCTCGTTTAAAAAAAGTTAATTATGGATATGTTAAACGATTTGGATCATTGGTATTGCCCTCCTACGTTTGTTGACCAAGATGCGTCTGACAACAGCATTATATTGGGTGGCTGGCGAACTGAAATGCAGTCCTGCGAATGAAGGAGCAGTTTCGTTCCAACCAAAATAAAATGTTTAACTTTATTAAATAATTAAAATAAAACAATGATAATATAATTTTCTTTAAATTTAATGCTATTCCGACAAAAATTGCATAATTTTTGATGCCACCATCATTTTTTTTTTGGGCGACATAGCCGACAGCGAGGCATTGACAATATTGCCCATGTTACATGCCACCGCATCCTCAGCTTCCTTCTCCTTCATTGCCTCGCAATAGTCTTTGAATACCGCTGTTGCCTGTGCCAAGCTGTCGTCCGCGGTGGATTTTCCCTCTTTTTTTTGGCTGAGGTTGCGATGTTTCAGTTAAAGGTTGCGGTGCAGGTGGTGGTGTGGTTTCCAAAACCACCAGCTCATCAAAACTTAAATTTGTTGACAACACGTCCTCGCTCTCAAAATTTGACCTTTGCCTAAACAATAAAAGCATTTTAATTGTAAAAAAAAAACAAATATATTATAATTAAGTAATTACCGGCGTCTCTGCAAATGGTTTTTTAAAAACTGCAAACTTTGGAAATGCAGCCACTCCGACGACAAACCAACTCCACTACCTGAGGGTTCCACCATCCTCAACTCCTTTGCAAACCTCTCTCTCAGGGAAGTCCAACGCCTTTCACAGATATCAACTTTAACAAACAAACATATCAATGCAAAAACAAATTTAACAATTTTTATCAATATACTAACCATTGCAACAAAGTTCTTTTGCAATTCCAGCACATTCGTACAATTCGTACAAAAAACTATTATTTTCAACTAAAATTATTAGCTTCTGCTCATCCATTTTAGAAATTGAATTGTAAACGTTTTGCAAAAAGCGTTAAACGTTTTGCATCACAGTTTTTGATCAGCTGTTTCATTTTCACGTTAATCAACACTGTTCAACTTAAGAACTTAACTTAAGAATCTGCAACCTGCAGGTTCAGAATCAAGTTACGTTAAGTTAAGTTACGTTAAGTTGAGAGTAAACGCTAACATTGAGAGCCATAAAGTAGATTGAGTCAGCTGACTCTTACGTTAAGTTAAGTTAAGTTAAGTCGAGAGTAAACAGCGCTTTACCCCGAGCCCCATACTTAACGCGTATAGTCATTGTCTGTATGCATCTGTGACTAAACTTCAATCTTCGATATTTCTGGTGTATCTCAACCGATTTCGATTAAATTTTCAGAAAAGTTCTATCGTTACATATTATATCAACCCTTAATTTTACGTTTTCCAAATTCCAGATTTTTTTGTAATCCATTTTATGTGTATATCGGAAACCAGAATAGTTATCGATAATTTGAAAAAAACTTGTTCTGCTCATGGTATAGGAGAACTTATATTCAAAATCTTAAGTCTCTAACTCTTGTAGTCTCTGAGATCGACGCGTTCATACAGACGGACGGACAGACGGACATGGCAATATCGACTCGGCTATTGATGCTGATCAAGAATATATATGCTTTATAGTGTCGGAGATGCTTCCTTCTGTCTGTTACATACTTTTGCACAAAACCATTATACCCCTATTACCCATTTTATGGATTCAGGGTATAAAAACCAGCGTTCGCATTTACTACTCCGTAGCAGCAAGAGCTATCAAAATATTGCTATGCTCTCGCTATCGCTCTCACTTTGATTTCATCTGTACCAGATCTATGTTAGGCTATGGCTCTGCTACAGATGAAATCAAAGACCGCGTACACACGGTGCTTTTTTGAAGCAGCTTCTTTGGGCTTGTCGGCAAGGGAGGTGAAGAAAGCAGAGTTGGTAAAAAGTTGCACTATGACGAAGACCTGCAGCTCTTAACGTGCGTTACGCTTAGTGCTCTCTCCGATTTCTTGCCTGCAGGGCAGTTATTTTCAAAAATAATTTAAAATTTGGTTATTTGTGTGAATGTTTAAGGTGACAAGGCATTAAATAAAATATATGCACGAACACCAACTTGGAATTGCTATTAATGTAATACCAGCAGCATATAAATCATAATAACCTTATCCATATGCATTGTCAATCGAAAATTTTATCGAATAGAAGCAGCAACTAGAAGCACCGTGTAGAAGTGAGCTGCAACTCGAAGCAACTTTCAAAAGAAAATCAACAAGAATGCATGCTTCAAAAAAGCACCGTGTGTACGCGGTCAAAGTGAGAGCGACAGCGAGAGCAAAACCATTAAGTAGGTATACGTAGAGGAGTCAAATCGCGTTTTCCCAACTGCCGAAAAAATGCGTTGTGGAGGAGCCACCATCATTCGGCTGCTGAAAGCAGCGAGCCGAACGCAAATTTTGCAGACCATTTGCGTAGCCAAAAAAGTGCAAGTCATTCATGCGCCGGCGCTTGTCTCGGTACAGACGGAGTGCCAGCAATTTGCTGTGTATACGTCAGTATGTCAGCGACAAGATCGCCGTTAGGTGTATATAAATATGTATGTATGTTTCTGTATGCTGTTTGCTCTGAGCGGCTGTATATTGTGGAAGGGGAATAGGAGCAGCAGAGTATAAATGGTTCATGTGTCGGCAGCTGGAAGAAAATCTCAGGCTCGCGTCAACCGCGTGCCAACAAAAAACCTTTTCTCTACTCAATAAACGCACACAAGTTCCAGCGATCTCAACAGAAATACAGTTCTGAATACTCTTTCGGAAGATTTGTGCATATTTTGTATGTAAATGAGCAACTGCACGGTAGCTGTGTTGCAAAATTGCTTGCTGGTTTATAGCTGGTATATAGCTAATATCTCGAAAGAGTATGTATGACCAGAAAGTGCAAAAACAGAAATTGCCTGTGTTTTGTAGGCAGATACAAATGCGCGCCAAATTTTAATTTTAAATATTGGCTGTCGGCATTTATTATGTATTAAATTATGAATTTTAAGGGTCAAGAGTAAGTACATAATTATATACATATATATATTAACATATAAAAATTTATATTTGACATATTATGAACTATGGACAATGCATCTTGATGATTAAGATGCATTTTAAAAATAAATAAAAAATTATCATTTAATAACATTAATTTTATAGCTATCGTTACTTTTAATAAAATTGCTAAAAATCATAAAAATTGAGACAGGTCAAGAATAGCCAAGGCAATTGCTACGCATACATTCAAATGTGCTGCACATGAACATACACATGCACAAAAGTAACAAAATCACAAATCACTTGAGAGCCACCAAAATCTGAAAAAATATGCATGCGCACATACATACACACATATATATATGTGTATTTAGGTATACATTGCCCTAATGATTTTTGCTTCATTTGAGCTCGGAGCCACCAAATACAGAAAAAATGCACGTGTTGTTGTTGTTCGCACTCTGCTTCTGCTATCCCCCTTCCACATTATACAGCCGCCCAGAGCAAACAACATACAGAAACATAAATACACACATATATACACCTAACGGCGATCACGTCGCTGACATACAGACGCATACACAGCAAATTGCTGGCACTCCGTCTGTATCGAGTCAAAATTTGCGTTCGGCTCGCTGCTTTCAGCAGCCGAATGAGGGTGGCTCCTCCGCAAATTGGACCAATTAGGCTATTGGATTTTTTGCGTTTGACTCCTCTATGTATACCTACTTAATGGCAAAACGAAATACTACGGAGTAGCGTAGCATTTTCTAACGCTGATAAAAACCGAATATACCAAACACAATTTATATATTTTTCTATATTTATTGCGCTATCGATAAAAATTTTACAAACAAAATTCTTGATAATGTTTAATAGATTTCGGAAAAATAAGACGAAAATATTAAATAAAATGTATCGATATCTCACTTAGCTATCGATATACAGATACTTAAAAGTTGAAAAATCCAGTTGAGGAACATCTCCAAGTCCAGCGAAATTAAACGCTGGAGTCAGATTCAACTTTCATTGGCTGCCCACAACATTGTGGTGGAGTTGATTTACGCGACGGAATCATACCTATTTCCTCTAAACACGAAATAGCATTTTCCTCAGTTCCAACTAATTCATTTATATAACTAATAATATTAAAATTGTTTAATTTGGGATACAAATTTGGATGTTGTTCTGTTATTTTGTGTCTCTTTTTGGTGTTTATCTTTGCATGCAAGAACAGAATTTTTGTGAAGTGAAAAATAGATCGTGCAAAAGACTTGATGTGGGAAAATATAAGTGCACCTCAGGATTCGCGAGATTTTTGTTTAAAAAAAGGTTTTGTCTACGACATTTTATATGATTTGTATTACCTATAATTTTTTTGTCTCAAGTCTATTGAGTTTCGTTGTTAATTTTTCGATTTTGAAGTGTTGATATCGCGATAACTAAGCGGTATAGCGATAAATTTTATTTAATATTTTCCTCTTATTTTTAGAAATTTATAAAGCTCAACCAAAAAATGTGTTAAATTTGTATCGACGACTCGATAAATATCGATAAGTCGATCAACTTTGTGTGATATTTTCGGCTTTTTTTTTGTAAATCTATTAAACTTTTTTTTCGATTTTTCATTAGCTATATCTCGATAACAAAGCGAGTTATCAATAAATTTTTATTTAATATTTTCATCTTATTTTGTAGAGTCCTGCAAGAATCAATTATCAGACTTTGCGGCCCTAGTATCACTAGACTCCTTGAATATGGTGTTGTTGCGGAGAGCTGGAAGTTAATGTGCCGTTTGGCACTTCGTCGTTGTGGCTGCTTTTCAATCCACTTGAGGCTGGTGAACAGGATGCGTTTGCTGACAATGTTCATTTTGCTTAGCGGGGTCACCAACGTAGAACTTGTGTTTCAATATTATATATAAACTAATGTCTTAAAAGTACATTCCGCTCTTGGCGGTAGACGCGGGAATAGTTCAGCGTCGATTGGTCAATGCAGTATATCTATCGATATATTTCGTTAATAATTATCGCGAGGAGCCCGTGTTTGCTTACGTTGCCGTGGAGCTGCCAGACTTGGCTGTGGCTGGGTCGCCACAAATTTTAAATGTTAATTCAAACTAATAACCATATAATAATATAAAACAAGTAAAAACGTTGCAGTAGGACGCAACCGACTGCCGAATACTTTGAAACCAGTAAATGAACGGTTGATAAGGGGGAATGCAGGGGCGAAAGGAGTGGGCCATGTGGTAAACATCGCCAGCTATCATGTTATCAAATTTGGTGACTTTTGCTCAAAAGCTGTGGAAGATAACTTAACTTCAAAATGTAAAAGGTGGGCGGCAGAGGTGGGCGTGGCATCCAAATTTTTGAATCAAATGTTTTTAACTGTCACTATCTATCTTCCTACAAAGTTTGGTGGCTCTAGCTCAAAGACTGTTAGAGATATAGCCGATTCCAATTTTATAAGGCAGGTGGCTTGGGTGGGCGTGGCATTCAAAATTTTGATGCAGATCTTTGGTATATGTTGCCTTCTATCTTTCTACCGAATTTACGGGCTCTAGCTTAAAAACTGTAAGAGATATCGAAATTTCCGATTTTAAATGGTGGGCGGCAGAGGTGGGCGTGGCATCCTAATTTTTGATGCAGATCTTTTGTAGATGTCACCATATATCTTCCTACCAAATTCGGTGACTCTAGCTCGAAAAATGTGAAAACTATAGGCGTTTCCAATTTCAAGTGGAAGGGGGGATGGGGGCGGAATCAGGGGGCGTGGCATCCAAAATTTTGATGAATTTTTTTGGGGGACGTCAATATCTATCTTCACACATAATTTGGTGGCTCTAGCCCAAAATATGTGAAAACTATAGGCGTTTCCAATTTCTTGGTGAAGGGGGGATGGGGGCGGAATCAGGGGGCGTGGCATCCAAGCTTTTATGGGGAACATCTGTACCTATCTTGACTCAAAATTTGGTGGCTCTAGCCCAAAAAATGTGAAAACTATAGGCGTTTCCAATTTCAAGGAGCAGAGATGATGGGGGCGGAAGGAGTGGGCGTGGCATCCAAAATTTTGATGCAGTTTTTTCAGGGATATGACTAGCTATCTGCGTGCAAAATACGGTAGCTCTAGCTGTAAGAATGTGAGAAATATTTGGTTTTATCGGTTTTCAGTTATCGAACTTATCGATTTCCCAGCCTCCTAGTAGGCGTGGCAACCCAATCTTAACACTTTATCTGTACCGTCTATAGATAAACATACTTGCAAAGTTTCAAGTCTTTAGCTTTACGGGTGTCGAAAAAAGTTGCGTTCATACGGACGAACGGACAGACAGACACCATGACGGACATTGCACAAAACCAATATACTATGAGACCTTCGGTATCAAAGTATAAATATACATATTTGCTTTTATATAAATATTTAAAATATCCTAAATGTTATGGCAGGTCAGTTAATATACACACACTTGCATATGCACGGGCATAGAGGAAATAAAAATTCAAAAATTTCGGCAAAGCCAGCCCATTAAGAAATGAAACAAATGCACACGTATACAAATACTTGTGGCGACCCAGCCACAGCCAAGTCTGGCAGATCCACGGCGACGTAAACAAACACTGGTTCCTCGCGATATATATCGATGATATACAGCATTGACCAATCGAAGCTTAACTATTCCCGCGTCTACCGTCGAAAGCGGAATGTACTTTTAAGTTATTAGTTTATATAATAAAAGAAACACGAGCTCTACATACTAATGTATGATGATTTTTTTTTTCGAATATGGCGCCCTGCCTCGAAACCAAAACAAAGCAGCAATAACCAAAAAATTCCAGCTGATTGGTGTTAAGGGGAAATTGACGCTCACGTTACTTTGGGCGCTCTAGATTTAGGTCGCCATCGTGTAGAAAACGATATGAGTACTTTTCCGCTAAAATCGTCTCTTCGTTTTATTACTCATTGCTGGCAACCCTTCGGGCAATCGGTTTCGAGATAGGGTCCGTTTTCGACAATTTCTCGAATTTTTCTCTTACAAAGCTCTCGAGAACGACACTCGAAAAAATGTCGTGAAAGTATCACACGTCGCTTTTTTTGAGGCAGCAAGACCTTCTTTAGCGATAGTTGCGATTGAATAAGTTTTTGTATCGAAAAAGTGAGTTCACCAAATCAAATTCAAAATAAAGAACACATTTAGTTATATATGAAATCTATACTTACAAAAGTTTAGAAGTCTACCTCATTCTGAATTTTTTTTCTCAAGCTCGTAGAAGTCTTCGAATGTTGTGAAAAACTGATCGGGAATTAATACTCTCACTGTAGCCGTTCCTCCAAAAATCTTCCCGTTTCATTTCCATGGTTCTTTTTATATAACATTAAACAATTTAAATTAAAATCTATATTTTAAAATTAGTTTGTTGTTTGTACTTACCTATAATATGATCATGAATCTAAGCAAACCAGATTGCGCATTGCGTATGTCCGTTAGTTTTTCTCAAGCAAACAGCTGATTTTGTGACGTCACAGTAGACTACAACATTTTTGTGCTGTATGCAATTTGCATGGATATTTATGTGCAAGTTAGCTCCACAATATCTTTAAAGCAAACAACCACCAAGCTTTGCTCAATGCAAAGGGGCTTCACAGGGAACGTACCCAAAGCGTTGACTGTGTTGGCAGGGTAAAAAAACAATTTGTTCAGTCAATAACAGTGTTAGCAACCTGAAGCGAGCTGACTATCGTACCAGGGGCGTAAAATTATCGTACTTTTTTAAAAGACCGCTTTCAAACCAACAGAACATATGTTCACGCATGGTACAAACCTGAACAGACTCCCTTTCCACTTGAAGTCCAATAAACGCGCCCAATTTGAAATTAGCTCTGACATAATTTTATTTATAAAAAAGAAATGGATATGAAAACGTAGTAACAAATAAAATAAAAGAATTTTTTATTTATCAATAAGTACTTAATTCATAAAAACAAAAAATAAAATAGCTCTATTTTAATATAACACTTAAAAACCTTAAAAATCGTTTGGCATTAAAATACTATTGAACTCCTCGACATCTGTGTCACTATACAAATCTTGCACTGTTGCAGTGCTTTCTGTTGTGATTTTCTTTTTATACAGTAATGATTTGTTCATGCGACTGTATTCGCTCTGTGATGGAGTATACGTTGTGCAATTGTTTTCTTTCCTTTTAACTCGTTGTTTCGCGAGGAGCACACCGTTTACCGTCGAAATCGACATTTTATTTCGAGTCTTAGTTTTAATTAAATTTATTTGGCTGAATATGCGTTCGCTGTCAGCATTGGAATGTGGAAGTGAAATAACTTCGAGCACAAATTTTGACACGTTTTTAAATGTCATTCCTTGATCTCCTTCTTCATATTTCAACAGCTTTCCCCAAAAAATATCGACCGGATTATGAACATCAATATCTGCCGGGAGGTCAAAAGACGGTAATTGACGCCACTCGTCATCGATTATTTGATGTTGTTCAATTGATGCAATGCGAGGCAAAGATTTCATCAAGGGCAGCAAACTGGGGACAATGTCCCTGGTCTTTCTCAACTTTGCTTTCGACGGATTCAGATTTGACACTAATTTTAAAACAGGATCCGAAAAATCGAAGCGCTTTTTAATTTCTTTACAGCCTTCCATTAGAAAATCGACACAAGTCATTGTGAAGTCTGATTTAAATTTTTCGTTGTTGCGAATATAGATGCCAGGGCATTTTTCAAGAAATCTCGAAGCTACAGAGTTATCTTTTCCCATCATTGTACTAGCTCCATCTGACGCGAATCCAATGATATTCTCAAATTGAATCTTATAATCTTCCAAGGACTTCAACACTAGTCCGAATAAATATTCTGCTGTAGAACTCTCCACATCCGAATTTTGCTCAAAAATTTGACAAAAATCCCAGAACTTGCTGATCGACTCTCTTCAGCATCAAAAAACCTATTTTCACAGTACAAAATATAAGAACACAAAATAGATACTTATTATCCGTGAAAGCAGTGGAAAAAAAATTCGTTTTTCTTACCTCACAATGATGCACATCGTTTGTATGCCCCCAATATCGGTCGATTCATCAATCAAAACACTGTACCGACTGGTCTGTAGTTTTTGTTGTAGGTGTTCTTTTTCGGCTGCAGCAATGACATTTTTTACTATTGCCGTTCCTTTTGTTGATTTCATCTGCATGTTCTTAATAATTTCAGAGTCAGGCACAGAACTTTGCAATATGCTTGTCAAATGATTTAAAGTAGTGAAGGATAGGTTATGTTCGGCTAGAAAACCACATAACTTTATTTCAAGTCCTTGAGTTGCTTTGGCTTTCGTGCGGATTTCGTCAGATGTTTTCATAAAAGAAGAAATAGTCTGTTGGCGTGCCACAGGTTTACGAAGGTGAGCTTTTGATGTCATGTGGTTTTTTATCACAGTCAACTCAGCATTCATTATAACATTGCATGTACGGCGTTTAGCCTTATACTGGTCTTCCGGCACCTTGCTAAGCCATTGTTTATAAGCTTCATTTTGAAGCCAAGCATCTCTGAATTTTTGTTGGCGATGCGTGTTGCCAACTTTAGCGATTTTTCTGGGAGGTGTGGTGTCCGAGTCTGAACTCATTCTTTATTGTACATATTAAAAATAATTGATAGGTTAGTAAAGTTATATTTAATATACATACTGTATTTGATAGATATACGTACTTGTCAATACACTACAACGATTATACCAATTAAATTTTGTTGTCTCACTTGATTTAAATATCTTTGCGTAACAGCTGCGAACTAATCGAAATGTTCGAAATATCGAATATCAAACTTATTCTCTTTTGATGGAAATTATCGAACAATCTGCGTACAATAATAATGTGCTATCGTACATCGTACGCAGGCACGAAATTATCGTACATGTACGATAATTATGGTACAGTTCCGAACACTGGTCAAGAATGTTGTTTTAAATAAGACTGCCTTTTACACACAAATTCCATTAAATTCAAACTGCGCGCCACAGCTACAGTCTACTGTGACGTAGATGCGCAGTAGATTTTTATTTTGACACAGCGAATGCGCAATCTGGTTTTCTTAGACTCATGTAATATGCTGACTTGTTGTTGGTCACAGAACTATTGTATTCATTTGAGTACTTGCGATATTAAAAGTGTCATCATCGATAACATTTAATACGAAAACGTACGAGAAAACGGACGCTCGCCAAAAACGGAGATGTTCGCCCGCTGGGATTGGCTCAGGATGAGATGAGTCTAATTCAAATGATGCATTAATATTTTCATCACCATGACGACGAGCGCGTGCATTTTTTTTTTTATATAACATCTGAAAAATACATTGAAGGTGTTCATCAGCCCGATTCAGGTTTCAAAGTTGAATTGTCTTGCAATAACAACTTGCATTGAACAATTTCTTGAAACGCTGAAACACCCTAGACTATCGTTAAAGCCAGCTGACAGAGCTGCCGTTAATAATAATATATTTTTTTTTAACCCGTTTCCGAAAATTGTACCTCAATATATTACACTACAACTTCAATATTATATCCGTTTAAATTATTCATCTCAGGAAATATTTCTATTACATTATTTTTATTCATGGTTAATTAACATTATTATGCTCAGAAATAACTTTATTCAAAATAAAATTAATTGAAAATTTAATTTCTAATTTAATAGATATAAGCTTAAAAGATCAACAAATAAAAAAAAAATAGTTTTCATCCTTATAAATTATTATTTGTTTAATATATGTAATATACTTTTCAATTCGCAAGCTCTTTCGCTACCGTTTTGAAATTGCAAAAATCTGGCATAATTTGGCGTTCTGCGATAACCGGAGCTGGCCCAATATCTTTATTTGTAAGTCGATATCTCGAAAACGAAACCGATGAAAAATAAAAACTTAATAAATCAACGCACAAAAAAAAATAAATAAAAAACCTTTGGTGACTAGCTGAAAATCTGCAGAAGACACATGCATTGCTAAATTTCAAAAGGCGTGGTAGCAGTTGGCTCGGTGGCAGTGCTGTGAGTGGCAGCCCAATTTTGTATGCATATCATAGAAAGTCGTTACCAGCTATTATTATTTTTTAAACCTTTTACACTGTGGAACAATAATCTGTCTTAGGCAAAATGCCTTTTTTCACTCATGAGTGGATTATTAACTTTTTATACTTTTTTAAGTCGCACGCTTCAAAATTACATACATTACAAATTCTTGGCAGGAATTTTTTGAAGCGCTGGATTAACCGCATCCTATCATCAAATAATTATTTGTACGATGTATCGAGCTATCATCCAATAATTATTTGTACGATGTATCGAGCTAATGAATAAAGCCTTCCAATATTTCTAGTGCAATAGGTTTACCAACGATGATTCGAAGTTTGCAGCCATCGCTAGCTGTAATTTGGCATGTAAAGCAAAGACAGTGTTCGGAGCTAAGTGCTATGTATTACGCTATCACATTTGTTTGTTTGTTTATTGTGTTTTTTTTGTTTTTTTTTTGTTATATGTATGTATGTCAGAACTACTAAATGATGTTTGTGTAAAATCGTAAACTCAGTGCAGTTATCTTTGGGTGCAAAAAGTCCCAGAGGGAAGGATTTCATAGCCAAACGAAGCTGAATTTCAGAAAGCAAAGATAACCACAAAACGACGTTACCACGAAAAGTAATCGAACGGAATAAACATGCTATTAATTCATAAAAAAAACTACTCTTTAAATATATCAAATGCATCAAAACGCGAAATTTTTTTTTAATAGAAACAACAAATTGCTATTTGCGTTGCTGTTGCTGGAAAGCAACTTGTGTTTTGTTTTAGTTTTGACATCTAATTTTTTTTGCGTTACCAATGATCTTGGCCTTTTGTGTGCTTAGAATTTTTTGCATTAAGTCTGAGCGTGTGGTTGTAAAGAACAACACTTCAAAGCAAATAAAGTGAAATATAGCAAAGAATAGCAATAAATACAAGAGGAAGATCGTTGACGAGTACTCGTGCATTGAGAGCGCTATTAAAGACGATTACAAACTATAAGTAAGAAAAGTGGTTCTAGACTGTTTTTTTTCATTTATTTTGATTTTAGCCCTTGTGTACAACTGCTGTCAAGTGCGCAGCCGTAACCGATGCAGTAGCTCCAAAGTGTACTGTATGCCGTCTCGCTCACTTCTTATATGCAGTGTCCGATAGTGTCAATGCACACACTTAAATACACACACACACACACCACGAATGCAGCAGTAAACAAGCAAATAAAAAGACGACGATGCCAAATTTAGCAGCAACCTACAAACACAAAATACAATAACAACAACCATATATAATTTCTTATAAGTGCATTATAAATACAAACTTAATTATATTACGTGTACTTGAAAGTGTTACCAAAACTATGAAGGTCACTGTTTGTTTTGGAGATCTTCGCATATTGGTCCCCTGCGGCTCTGGTGAGCTTCTCGTCCGGGATTTAATCAGTGAGGCAATCCGACGGTATAAAAAGGCAGCCGGCAAGGTGAGTTACCTTCTTTGTTTCAACTTGTTTTATCCCTTTTTTGGGGGATTCTACGGTTAGTGGGGCGCCAAAGTTTGACAATTGATTCTTGTAGACAAAATAAGACGAAAATATTAAATAAAATTTATCGATAACTCGCTTGGTTATCGAGATATAGTTAATAAAAATATCGAAAAATTAAATATTTTGGTGAAGTTTAAAGTCCTATTTACATTGGCGCGAGACGCGAGGCGAGACTTGAGTTCGAATTCGGTAGCGTGGACACTCGCTGCAAAATATCGTATGTCTATTTACATTGACGCGATTCTTCGGGCGTGCTTTTATTTATTTTTGTTTAAATTTGCAACCCTGTTCAATAAAACATGGCAGCCCTGTTCACCATAACATGGCAACACTTACCAAAAAAGCAAACAGAAAATATTTCATTTGTCGTATAAAATTGTCTTTTCTTTTATTAAAATAATGAGCAATTCAATTTGCTCGCAATTTAATTTCTGCATTGTGCTACATTTTTCATATTTTCGAAATTGAATGCGAGAGACGCGCGATATCTAGCGCCATTGTAAACAAACACATTGACTCACATGAAATTAAAATGTTTGCGACACTCGCTTTCGAACATCGCCTCGCGGCCTCGCGCCAATGTACATAGGATTTAATAGATTAAAAAAAAAACACCGAAAATACTAAACACAATTGATCGATTTATCGAGCTATCGATAAAAAATGTAGCCATATTTTTTTGTGTGAAGCTTAATTGATTTCTAAAAAATAGTTATCGAGATATTAATACTTCAAAATCTAAAAATTACCAACGAAACTCAGTAGACTTGACACAAAAAAATAAAAATAATTATAAGTAAGACCCGATTCACACGTTGATCTATTTTTTATGCTGTTTTTTTCATTCTGTTTTAAAAGTTCTTTGCAAATCTGTTCGCATTTACACGATGAACTTTTTATACCCCTAACCCATAAAATGGGTAATAGGGGTATAATGGTTTTGTGCAAAAGTATGTAACAGGCAGAAGGAAGCATCTCCGACCCCATAAAGTATATATATTCTTGATCAGCATCAACAGCCGAGTCGATATAGCCATGTCCGTCTGTCCGTCCGTCCGTCCGACTACAAGAGCTAGAGACTTCAGATTTTGAATATAAGTTCTATACCATGAGCGGAACAAGTTTGTTTCAAATTATCGATAACTATTCTAGTTTCCGATATACACATGTAATCGATTACAAAAAATCTCGAATTTGAAAAATGTAAAAATGGGGGTTGAAATAATGAAAATTTCATCGAAATCGGCTGAGAAACACCAGAGATATCGAAGATTGAAGTTTAGGTCACAGATGCATACAGACAATGACTGTGCGCGTTAAGTATAGGGTTCGGGGTATCTCCTAGTCGGGAAATCTCCACTAGAACCTTCTTACTTGTTTCTATTGAATTTTTTCTTTGTTAATCCTATGTAGGGCGTGTGATAACATGATTCACATGAAATGTGCTAGTTTCAATGCCAAAATGAGGGACAGCTTAGCAGCTGATTCTGGTCTTAAGTGGTATTGCCACACCTGCAATGAGATAGAGAAGGAACAGTCAAAGTTCATGAGGCTGACCTTCAATTACTTCAAAGTGGTCCGAAATAATTTCGATACGCTTCGTGGCAGTATTAAAGAGTTTGAAGACCACATTAATACTGCTAAAACGTTAAATGACTCGCCGAAGCGCAAAAAGACTTCGGGCTCTTGTCCGCTTGCAGTCCCGCTGGTGTTGCCCCCCAATCCTCTTCTGCCGGCTACTGCCTCTACCCCTGCTGCCACATCCAAGCCTCCCCTAGCGGCTATTGTTAGTACCCCTACACCTGCTGCCAGCCCGTTAATGGTATTTAACTCACCGGCAACTAACCCGGTGTTACCTAAAACTAATGTTCTTCCCGTAGATCCCTGTGGTTCAAACGATAGTCAGCCTACTGATTCTACGTTGGGTTCAACTCTTAAGCCCATTAGGGTTGTACCTCAGAGTAAATTTGTTTTTGTTTCTAGGCTCGCTTCCGATAATTCTGCGGAAGATGTAAGCGCCTATATAAAAGGTAAAATTGATTCCCCGCGAATTGTTGTCGACAAATTTAAATTCAAGCTCGCCCGCGATATATCGTCCTTTAAGCTGAGTGTTCCGCCGGAACTTTTCTCAACGATTTGTTCTGAAAAGTTTTGGCCGCCACACATCATAGTGAAGGAGTATGTTAGTAGGCGAAGTAATAATAATAACAATGTTAGGATCAGTAGTGCTCCGCCTTTTGCATCCACTTTAGTAGCAAAAAACTAACACAGTTGATTACCTCCCTCTTACTGGGTTATCAGATTGTAAGAGGACTTTGTAGTAAACTTAGTACTTTGTACCTTAACAGTCATTCTTTTCCCTTTCATGTCGTTGCCTTCACCGAAACGTGGTTAAGACAAGACATACTTAATTCTGAAGTATTATCTAACAGATTCTGTATCTATAGAAAGGACCGCCATCTGCGCCGTGGTGGTGGGGTGCTTATTGCTGTTGATGTGGACTTCTCCTCTGAGACAGTAATATTAAGTGGCTCTATAGATATTGAGTTTGTTGCTGTAAAGTTAAATATTAACGGTGTTGGTATTTATATTTCTTGTTCCTATATACCACCTTTATCTGACAGCTCTGTTTATAATGAACATATGTCAGAAATACTTTCCATATCTTCTATGCTTTCTGATCGTGATATTTTTGTAGTTCTTGGCGATTTTAATATTGCTGATGCTACTTGGATTTCAAGTCCGGACTCAAGCGTGTTGACCCCCATGGTGCAGACTGATTTTCTGGTTGGTTTATTTGAAATGTCATTGGGTCAGATCAATGGCATTCCAAATTCTCTTGGTAAAATGCTTGATTTGGTATTTGTTTCGGATCCATCTACTCTATCTGTGTCAAGATCCCTTCCCATATCCACTCCCGAAGACTTATACCACCCGACTTTGGAGGTGTTGATCACTTTGCCTGCCTGTGCCGTACGCCAGTGTAGTGAACCATTAAGACGGGTACGTCAATTTCGGAAAACCGACTTTGTAAAACTTACCCGGCTCTTAGAATTGGTTGACTGGTCGCCCCTCTATGGTTCTGAGGACTTGAATACGGCAATCAGTATTTTTTATTGCACCTTAGAAAATTTATTCGATAAGTGTGTCCCTTTTGGTAGGCCAAGTAGGAAAAACAAACCTGCGTGGTTTACACGAGAGTTGACTGCCCTTAAAAATCGAAAATCTAAGCTTTATAAGAGTTTCAGAAAATCTGGCTCTTCTGTTCATTACTCATCATACTTGATTGCGCGCTCCAGTTTTTCAGTCATGAATAATTCATGTTATAAAAATTACCTAAGTCGGTGCAGACTACAGTTTCAGCAAGATCCTAAGAGGTTCTATGACTTCGTTAATGCGAAGCGAAAGTCATCAACACTTTCATCTAATTTATCTTTTGAAAACAAGTCGGCCAATTCGGATCAGGCCATTGCCGATTTATTTGCCGAATTTTTTCAAACAACATACAGTTCAATTGATAATCAGGTTGATCTGCCTTACCCGTATCAGGTTGATGCCTCTAATTGCATTTTTGAACCAAGTATCACGGAGTGTTCATTACTACGTGATCTACAGGGTAGTAAGCCTGTATTTTCCCCGGGACCTGACGGCGTACCAAGCTGTGTGCTTAAGTACTGTGCTGATGGTCTCTTAAAGCCTTTGCATAAATTGTTGAGTTTGTCTATTAAGAAATGTTCATTTCCTAATATCTGGAAAGAATCATTTATTATTCCGCTCCATAAAAAAGGAGACAAGTCTAATGTTCAAAATTATAGGGGTATATCCAAATTTACACTGATTTCAGCAAGGCATTTGACTCGGTTAATCACTACCTTTTACTTCATAAACTTCAACTGTTAGGTTTTCCTAGCAATCTTATTCGGTGGATAAGGGAATATTTAACTCATAGAACACAGAGAGTCAGTTTTAATGACGCTGTCTCTAAGGTGGTTCATGTCACTTCCGGAGTTCCGCAAGGAAGTCACCTTGGACCTTTATTATTTACACTTTTCATCAATGATCTTCCATCTGTTATTGACCAATCTCGAGTGCTGATGTATGCTGACGATGTAAAATTATGCATGTCGGGTACTGCTCTGTTGTCTGCTCAAAAACTACAAACTGATTTAGATAATTTTCAAAAGTGGTGTCGTGTTAACTTACTAAATCTTAATTGCAACAAATGTAAAGTCATGTCTTTTTATAGACGCCTTCCTTTTTCAAATATATATTTTCTTGATGAAAGCCCACTCGATCGCATTGAATGGGTTGATGACTTAGGTATCCTTTTTGATCCGAAACTTAAATTTCACAAGCATATATCTTCAGTTGCAAATCGAGCCTCTAGTACCTTGGGGTTCATTAAGCGCTGGTCGAAAGAATTTGACGATCCCTACATAACCAAAACACTTTACACGTCTTTGGTACGTCCTGTTCTTGAATATGGATCTTGTATATGGTATCCCAAATACAGGATTCACCAGGATAGAATAGAATCAGTGCAAAAACAATTTTTGCTCTTTGCCCTTAGGAGATTTAACTGGGATACTAACATTAACCTACCTTCCTACCACAGTAGACTTTTACTAATAAATCTTCCTTCTCTTTCTGATCGAAGAACAATGCTAGGTGTAGTATTTTTTACATAAACTAATAAATGGTGAAATTGATTCCTCCGAATTAATCAGCCAAATTAGTTTTGCTGTTCCGATCAGAAGGACAAGGAATTTTCTACCCATTGCTCTTCAAGCTTGTCAATCTAACTATGCTATTCATAACCCTTTTCGGATTTTATGTTCAAACTATAACGAATTTTCCCACTTAATAAACGGTGTCACTTCTAGTAGTTCTCTTAAAAAGTTAGTCTTATGTCATTTGTCTACGTTTTCGCGATCTACGTAACCGTACGCTATGCGGTGTGCCCCTCGGTCGGTTGGGCGGGAGGTTGGTTGCTTTTTGCTTGGGTTCGCGCGTTAACAAGCCGGTGCTTGGTATCGTTGGGCCACTTGAATGTACTGTCTTTTTTTAGTACATCTACGTCCAATAATAATAATGCAACTCTGATTTCAACTTATTGTCGACAAACATACATCTTTAGGCCTAACCAAACGATGCTTACGTGCTTAAAGCATCTAAGCAAAACTGAACGAAAAGCATGCTTAAGCATTAAGCATCAACTTCGTTACCCATACGTTGCTTAAGTGCTTAGTCTCTTCTTCTTCTTTCTTTCTGACAACAAAATAACAAAATCAACAGTGGTAGATTGTTGCCATGTTTTATTTTTTTATTCAATTTAAAATAAATGTTAAAATTTAATGTTATGTTATGTTAAAAATAAAGAAAACACATTTTTTTTATACATCTAGTGTATTATATCTATGTATTTGTAAACAATAAACAATTTTTTTTAATATATCCCATATAATAAAAAGCAACAACTCTATAGCGCTAAGCATTTAAGCATAGTTTCATCTCAGTGAACTTTTGCTTAATGCGTATAAGCATTCGTTAAAAAAATAACTTAACGAAACCGTGCTTAAGCAACATTTGGGTGGATACTAGACATTGCATATGTTGAAACTTTGCTTGCTTACATGCTTTAAGCATGTAAGCAACGTTTGGTTAGGCCTTTTGCCATGGATTGTTTTATTTGTTAACATCTAATTGATTTAATAAAAGTAAAAAGTAAATAACAATTAATTTATAACAATTTATAAGCCCCAACAATGTATTAACTATTTTCGCTAATATTTGCTTGTGCGATATGTTGTCGATAAATTATTTATTCACATGAAACACTGTGCAACTCTGTGCTTACATGCAATCGGAATAGCAGTCATAGCAAAATGCGAAAAATAAATCATTGCTACAAAAGTCATGTAGCATTGCTTGCAATTGTTACCCCTCTACTCCTTTTGCCTACAAACGTATGTTACATTAAAAAATTGAATGAAAAAAGTTCATTGCGTAAATCGGGTGTAATACAAACCATTTAAAATGTTGCAGTGTTACTGTTATTCTGACGCGAAGGTCTGATGATTGATTCTTGTATTAATTTCGGGCCGGGCCGGGCCTCCATGAAAAAAAGTCGTGCCGGGTCGGGCCGGGACACTTAAGAAAGACTTCGTGTTCGTGCGGGCCCGCCCCTCAGAAAATATTTCCGCGCCCACCTCTAGCTTTACCGTCCAGTATTTCAATGGAGACATGTTTTGTTACACATTTTTCATGTTGTAATATTGACACAACCCCTAAATTGAGTCAACTCGACAAAATGATATGTGGATGACGAAATATCGAAGATCAAAGTAAGCAGCATCGATATTTGGAAGCATCGGAGGTATCGATATTAGGTCGATGCTACTCTCAGCACTAATACATGATCTTTTTATAACGACCCAAAGCACAAGTCCGGTATTGTACAAGCCTGGTTGATCTGGAACTGCCACAAGTAATTATTTCACCACAATCACCGCACTTAAATGTCATTAAACATTTTTGTCGAATTTGGACTCTGCCAACAATAAAAGTGACCTTAAATATGTTATCCTGGAAGAATGCCTAAAAAAATAGCCCAGAAAATAATTAGTTGACTCGATGCAAAATCGACTGAAAGATGTTTTTAACAAAAAGAGGGCACACCAAATACTAATTTTAAGTTTTTATACTCTGATACCGAAGGTAAAGCTAGAGTAAGAAGATATATGGTGACATCTACCATCAAACAAGTGAAAACGTTGCAGTCGGACGCAACCGACGGCGGAATTCTTTGATACCAGTAAAAGAACGGATGATAAGGAGTCTTATTGCAAAGGGTGAATGCAGGGGCGGAAGGGGGGGGCCAGGTGGTAAAAATCGCCAGCTATTTTGTTACCACATTTGATGACTTTAGCTTAATAACTGTAGAAGATAACTGAACAACTCAAAATTTGAAAGGTGGGCGGCAGAGGTGGGTGTGGCATGCAAATTTTCTAATCAAATCTTTTTAAATGTGACGTTTTATCTTCCTACCAAGATTAGTGGCTCTAGCTCAAAAACTGTTAAGGATATAGCCCATTCCGATTTTATAAGGTTGGTGTCTTGCGTTTGCGTGACATCCAAAATTTTTATGCTGATCTTTTGCAGATGCCACCATCTATTTTCCTACCAAATTTGGGGGCTCTAGCTCTAAAATTGTGGAAGATACATTAACGTTAAAAATCCAAAATTTTGTTGCAGTTCTTTGAGAAATGCGACTTCTGCTTGTAAATTTGGTAACTCTAGCTGTAGGAATATGATAAATATATGATTTTTATCGGTTTTCAGCTATCGATTTCCCAGACACCTAGTAGGCGAAGAATCCCAATCTGGCCTAATGGCCTTCGATTTCAGAGTATAAAAAATCGGGCATTCAACTGAAGAAGTTTTACTGAAATATACATAAGTCAAAAATCTTAGCATATATGTACATGTATATATTAATATTGGACGTAGATGTACTAACGGACAGTATATTCAAGTGGCCCAACGATACCAAGCACCGGCTTGTTAACGCGCGGACCCAAGCAAAGAGCAACCAACCTCCCGCGTAACCGACCGAGGGGCACACCGCATATCGTACGGTTACGAAGATCGCGAACATGTAGACAAATGACATAAGACTAGCTTTTTAAGAGAACCAATAGAAGTGGCACTATTTATTAAATGGGATAAATCGTTATAGTTTGAACATAAAATACGGAAAGGATTATGACTAGCATAATTAGAGTAACATGCTTGAAGAGCGATGAATAAAAAATTTCTTGTCCTGATCGGAACTGCAAAACTAATTTGGCTGATTAATTCGGAGGAATCAATTTCACCAATTATTAGTTTGTGTAAAAAGACTACACCTAGCATTGTTCTGCGATCAGAAAGAGAAGGAAGATTTATTAGTAAAAGTGTACTGTGGTAGGAAGGTATGTATATAAGTTATATTGAGTCGAATGTGATGTGTTTGGTTCGTGATTTCTGAGCATCCAGCAACGTAAAGAAAAAAGCCATGCTGCTTATGAATGGTATCGATTTAATTTAGTTTAAAAAGCTGACGCAAGCAATAAATTAATTTCAATTATTCCTGTTTCAAGGGCAGAAATCAACATCATCTGTGCGGCCGACGTCGACATTGTAAAGTAATTTGGCCGGGGTATAAGACTCAGTCCGGCCAGGTCTAGCTTACAGGAATACTTGTATTTGCTAGGGACTATAAAGCGTCGGGGGTCACAAGGTTAGGGATGGAAACCACTACTAAGAGCCACGACAGGGCATTAGCGGATGCCTCTGGCCACACGCTCGGGATTATGGGTCGGTGGGATGGGTTCTTAACCTCACACCGCACACGCCGGGGGGCTATGATGCGAGGGCACGTGCGTGTGCAACTCAACGCAAAGAAATTAAAACACACAGAAAATACTTTCACTAATCGTGGAACTCTCCCAGCGATATATTTATTAATCCTCCTTTTTTTTCTCTACAACTCTCCTATATATTTATAGCGATGATTGGGGTTACTATTCCCGCTTACCTTTCTTTTCCTTATTTCACTGTACGTTGGTTCTTCTGTTATTTTGTCTTTTCCACTTGATATAACTCGACTCGGCCTCGCGCACGTTTACCCGCTCGAACTCGTCTCACGCAACTCCCCATTCCGTCACACTCCAGCCTCGGCGCGAGCTGCATTTTTGCAACTCCCCACGTTTATCTGCGACCGTGGTGGATTCGAAGATCACAGCTGGCGCGCTGCGCTTAGCGACCCTGCGATTTCGGGCGGTTGCGTTTGAATTCCCCTTAGGCCGTAAGGTGTTCACTCTTAATTAATTTCCAAACCGTTTTCTTTCTTTAAACTTAACTTTAATTTTAAGACTATTAATAATTCAAATGGATGGTTTTCTTTTGCGCTCCTTGCCTTATGTACTAATAACGAAATTATAATGTCATAATAAAAGATAATAATACTCCAATAAACTAACAAATGTAAACGCGCTTCTTGCGCCCAAAACAATATAATAAAGTTAAGCTCCTTGCGTCGAATAATACCATAATAAATGTAAACGCGCTTCTTGCGCTCCAAAACAATATAATAAAATTAAGCTTCTTGCGTCGAATCCGTCCAAGCCGGGGTTATGTGAGGAGGCCTGCTCCGGCCTACTTCACACCCCCCCCTTTCATTGGTAGCGTCACCGTTACCCTGCCGCTGGCGGTTGTTGTGACGCCGTAGACTTCCCCGTCGGCCGTCACCTTAAATCTGGAACGTCGGCCTCGTGTGCCCCTCTTCAAGGCTTCGGCGATTCTTTCCGAGGCTGCCTCCGTCAGCCCGTCCTCCTCCGGGAAGACTGCCCAGTTTGCCGGGCGTACGGCCCACTTCACTGGCGAAGGATCCGGCTTCTTCCTTGTCGGCTCGGCCACCTCGGCAGGCTTCCCTTTTGCCAACACCGCTTCCCGTCCCGGGTCCCGTCCTTGGTACTTTGAGTGGCTATTCCCCGGGTCCTGCTCTCGCCGCTCGGGCTCGGGGCTCTCGGCTGTGCCTTCGGTGGTATCCTCCTCGGCGTCCTCGACCCTGACATTAGCGCTCTCCTCCTCGTCACTACTGATGACCAGGACTTCTCCTTCGTCGCTCATCTTGGGTATTCTGTGAATTTTATAGATACAAGCGATTAGTTTACTTTGCAAATTTGGCTCTTTTGATTCAAATCTGGTTAGTATTAGTGAGAGGGAGGAAGAAAAACTAAATTATTAATTTAGATTGAGACTCGTCGGGCCTTCGTTAGGCACTTGGTCGGATCGGTCGTCTCCCTCGGGTTCTTCACCCTCGTGATAGAACGGCTTCAGTTGGGTGATGCTGGCAAGTTTACTCCTCCGTTGCCATTCCTTTACCAACCGTACGATATTCGGTGATACGAACTTTGTCACGAGGAATGGGTCATCGTACTTGGGAGCGAGTTTTGCCGCGAATTCCTCACTGGCCTTCGACAGTTGGTGCGTCCTCAGCAACACCAACGTGTTGAGTCCTGGTCGCCACTCTCTTCTCCTGAGGTTATAGTTCCTCCCCTGGTCTTTAGATGCCCGCTGTAGATTCGGACGATGCTGAACACTTCCCGTAGCCTCTTTGCTCTGTCCTCTAGCGCCTGCGGCATGCATCCCGACCCAGGTGTCTTCTCATCATATAAAGCGGCTGGTAAGCGGGGCTCCCTACCCTGCATCAGGAAAGCTGGTGAGAATCCGGTAGAGTCTGCCACACTAGAGTTAACCGCTATCGAAATTTCGGGTAATAACTCGTCCCACGAACTTTGATGTCCCGATATAAATTGTGCTATCATCACATTCACGGTACGGTTCGTCCTCTCCGTCGGATTTTCCTGAGGGAAGTATGGGGCGGTGTGCTGTACTTCCGCGCCTAGTGAGTTCAAAAATGACCTAAAGTTTCGGCTAGTAAATTGCACCTCGTTATCGCATACAAATTTCCTGGGTATCCCAAATCGACATATTATGCGCTCACGAAATGCTTTCTGTAACTGGGCCGCCGTCGCTCGTCTTAGAGGGACCAGTTCCACCCACTTCGAGAACGCATCGTGGAATACCAAGAGCATCGTGTTTCCGTGCTTTGATCGCGGCAAGGGTCCCACGAAGTCAGCGCACAGTACAGCCATGGGCTCCGCCACTTGCCGCGTCAACATGTGTCCTGCCGGCTTCCCCTGTTCAGTCTTAAACTTCTGGCACGACTCGCAACGCTTAACGTACTTGGCTGCGTCTCGGAACATACCAGGCCAGTAATAACGCTGGGACAGCCGCATTATCGTCTTTCGTACTCCTTGGTGGCCAGCTGTCGGCGCATCGTGACATTCCAACAGTACCCGTTTCCTTTGATCCTCTTCGATACATAACTTCCAAGGTATGTAGTCGTCGTCATCCGCACGATGTCCGAGATGCCTGTAGAGTTGACCATTCTCCTCCATATAGTCCGCGTACTTAACTGGGTCCTTGGCTATCTTTTCTCTCATTTTCTCGATCCACTTGCCAGGCGATTTTTCCTGTACTGCTTGCTGGAAATCCTCCACGGGTTGCCGGGATAGGGCATCCGCCACTACGTTGAGTTTCCCACGTCTATAACTCACGTCAAACTGGTATTGCTGGAGCTCCAGTGCCCAGCGCGCGACCCTTCCCGACGGACTCTCGATCGAGTTTAGCCACTTTAACGCCATGTGGATAGCATCTTAACTTCCTAATTGACCACACAATCGCCAGACACTCTTTCTCGGTCGCTGAATAGTTTTCCTCGGCCTTATTCAGCTTCCGACTCGTGTAAGCTATGACGCGTTCCTTTTGGTCGATTGTCTGTGTGAGCACCGCTCCGAGGCCAAAATCACTCGCGTCCGTCTGCAGAACAAACTTTTCCGAGAAATCCGGGCATGCTAGGACGGGTGCGGTAGTCAAATTGTGCTTGAGTATCTCCAACGCCGCCTGTTGCTCCTCTCCCCAAGACCATTTTCTTGACTTCTTCAACAATGTGGTTATCGGCTGCACAACTGTAGCAAAGTTCGGCACGAATCGTCGATACCACGAGGCCATACAGGCCATACACAAGCAACGTCGCACCTCCTTGATGTTAGACTGGGTCTTCAAATTCCGGATCGCTTCTATCTTGGCGGGGTCTGTTTTGATACCATCGCCACTCACCAGGTGCCCCAGGTATACCAGCTCCCTCTGGAAAAATGAACACTTTTTCCGATTCAACTTCAAATTAGCTGCTCTTAGACGCCTAAAAACTTCCTTCAGGTTGGCCACATGCTGCTCCTTCGTCGCTCCGATCACGATGATATCGTCCAGATAGGCAAATGCGTGAGGCTCCATATCTGGTCCGATGACTGTGTCTAAGGCTCGCTGGAAGGTAGCACAGGCCGAGTGCAATCCAAAGGGCATCACACGCCACTGAAACAGACCTCTGCCGGGCACCGTAAAAGCTGTGCATTCCCGACTATCCGCAGCCATAGGAATTTGCCAGTAACCATGCTTGAGGTCGAGAGTTGAGATGTACCGCGCGTGCCTTAACCGCTCCAAAATGTGATTAATTCTGGGCACGGGGTATGCATCGGGTACGGAGTGTGCGTTGAATTGCCTGTAGTCGATACACATCAGCCACTCGCCGGTCTTCTTCCTGACAAGCACGATCGGTGAGCTGTGCGGACTCCGGGAGGGCTCTATCGCGCCGGCTTGCAGCAGCTCGTCCACCTGGTCGTCGATCACCTTCTGCATTGCCGGGTTTTTGGGGTAATACCTCTGTTTGATGGGCTTGTCATCCTTCATGATGATCCTATGCTCCGCTATGTGGGACACGCCTTGGAGCCCATCAAACAGAGCTAGTTCCGACTTCAAAACTTCCTTGATCCCGGGTTCTAAATCCTCTGGCCAATCCTGGTCTTCCGCCGTGGTGCTCTCCACCGGTGTTGTTGCGGGGCCGGGTGTAACGTACCCTCCTACCTCGCCTAACCGTTGTGTTTCAATTCCTGGCGTTACGTCCACGATGGCTTCCCTGACCGTTCCCACGGCGATCTCCGGCTGAGGTGCCCCCAGGACATCCTCCTTCTGCCTCGGCTCGCCGTCGTCCTCCGGTCTTTCTGCAGCTGGCTCACGTTCCGCAGGGATCTGCTCCACCTCCGTATCCAGTACCTCATTAGTATCTAAACTTAGCCTAGCCTCGCCACACTCGATGGTCGTCCCTACCCGGCACAAAAAGTCTAAAGCGAATTTTCGCGCTGGCGGCCAACGTCTCACAGCTGTTGCCTACCTTGCGGGAGAATTCCTCACTAACAAAACTCCTAGTCGCCCCTGTATCTACCGTCGCCGTCACTACTTGGTCCCCGACTCTCACAGTAGCGACGATACGCCCGCCTTCTTCTCTTAAAGGGTACTCTAGGTTCGGGACTGGTTCGCGCCGGCCCCCATCGGATCCCGTCCCAGATGGTGCCGCGGATCGTTTCCCGCCCGCGTTTCCCTGGACTGCCTACAACACTGGTTAGTGTTGACCCCCTTGGTCCCGCACTGACGACAAAACTGTACTCGCGGATTGGTACACTCCTTGGCAAAGTGCCCTTCCTGCGAACAGTTATAACATACCCTTTTCCCGTCTGGGACTCTCGGACGCTCTTGACTGATCATGCCATTTGAAATTACCCCAGTCTGGGTAGTGTCTGGGTGTTTGGGCGGCGCCCCTGAAAAATTGTCGGTTGGGCCTGGCTGGGTTTGTGTCCGGAAGTGGTTGAAATGTCTAGCGGGGACTGCCTCGCCGGCTAACCCGTCGGAATACCTGCTTGCCTCTGTTCGGCTGCGGCCTGTGCACTCGCGGCTTTGCTGTCTTACATTTTCGTACTCGGCTGCCATCTGTGTTAGCTGTGCCAGAGAGGAGAAGTCTTTTCGGCGAATGTACATCGGTATTCCGGTGCCAAATTCTCGTAGACTCTATGTAGCTCCTGCTCTAACCTGTACCCCGCATGGTGCATCATACGCCGAAGTTCGAGCAAATATTGTTTAAACGGCTCGTTGTCACGTTGCAGTCGTGCCCGGATACTGATTTCGCACTATCCTCAATTGCCTCTAAGAACACTAACGGGTCAGTACACCCATTGAAGCGGATACCCCACTTTTGTACCAATTCTGAGACGACCATCCCGTTTCTGTAGGCACCGCCACTATCGCTGAAATGAAGAGGGTAGTTCGCCTGTCTCACCGGGGTACTGGCCTCCGGTGCTACAGGCGGATCTAACCGTATATCCGGGACAAAAGTTGTTTGGCGCGAGGCGTACTCACTGTGGCTGGCGCCACTGGGAAGCGAGAGCAAGTTTCCCGTGACACCTGCCCGTATCGTGGGTACTACCGCATCGAATTCCGACTTCTGTCGGGGTCGGCTTCCTCCGACAGAGGTGGTGGTCAGGACAGGTGATACCGGGACCTTTGCGAACCGCAACTCCCATTCTGCCAGGCGGGTCCATACCTCGGTGGTATGACCACCTCGCCTTATGAATGTACATACCAGCCTACGGTAGTCAGTTACCGTGGCGCACTTATCCAATCCAAAATCCCGGGCGATGTTTTCCAAATCCTTCTTTTGGCAGTGGTAGACCCACTGCACGCCCACGCCAGGGTTGTTGCTGTCTCCGGCATCCATTCTGGCGGGTTCATTCGTAGCAGGTTTCTCCATTTTTACTTTTTCCAAAAAATTAAAAAAAAACACTTTGTCCCACTGTGCCCCCTTTGGACACGCACAGTTGGACTTCCCGTTTACTCGAAAGTCCAAAATCAACACCAAAAAAAATATTTTTTTTCCCCACTGTGCACTTTCACGGTCGAGGCCCACTGTGCGACCACTTAACGTTGACTCGTTACCGAACGCGCGATGGGACACCGTCACATAAAAAAAATATTTTCACCTTTTCGCGGTTCTCGTCCCACCGTGCCACGCGACCACGACTTTTGCCCACACGTGTACCGATGACTCGGCACGCTGGCAACACCGCTAGGCGGTCGGCTCGCACACTTTGCTGACACTTTCGTTGTGCCGGCAGATGTTCGCTGCAACGAACGCACCGAACGCAAACCGTTATGTTGATTGGTGTATCCGTTTCCACCGTCAACTTCGTTGCGCCGCAAGCACTGTCAAATCCCGCAGCCTCGAACGCGACCCGTTAGATTGATCGGTGAATATGTTTCAACCGTCAACTTCGTTGCGCCGCGACGGACTCAACCGGTGCTTATCCCGTTCTTTCTCGGTGCTCCCGTTTTCGACCGTTTGCGCTGTGCCACGACAAACGCACAGAACCACGCGCGTTTTTGCTGACCACCGTTTTACATGTGCTTATGTAAAACAGTGTATCAGCGGGTATACACGACACTTTTAAGTTTTACTTTTTTTTGTCTTATTAACCAAAAAAAAATTCCCTGTCACTTGTTAGTAGTGTTGCTTGGGCTTTAATTCCAGCTCACACCACGCCTACACGCTTTATGGTCCCTGCTCGAGCGCCACTTGTAAAGTAGTAATTTGGCCGGGGTGTAAGACTCAGTCCGGCCAGGTCTAGCTTACAAGAATACTTGTATTTGCTAGGGACTATAAAGCGTCGGGGGTCACAAGGTTAGGGATGGAATCCACTACTAAGAGCCACGACAGGGCATTAGCGGATGCGAAGGGTCGTGCCGCTTCACGCCTCTGGCCACACGCTCGGGATTTTGGGTCGGTGGGATGGGTTCTTAACCTCACACCGCACACGCCGGGGGGCTATGATGCGAGGGCACGTGCGTGTGCAACTCAACGCAAAGAAATTAAAACACACAGAAAATACTTTCACTAATCGTGGAACTCTCCCAGCGATATATTTATTAATCCTTTTTTTTCTCTACAACTCTCCTATATATTTATAGCGATGATTGGGGTTACTATTCCCGCTTACCTTTCTTTTCCTTATTCTTTCACTGTACGTTGGTTCTTCTGTTATTTTGTCTTTTCCACTTGATATAACTCGACTCGGCCTCGCGCACGTTTACCCGCTCGAACTCGTCTCACGCAACTCCCCATTCCGTCACACTCCAGCCTCGGCGCGAGCTGCATTTTTGCAACTCCCCACGTTTATCTGCGACCGTGGTGGATTCGAAGATCACAGCTGGCGCGCTGCGCTTAGCGACCCTGCGATTTCGGGCGGTTGCGTTTGAATTTCCCTTAGGCCGTTAGGTGTTCACTCTTAATTAATTTCCAAACCGTTTTCTTTCTTTAAACTTAACTTTAATTCTAAGACTATTAATAATTCAAATGGATGGTTTTCTTTTGCGCTCCTTGCCTTATATACTAATAACGAAATTATAATGTCATAATAAAAGATAATAATACTCCAATAAACTAACAAATGTAAACGCGCTTCTTGCGCTCCAAAACAATATAATAAAATTAAGCTTCTTGCGTCGAATCCGTACAAGTCGGGGTTATGTGAGGAGGCCTGCTCCGGCCTACTTTACAACATGTTTTTTGCTTTTCTTGCTTTCACTTGAACATTTTATGCTGATAAGAAAGAAACAAACTAGTTGCGCCTCTTGGTTAATTTTATATGTATGTATATTTTCGTCCTATTCTATTGAATTGCCCAGTGGGAGCTATTTAGTGCAAATTGCCACCACAAATTAATGGATTATGGTCACACTACGCTTCCAAACAATTACAAGCTTTACTTTAACGAAATCGAATTCCTTGCCTACACCAATTTCACAAAACTAATGATGCAAAAAATATCTTGTTTAAAAAATTTTGATATTGAGGTCTTGGTTTCATGACCCTAAAAATGTTGAACAGTGTTTTCGTGTCAAAGTTTGGCTTATATTTGTATAATCAAAATGTGATTGCCTCACAAAAACAAAACATAAACAATATGCGGAATACTTTGATACCAGTAAAAGAACGGATGGTAATTAGTCTGCTTGCAAAGGAGTGGGACAGGTGGTAATCATCGCCAGCTATCATGTTATCAAATTTGGTGACTTAAGCTCAAAAACTGTGGAAGATAACCTAACTCCCAAATTTGGGCGGCTGAGATAGGCGTGGTATCCAAATTTCTGAATCAAATCTTTTTAATTGTCACCATTTATCTTCCTACCAAGTTTGGTGGCTCTAGCTCAAAAAAAGTTAAAGATATAGCCGATTCTAATTTTGTAAGGCGGGTGGCTTGGGTGGGCGTGGCATCAAAAATTTTGATGCAGATCTTTGGTAGATGTTGCCTTCTATCTTTCTACCGAATTTACGGGCTCTAGCTTAAAAACTGTAAGAGATATCGAAATTTCCGATTTTAAATGGTGGGCGGCAGAGGTGGGCATGGCAGCCAAATTTTTGATGCAGATCTTTTGTAGATGTCACCATATATCTTCCTACCAAATTTGGTGATTCTTGTTCAAAAAATGTGGAAGATACACGCATAACCGTTTTAACAACGGCGGGCGGTGGGGGGCGGAAGGTGTGGGCGTGGCATCCAAATTTTTGATGCAGTTTTTTGGAAAACTTCACTTTTATCGGTTTTTAGTTATCGAATTTATCGAATTTCCAGCTTCCTAGAAGGCGTGGCACCCCAATCTTGACACTTTATCTGACTAGCCCATAGACCAACATAATTGCAAAGTTTCAAGTCTCTAGCTTTAAAGGTATCGAAAAAAAATTGCGTTCATACGGACGGACGGACGGACAGACAGACACCATGACGGACATTGCACAAAACCAATATACTATGAGACCTTCAGTATCAAAGTATAAAAAAAAAACTTTTCGTGATTACCTCGAGAAATTCATCACCTTTAAAATACATATGGGCATTTCCAGGATCGCGAACGTGACATTTGTACGACTTTAAATAAAAAAAAAAAATTGGCAATAGTTGCCATATTCAAAAATCTTTTCTCACGTGTTTAATGCGTTTTATTAACACTATTTTTGCGGTGAAAGACAAGATTTGAAGACTTGCCGTTTTCGAATTACTTATAGAAAACAGTGCATCGCGAACGTGACAAAAAATGGAAGTAATGTTTCAGTTCATCTTGTCAAATGCAAAAAGTTACCGAAATGTGGCGAGTTATTTGGATGAAAATGCTTTTAAACCGTAATAATTAATGTGGTTTTCATTTTAGAAATCAGTTTTGTATGTTAATATCATTTTATTTATTTTACATGTTTGATTAGTAATTTGCAACGTGACATCGCGAACGTGACAAGATTTCCACTTAGTTTGTGACTGGAACTTTTCATCACATTTTATTTAGCTACAGTCACAAAATTTTGTAGGAAGATAGATGGTGACATTAACAAAAGATTTGCATCAAAATTTTTAATGCCACGTCCACCTCTGCCGCCCAAATGTCAATGCATTATGTCTCTCATTACGAACATTTATCTCAAAGCAAAAAAACAGAAATTTGGCATTTTATCGACCTTGCATTCGAATATTTCAAATTTTTTTTATAAAAAAATGAAATGTTGGTTAAATCAAGTTTAATTTAATCGATTCCCTGTGCGTATCTGGTAAAACAACAAACTTACAGAGACTTTAAATTTTTTTGCTGTGGTTGTCTTTTCTGTGGAAATGCCCATATCCATTTTTTGGTTTCTGATGATACAGTAACGAGTTAAAGTGTTCACCGCAAAACAACTTTTTTCAAGGCGCCTCTGGAGATTCACCGTCACCGGCTTGTTTTTCAATATTTTTCTGACATACTTCAAAAGTTTTATAATAATATGTAATTAAAGCTAATAAAATAATATTATTCATGTCGCCGGAAAGAAATGACAAAAAAAAATATGATTTTTTTCGATTTCCGATAACTATTTCCGTTTCCGATATACACATGTGATCGATAACAATAGAATTTTGGATATCTTTTTAAGTACCTTATTAAAGTCTCTGAATAATAGTTTTTGTTAACCGAACAAGGTTGCACCTCTCTTGTTAGGACGGTTTTGCACGCTTACACAGAACGATAAATTGCTTTAGAGATTTATTAATATCGAAAATCATGATTTATTGAAATCACAAATCATAAATTAAACAATGCTCTAGTCGAGATTTCCCGACTATGAGATACCCCGAACCCCGAACTTAACGCGTACAGTCATTGTCTTTATGCATCTGTGACCTAAACTTCAATCTTCGATATCTCTGGTGTTTCTCAACCGATATCGATGAAATTTTCCAGATTTTCCAAATCAAGTTTCCAAAACGTGTTTCATATTTTCCAATTTCATAATTTTGTTGTTATCGATTACATATGTATATCGGAAACTGGAAAAGTTGTACTGCATACTGGAGTCTAGAGTCTCTAGCTCTTATAGTCTCTGAGACCAACGCGTTCATACAGACGAACATGGCTAGATCGACTCGGCTGTTGAAGCTGATTTTACACATTTTTTGGGTTCGGTGTATAAAAATGTATTAAATTCAAATGTATTTGCAGTACTATTATATTTGCATAACATTTGATTTGCATTAGACATGTAATATTGCTTAAACTAACCGAATCTCTGGTCCAATTACTTGAGATTTCAAAAAAGGGCTATGGCACACCTAAATCCAGCTTGAGGTTGGTTTTAGGTTAAAATTCAGTTGGTTTTTATTGATGGCACACCCCTGCAGATCTCAGTCTGGCCAAGGCTCAGCTTACAAGACAATTTGTAATTTGCTGGAATGTAAATCGTAAGAAGGGTAAAAGTTCTTAAGGGTATGCGCCACCAGCATAAAGTTAACTTGCTGGCAGAGTAATTAGATTTAATAGGTATGGTTTAAATTAATGTTGGGTATAAACTGAGGCTTGAGCATTTTCTTATATCTTAATTTTGTGAGATGGCTTTAATACTCTCTGATTACATTATGGCTTTGTATTTGTGTTAAGGAGGCTACGATACTCTTTGTTTGCAATATGTTTAAGAAAAGGCGTATAGTAAAGTTGAATGTTCTATGTATTCGTGTTCTGTGTGGAAATAAGGCTTTGTCGGATGTAATTCAACGTTGTCTTTGTCCAAATAACTTAATATTTTTACTGCTCTGAATTCATTGTCCATAATAATTTTCTTTGGCTTACCAAACTTTGTAAATTGGTCTTTTATGATTTGTAGCTTTGCTCTCCAGTTTCTGTCTTTGATATTATATGCTGTTTCAAACTTAGTGAGTTTGTCTAGTACTGTTACGATATTTAATATATAAAATTTCTATGTGAAGTTTTTATTTTATCTTTTTAGATTTCAGTAATGTTAAACTTGGGTTTTTGAGCTAGAGTCAAAATTTCAATATAGCTAGTTCAACTCCTGTCCCCGACTATAGTTTCATATACGATCAGTTTGAGTTTAATAATTCTAAACATGATGAGAATGTTTGGAAACATTCGAAATAGCGCTATCTGGCCAGCCTAATACATTTCATTCACAATTTTCAAATGGTTTCGAATCACCCCCTTTGATTCATGACGTCGAGCCTGTATTAATAATTGCAAATAGCTAGTAACTTTCACCAACGAACTGTATAAAAAATGTGTCAAAGCTCATACTCAAAAATATAAAGTGAAAAAAAAAGCTAACTAAAACACTAAGGCCCAATTTCTCAATGTCCGGTTAGTCAACTTATTTCAAGTTTAGTCGAATTTGAGTTTATCAATGTTCGGTTAGCACTTACTTATCCGCTGCACGGAGGTCCGTTTACTACTTATACCGATGCTAAGTAACGATATATAAATATCAATACAATCATCGTAAGGCGAACAGCTGACTAAAGCTGACACTTGCATTGTTTATTTTTTTTTAATGAAGCGAATTTTCAAAATGCTTGTTTGAGTCTTCTTCCACAAACACATGCTCCTCAACAACTAAAATGTTTTTCCCTCATTGCCGTTTATAACAGGGCTCATAGAAAGTTATTATATATACATTTTGATGTGCAACATATAGCAGTTTAGGAGTCACAGGCAAAAACAAAACCTAAAGAACAGCTGAATCCCCGTTAAGGTTGGCAGCACCATTGGACGATAATGATATACCGATGATAGGATACTTTGGTTTTGAGAAAACCAAATCAGTATAGCTCGGGCATAAAAGTTATTCTGAAGTTAACTTACTCCAAGTTTAACTGGACATTGAGAAATTGGGCCTTAGTTTGATTAACCGGACATTGAGAAATTGGAGCTTAATAAAATATAAAGCTTACATGTGCTACTGAAGTTTTTCATATGCAAAGAAGAAATATAACATCAAACTAAAAGGATACTTTAAATTACTTTATAAATTAAATCTACAATTTCATATTAAGTCAATTTTGTGCTGATGAGAACTTTTGTTTGTAAATTTTATACCCTGAACCAATAAAATATGTTAAATATTTCGATTTTGGATAACTATTTCCGTTTCCTATATACACATGTGATCGATAATATAAAAATCTTTAATATCGAAAATGTGAAACACGTTTTAGACCATTCTTGCTCAAAAGTTGCTTATGGCAGTGCAAAAACCAATACAGTTGAATTGACTACAGAAAATCTTCAAAATGAACAGTTTTTTTGTAACTGGTGTACACTGAAAAAAAGGTGCATTTTTGCTGCGTTCCCCAAAAAAAAAATAATTGCGTTGTTAAAATATTCGCTGACAATTTTAAACCAATGCTGAATTTTTATACTTTGATACCGAAGGTTACATAGTATATTGGTTTTGTGCTATGTCCGTCCGGCCGTCTGTCCGTCCGTATGAACGCAATTTTTTTCGACACCTGTAAAGCTAGAGACTTTGAAACTTTGCAATTATGTTTGTCCATGGGCTAGTCAGATAAAGTGTCAAGATTGGGGTGCCACACCTACTAGGAGGCTGGGAATTCGATAACTAAAAACTGATAAAACTAAATATTTCTCACATTCTTACAGCTAGAGTTACCAAATTTTGCACGCAAATAGCTAGTCATGTCCCTGAAAAAACTGCATCAAAAATTTGGATGCCACGCCCACATCTGCCGCCTACCATTTAAAATCGGAAATTTCAATATCTCTTACAGTTTTTAAGCTAGAGCCCCTAAACTAGTAGAAAGATAGAAGGCAATATCTACCAAAGATCTGCATCAAAATTTTGGATGCCACGCCCACCCAAGCCACCCGCCTTATAAAATCGGAATCGGCTATATCTTTAACAGTCTTTGAGCTAGAGCCACCAAACTTGGTATAAATATAGATGGTGACAGCTACAAACATTTGATTCAAAAATTTGGATACCACAGCCACCTTTGCCGCCCACCATTTAAATTTGGAAGTTCAGTTATCTTCCACAGTTTTTGAGCTAAAGTCACCAAATTTGGTAACATGATAGCTGGCGATGTTTACTACCCGGCCCACTCCTTTGCAACCAGACTCCTTACCATCCGTTCTTTTACTGGTATCAAAGTATTCCGCAGTCGGTTGCGTCCGACTGCAACGTTTTCACTTGTTTAACTGTACTCTTGGTGAGAAGACAATAACAAAATTACATTGTGATTAGTAGCGCAACAACAAAGCATATGAAAGTGCTGTTGCTGAAGACGGCGCCTAACGCATAGAACGAAGATAAGAAAGGAGATACGCAAAATTGTTCTTGTTATTTGCACTGGCATATGCTGTGCGCATTGAATGTATACGAACTTGGTATTGCCTATACCCATGGGCGTGAGCACTTCATACAAAATAATGCAATCTGTGAAAATTTCATCTAAATCAGTTAAGAAACACCAAAGATATCGAAGATAATAAGACAAAATAAGACGAAAATATTAAATAAAATTTATCGATAACTCGCCTGGTTATCGAGATACATATAATTAATAAAAATCGAAAAATATCGAAAAATTAAATTTTTTTGTTGAAGTTTAATAGATTTCCAAACTCAAATACTAAACTAAAATTGATCGATTTATCGAGTTATATATAAAAATGTAACTACATTTTCTTTTATAGATTTCTAAAAAATAAGACGAAAGTATTAAATCAAATTTATCGATATATGCGTGTATAAAATTTTTCCAACGAAAGTCAATAGACCAGAAAATAAAATTATAAGTAATACAAATCAATTAACCCTTCGTGAGACACCACATTCTAACCCCTTTCGTCCGACACCTGAGTTTTTGTTTACCTTTTTTTATACTTTGTTATGAAGCAAATCAATACTGTTTGAACAAATGAATAGAGCTTACAACGGATTTTATGTCGCGAATGGGGGCCGCTTTGTGGGTTGCTTGACGACATGGACGCGAACGACCATCATCGAAACGCAGATATTTAACCAATGCAAGGAATCGCCTAAACGACATAGCCGCACGAAAGACGGGCAAAGCATCTGAACGCCACAAGAGCGCTGATTCTTGCATATTATTTTTGGAAACACCACCATCCAAAAGTATTTCAATAAATGCATCGAGTTCAGTACTAGTCAAATCAACCCATACTTTTGGCTTTGCGTCCGGATTTTCTTCATTCCATTTGTCTGTTACACTTTTTGCATATCGATTCGTTTCGGTTATGATAGTAAATGAAATATTCGGTGTGAAAAAACTCTTGAATACCTCAATCGGAACAGAAGTTTGAAACTTTGGCCCAGCTCGGAATCGCATGATGTTGTGTTGACGTACACGACAGGGAGTTGGCTCCTCTTTTTATACCCCGAACCCAGGAAATGGGTAAAAGGGGTATAATGTTTTTGTGCAAAAGTATGTAACAGGCAGAAGGAAGCATCTCCGACCCTATAAAGTATATATATTCTTGATCAGCATCAACAGCCGAGTCGCTATAGCCATGTCCGTCTGTCCGTCCGTCTGTCCGTATGTATGAACGCGTAGATCTCAGAGACTATAAAAGCTAGAGACTTCAGATTTTTAACATAAGCTCATCTAAGTCCTAGGCAGTACAAGTTTGTTTCCGATTATCGATAACTATTTCCGTTTCCGATATATGCATGTGATCGATAACATAAAAATATCGAATATCGAAAATGTAAAAATGGGGTTTGAAATAATGAAGAACAATAGAACTTTTCTGGAAATTTCATCGAAATCGGTTGAGAAACACTAGAGATATCGAAGATTGAAGTTTCACAAATGCATACCGACAATGACTGTGCGCGTTAGGTATGGGGTTCGGGGTATCTCAGAAGTCGGGAAATATCGACTAGAGCCTTCTTACTTGTTTCCATTCTGTGCCGTCTCTACCGTAAAAACATTCAGCCGTAGCTTCAGGTTGCACGACTGGTGCAGGCTCTTTGCCTTCATCGTTTTCTTCGTCTTCGTCGCTATCAAGTATTTCGTTCTGTTCGATAACCAAGTCGTTTTCAATATCTGATGCATCATCTGGCACGTAGTCATCTCTATCATCTTCCTCGTCGCCTTCATCGTCCAATCCCAAAGCTTCTTCTACGTTGTAATCCCTATTCATTTGTTCAAACAGTATTGATTTGCTTCATAATAAAGTGAAAAAAGGTAAACAAAAACTCTTTTTATTTTCGTTCCAAAGTTCATTGTAAATTTTTATACCTTGATACTGAATTTGCAATTCTGTTTATCTATAGACGGTACAGATAAAGTGTTAAGATCGGGGTGCCAAAATAGTTTTCCAAAATACTGCATCAAAAATTTGGATGCCACGCCCACACCTTCCGCCCCCACCCCCCGCCGTTGTTAAAAGGGTTATGCGTGTATCTTCCACATTTTTTGAACTAGAGTCACCAAATTTGGTAGGAAGATATATGGTGACATCTACAAAAGATCTGCATCAAAAATTTGGATGGCACGCCCACCTCTGCCGCCCACCATTTAAAATCTGAAATTTCGATATCTCTTACAGTTTTTAAGCTAGAGCCCGTAAATTCGGTAGAAAGATAGAAGGCAACATCTGCCAAAGATCTGCATCAAAATTTTGGATGCCACGCCCACCCAAGCCACCCGCCTTACAAAATTAGAATCGGCTATATCTTTAACAGTTTTTGAGCTAAAGCCACCAAACTTGGTAGGAAGATAAATGGTGACAATTAAAAAGATTTGATTCAGAAATTTGGATGCCACGCCCACCTCAGCCACCCACCTTACAAATTTGGGAGTTAAGTTATCTTCCACAGTTTTTGAGCTAAAGTCACAAAATTAGATAACATGATAGCTGGCGATGATTACCACCCGGCCCACTCCTTTGCAAGCAGACTCCTTACCATCCGTTCTTTTACTGGTATCAAAGTATTCCGCAGTCGGTTGCGTCCGTTTGCAACGTTTTAACTTGTTTTACCTAGGATAGTAGCTAAATATGTGCTCGAAGCAATGGAAAGGTAAGAAACAAAAAATATATACCTGAACCTCACATATGAGTCTTCATAAGCAGTACTTCTTCCCATATAAACCTATGTAAATACAGGCCAGGCACCAGGTGTCCGACGAAAGGTGTATTATTTTGAAATCCTTTTTTCATCCTTTGTAAAAAAGAAGAGGGTATTATTTTTTTTATAGATCGATAGCCAATGAAATTTTAGGAGGGTACCTGGATGCTCAAATCGCTAAAAAAAAATTTAAATATGTTAAATTAACGTACGAAAATGAAAAAGGTCTGGCCTGACCCTAGTGTCGGACGGAGGGTTAAAATGTCGCAGGCAAAAAATTTTAAAAAAAAAAAAAACGCGTGATATATTTTTTAAAAGAATTTTTGTTATCTACGGCGCACTTTTTTTTTACCACATCAAGTTCTTTTGCACGATTTTTTTTCTCAGCACACAAATTCTTTCCTTGTATACCAAGAAAAACACCACAAAAACCACAAAATGACAGAACAACAAACAAATATGCATCCCAAATTAAAAAATGTTATTATTATTTGTTCTTTAAGGATAAATTTATCAATGTCCAGTTAAACTTGGAATAAGTTAATTTCGGAATTACATTTATGCTTGAGTTATACTGCAGTTATCCAATTAGGTTTTCTCAAAGCCAAAGTTACCTATCATCGGTATATCACTATTACCGAACGATGTTGCCAACCTGAACGGGGATTCAGCTGTTCTTTTGGTTTTGTTTTTGTCTGTGACTCTCAAACTGCTGCACATCAAAATGTATAATGTTGTAAACGGCATCGAGTGAACAACTTTTAAGTAGTTAAGGAGCATGTGTTTGTGGACCTAGAAGATTCAAATAAGCAAATATGTGTTAAACGGTACTCCATGCATCGGATAAGTAAGTGCTAACATTGAGAAACTCAAATTCGACTAAACTTAGAATAAGTTGACTACCCGTACATTGAGAAATTGGGCCTAAATGCATTAGTTGGAACCTAGGAAAAGGCTATTTCGTTTTTAGAGGCAATAGGCTTGATTCCGTCGCGTGAATCACCTCCACCATAATGTTGTGGGCAGCCAATAAAAGTTGAATCTGAATCCCGCGCTAAATTTCGCTGGAATTGGAGATGTTCCTCAACTGGATCAAAAAAAGGTTCTAAATCCTGCAGAAAACATATAAGCACACCTCTGTTGATGGTTATTTCTGCCGTATTTCTGTAAATGAAGTTCTCACAATTGCCATTTGTTGTTTTGTCATCAAAATAAAGATTTCGGATGGTAATGAAAACTTGCACCAGTAGCATCTAAGTGGTGGTGATTAAATATGACATGTACTATTCGTTAATTTTCCGACTTTTTAGTATCTATATATCGATAACTAGGTGAGATATCGATATATTTTATTTAATATTTTCGTCTTAATTTTTAGAAATCTATTAGACTTCATCAAACAAAAAAATTGTGTTACATTTTTATCGATAGCTCGATAAATATCGATAAATCGATATATTGTGTTTAGTATTTTCGTTTATTTTTGGAAATCTATTAAACTTCAAATAAATTTACTTTTTCGATATATTTTCGATTTTTTAACTATATCTCGATAACCAGCCGAGTTATCGATAAATTGTATTTAATATTTTGTCGAGCTCTACAAGAATCCATCATCAGACCTTGGCGCCCGAATAACCGTAGACCTGCCCGGAATGCTATACCCAATGCCGTCAGCGGAACGCGTATCAATTTTTAAGTAACTGTGTGTTGATTTACTCCTAACTCGCAGAGTAAAGGACTGCCTTGTCATATCGGGATCACCTTTAACTTTGCCATTTTTAAAGCTACTGAGTCACTAAATTTGGTAAAAAGTTAGATGTACGTCAAATTTTCTTTAAACGCACCGACCTCCCCTGAATCCAATGTTCTTCTTAACACAAGGCTCTATACTGGTATCAGAGTATTCCGCAGTCGGTTGCGTCTGACTACAACGTTATCTCTTGTTTTTTTTATACCCTGAACCCATGAAATGGGTCCTGAACCCATGAAATGGGTAAATGGGGTATAATGGGTTTGTGAAAAAGTAAGCAACAGGCAGAAGATAGCATATCCGACCCTATAAAGTATATATATTCTTGATCAGCATCAACAGCGTAGGCGATATAGCCATGTCCGTCTGTATGATCGCGTCGATCTCAAGGACTATAAAAGATAGAGACTTCAATTTGGAAAATGTGAAATCGAATTCCATCGAAATCGGTTGAGAAACACCAGAGATATCAAGGATTGAAAATAAGTTACAAATACCTACGGACAATGATTGTACGTAAGTATGGAGTTCAGCGTATCTTCTAGTCAGAACTATAGTCTGCTAGTCTCGACTAGAGTCTTTTTATTTCTTTTTTTTATACTTTGATACTGAAAGTATCATAGTATATTGGCACTGAGCATAGAATACATAGAGACCTTAAATCGACTGTAATCTTATTGCCGTCAAAATGTTAAACTTCCGATCCAGGAAGAAGAAGAGTCAAAAACTTAACAGACAGAGCTGGCCGCGCAAAAGCGCAACGTCATTCTATTTCTTGCTCTGCTGTAAGCAACACAACCGACTTGGGCTGGAGCTCAAGTCGCGTGTATGTATGCGTGCATATGTGAGCGAGCAGTTAGTCACACGGACACATGACATGTATGTGTTAGTGCATTCTTGGCCGCTTTTCAATGATGAGAGAGCGAGAAAGCAGCATTTGCAGATACTTTTGTTTCAGTTGCTGTTCGTTTGCAGCAGCCCGGCTAGTGTTTTTAGGGTAGAGAGCGCTCCATCGGAATGCAAGTAACGGTAAAAATACATTTGAGTATACATGCACTTGCGCTGGCTTCATTTTCTGGTGGGCTAGCTTTGCCGAGATTTTTGTGATTTTGTTTCGTTTGCTCAGCACAGCATATAAATGTGTGTGTGTGTACATGTATGCAAAGGCAGCACATTTTTATGTATGCGTCGCAATTGTCTTGTTAGTTTTGACCTGCTTCAACTTTTAGAATTTTCAGCAATTTTATAACAAGTTGAGGATACGAATAAAATTTATGTTATTATATTTATATATTTTTTTTATTAATTATTCAAATACATTTAAATCGTTAAGAGGTGCATAATTGATCATTTGTCTAATAATTATATATATTTTACTTATATAATTATGTATTTTCGACCCTTGAAAGTAAATACATATTTGATGTCGATTGCCAATGTTCAAATTCAAAATTTGCGCGCATTTGTATCTGCCTCCAAAAACCTGAAACAGACACTCTCTGTCCATACATACTCTTTCGAGATATTAACTATATGACACTAGCAAACAATTTTGCAACACAACTACTTTATAGTTGAGCATTTACATACATACAAAAGATGCACACACATTCCGAAAGAGTATTCAGAACAGTGCTTCTGTTGAGATCGTTGAAACTTGTGTGCGTTCACTTGGGTTTTTTATTGGCATGCGGTTGTCGCGAGCCGGGGTTATTCTTCAGCTTCCGACATAATGAACCATTTATACTCTCTCTGAATCTTTTGTATGTAAAATAAATTATTTAAATATAAATAATTATTACATCACAACAGAAGCACTGTTCTGAATACTCTTTCGGAATGTGTGTGCATCTTTTGTATGTAAATGCTCAATTGTAAAGTAGTTGTGTTGCAAAATTATTTGCTAGTGTCATATAGTTAATATCTCGAAAGAGTATGTATGGACAGACAGTGTCTTTTTTATATTTTTGTAGGCAGATACAAATGCGCGCAAATTTTGAATTTGAACATTGGCAATCGACATCAAATATGTATTTACTTTCAAGGGTCGAAAATACATAATTATATAAGTAAAATATATATAATTATTAGACAAATGATCAATTATGCACCTCTTAACGATTTAAATGTATTTGAATAATTAATAAAAAAAATATATAAATATAATAACATAAATTTTATTCGTATCCTCAACTTGTTATAAAATTGCTGAAAATTCTAAAAGTTGAGGCAGGTCAAAACTAACAAGACAATTGCGACGCATACATAAAAATGTGCTGCCTTTGCATACATGTACACACACACACATTTATATGCTGTGCTGAGCAAACGAAACAAAATCACAAAAATCTCGGCAAAGCTAGCCCACCAGAAAATGAAGCCAGCGCAAGTGCATGTATACTCAAATGTATTTTTACCGTTACTTGCATTCCGATGGAGCGCTCTCTACCCTAAAAACACTAGCCGGGCTGCTGCAAACGAACAGCAACTGAAACAAAAGTATCTGCAAATGCTGCTTTCTCGCTCTCTCATCATTGAAGAGCGGCCAAGAATGCACTAACACACATACATGTCATCAGTGCCGGATTAAGCCGGTGCGGGGCCCGTAGCAAATGTGACCATGGGGCCCTAGAGTTACATTGCCTACTGAAATTTAGGATGTAAATAAAACAAAACATTTAGAAAAAGGCTTTTCGAGATTTATTGGCTGCAAATTTAGAAATAACACTTGTCAAATCAATATTTCTAAGTAAAATATTTTCTATATTAATTATTGTGAGATCATTTAAACGTTCTTGTCCCATTGTGTTCCTTAACACATTTTTTAATCGTTTTAATGTTGAAGAAGAACGTTCTCCACTGCAATTGGTGATCATCAAACTCAAATAAATCCGTAATACTATTTCTACATTTGGAAAACACGATTCCAATGAATGTTTTGTTAGCATTTTATAAAATTGGAGTTCCAAAGCCTCGTGGTTTTTGATGTCAATACCAGCAGCTACATCTGTTTTCAACAGCTCAGCGAAATGTACAAATTCATTGCCCAAACCATCTTCTACGTCATCCGGGTAAGAGCTGACGATAATTTGACTTTTTCTTATAATCTCTTCCGCCGTTAAAGACTTTTAATTGCCGAAGTATTCCAAATACACTGGTCACTTGATGATAAGCTTCCATGCGTTTAGCTAATGCACCCAGTACATTATCGACTATTACAAGAAACACTTGAATTTCAAATCGTTGTCCAGGTGTTTGATTTTCTACTACTTCATCGAGTAAAGTAGAGCCGCTACTTCGTATTTCGCTGGCGTTTTCTCATAGTCGATTGCCGATACTCTTCACAGCCAATCAAGACTCTGGCTTTTGTCTCTATATCCGAAAATTTGGATCGCATTGCTTGGATATAGCCATGTAATGATTTATACAGAGCGTATCCTGTATTAAGGTCTTGATCTGACGACTGTAACGATGCGTTAGTCGCTTGTAAGCGCTCTAGAATTTCTGTCCACGCTATAATCATTATTCCTGTTTCTAACTTATTCATTTTCGAAACTAGTCCGTAAGCTTGATTACGACACTCTACCTTTTGTTCCTTGTTATTGGATATGTCATCCAAAACTTGACAGATAGTGGTGAAGCCACTTAGAAGTGCTTTCGTCGCATCAGCTCGTGCGGACCACCTAGTGTCCGATAATCTTTTTAAAACAGGAATATTGGAACCAGCATTTTGTAGTGCTTTTTTTCAGAAGACTCCATCGAAAGGTTGAAGCGGAAAAAATGTATACAACCCTTCAACGAAATCGAAAAAAATTGATGCTTCTGTACAACTTTCTGCAGCGCACTTTGCAACCAAATTTAATGAATGAGCAAAACGGGGAATATATTCTGCGTACTTATTTACATCCTTAATTCGTGCTTGAAAGCCGTTGTATTTCCCGCTCATGTTGCTGGCATTGTCATTACTTTGCCCTCGACAATCTTTGATGTTGATAGCGTTCTCACTTAAAAAATCTAGTAAACTTTGAGCAAGCTTTTCGGCAGTATGGCCTTCCATATCCAAGAATCTTACAAACCTTTCGACTGGTCCAGATGGCAAGACATAGCGCACTATCAGAGTTAGTTGGTCTACATGCGATATATCTGAGTAGAATCCAATGATACTGAATAGTATTTGCATTTCTTAATTTCGCAAATAATTTCTTCCCTTATACTTGATGCAATTAAATGGATAAATTCTTCGCATGTGGTTTTTGACAAGTATGATGTGTGTCCTTTCCCTTTATTTGCATGAAGCTGTATGTGCTCGGCCAGAAAAGTGTCAAATTTAACTATCAATTCTAATAAGCCTAAATAATTTCCGTTGTGAGGTGAACCAATAATTTCATCACTACCCCTGAATGCCAGACCTCGCTCTGCTAGAAAAATTATAACTGAAGTAATTCGTTCTAAAAGCGTCCTCCAATATCTTTGTTCAGTCTCTATTTGGCTCACAATTTGAGAATCAACACGCGCATCCTTGTTTTTTCGAACTAACAGTGAAATTATTGCTTGCCTGTGCGAAGTGCTTTCCTCGTGTCTTTTCAACGAAATATGGGCGTTTTTCCAGTCATCAAATCCGTCTTTGGTAAACCGCGCCGAACCTTCGGAATCCGTAACTTTGCAAGCAAAACAAAAAGTTTTCCTTTTGTTTCCGAATAACACAACCAATCTCGCAAGTGATTTTTATCCGTTAGTTTATGTCTCAATGTAAAAAATGACTTTTGACAGAAACGTGGTTTATTTTCATTCTCGAACATCTTCTCTGATGTAAAAAAAAATTACTATTTATATGTTGCACTTCGCTACTTCCTTTTGCAATCCAATAATCTCGATCAAAGTGGTTCAACCATTCGCCAATGTCATTGGAATATATTTGATTTTCTTTTGGGCTTATAGACGATGTAGTCACATCGCCAGCACGTGGTACACATTCGACCTCTCTTTGACTTGAAGATGAAGCCTCTGCGTCTAGAGGACTTGCTGTCAGTTCAACTTCCCTCTGGCTAGAAGATAATATCGCACTCGGACATATTGTGAAGATATCGGAATCAGCTACAGGTACGGTACTAATGAATTTCCTATGGTGCTGTCATCATCCGGACATTGCGATGCAACTTTTTGGCTATCAATTTCATTTTTATTAGTTCCAATAACATCATTCTGAACATTAAAAAACTCAGACAGCTTACGAGTTTTTGCTATAACAACTTGATTCTTCTTTTCTTTTTCTTCCTTTGCTTTGCGCTTTGCACTACCAGAAGCATAGTGTCTACCCGTATCTCTATGTCTGTTGCTCATTTCGATCTGTATATGTTATATGTAATAAAAACAATATAAGGGGATTCCCCTGTTAGTATTGTGGTATTAGAAAGATCACTCTTTAATATTACAACCCAGAATATTAAATATCGCGGGTATCGATAGGTACCAGGGCTGTAAAAGTGCTGTGTTAATCGATAGCAATCGACTTGCTCGCCCTGGTATTGTTTTTACTTGTGTTGCCAATGGCTGCGATCACCAGGAAATTTTTTCGTGGAGCATTTATCGGATACCGGATATTTTTCCTGGTGAACGTGAAAATTACCAAAATTGCGCGACATTAGAAAATTTTTCGCTCAACCTATCGAAAATTGATTATAAACAGCTGACCAATCATCATAGTCATCAAAGCAGTTAAGTGCTTCTCTCACACCACTTAAAAGAATTATCTGATACAAGAATTAGGTAATTAAAATAAAAATTACAAAAGTGCATCAAAAAGTACTTGGGCTCTCAATTTTTGAATTGATCACATGTAAAAAGTTTAATAAGTTGGCAACACTTAAAAACTGACTCAAAGTGACATAAAATGCAGCATAGCGATAACCAGAACGCTCCGATATGTAAAACTTTTTCTGATCCAGGTATCGTGGAGCAAAACTTTCTGGTGAACGCAGCTAATGTTTATATGTACGTATTTGTGTTTTTTTTTTTTTTTGGCACAGGCGCGGGCTCCCAGGCGCGGGGCCCGTAGCATTTGCTGCCTTCTGCTACATGGCTAATCCGGCCCTGCATGTCATGTGTCCGTGTGACTAACTGCTCACTCACATATGCACGCATACATACACGCGACTTGAGCTCCAGCCCAAGTCGGTTGTGTTGCTTACAGCAGAGCAAGAAATAGAATGACGATGCGCTTTTGCGCGGCCAGCTCTGTCTGTTAAGTTTTCGACTTATCTTCTTCCTGGATCGGAAGTTTAACATTTTGACGGCAATAAGATTACAGTCGATTTAAGGTCTCTATTTATTCTATGCTCAGTGATATTGGTTTTGTGCAATGTCCGGCATGGTGTCTGTCCGTCAGTCCGCATGAACGCAACTTTTTTCGACACCGGTAAAGCTAGAGACATGAAACTTTGCAAATATGTTTATCTATAGCCGGTACAGATAAAGTGTTAAGATTGAGTTGCCACGCCTACTAGGAGGCTGGGAAATCGATAACTAAAAACCGTTAAAATCATATATTTCTCACAGTTTTACAGCTAGAATTACCAAGTTTTGCGTGAAGATAGCTATTTACGTCCCTCAAAAAACTGCACCACTCCTTCCGCCATCCTCCCTGGTCCTATGCGATGGAAACGCCTATAGTTTTCACATTTTTTGGGCTAGAACCACCAAATTTTGTGGCAAGATGGCTAGTGAAGTTGTTCAAAAAACTGCATCTAAAACTTAAATGCCAAGCCCACACCTGTTGGCCCCCACCCCCCTCCATTTTTTAAGCGGTTGTGCGTGTATTTCCACATTTATTGAACTGGAGTTACCAAATTTGGTAGGAAGATAGATGGCAACATCTACCAAACATCTGCAAAAAAAAAAACCACGCCCTCCCAAACTTTATAAAATCAGAATCTGCAATATCTTTAACAGTTTTCGAGCTAGAGCCACCAGCCTTGGTAGGAAGATAAATGGCGACAGTTAACAAAATTTGATTACAAAATTTGGATGCCACAGCCACCTTTGCCGCCTACCTTTTAAATTTGGAGTTGTTCAGTTATCTTCCACAGTTTTTAAGATAAAGTCACCAAATTTTGTTACATAATAGCTGGCGATGTTTACCACACGGCCCACCCCTGCCGCCCACAGCATTCCCCCTTTGAAATAAGACTCCTTACTATCCGTTATTTCACTGGTATCAAAGTATTCCGCAGTCGGTCTGACTGCATCGTTTTCACTTGTTTTTATTGTTTTATATAACACTGTGCAACACATAAAAACCGAACTGTCACGTGGTATTTTTGTCAGATACATAAAGAAAAACTAATTTCTGCATCATTACTTTTGTCAAATTATCTACCAAAAAGGAGTTTTATTATTTTGAAGTTTTTCGTTAAGGCTGACTTTAAATATTTTTGAGATACTTTTTCAAAGCTGATGTCTCGACAACGCACAGTGGGGCCTCTGCCCGAAAAGCGTTGCGAAAATCATTTTTTTCATGAACGCGTTTGGCATAAATGAAATATGTAATCGATAGAGAATACTTCAAGGATTATGGATCCAAAAGATTTTATACGAAAATTCACCACTTTCAACCTGAATGTTGGGCGATGTAAACAACCGATCTTCGATCTTATTACTTTATCTTAAAAGTATGTTCAATCTCTGTGCTTTGATATATATATTTCAAATATAACTGAAATACTTATTAAATTAGAAGCGTTTAAAAAATACACTAAATTTTGGTATTTTTTTTAACTTTCGTGGAATATAACTAAAAAGTATATCGCAGAGTCAACGCGGAACCACATACATTCGATAGCTATAATATAAATTAAATCGTAGCACTTTGATTGTTAAAGATTTTTATTACAAGCTCGTTAGAGCTATGCGAGAACCAATTCGAAACTAAAACTTAAAGTAGCTTAAATGGACTTATAAAGCTATCGCTGCTGGCCGGCGAGGCGACTGAATGCTGAGTCGGCGGTTCTTGCGGACGATCAGGCTGCTTGCGCGTGCGAGTATCGGATTTCGTCTGCAACTCTGTTGCAACGGCATCCGGCGCAACAGTGTTGTCAGCTCTTTTTGTTCTGCGCGTGTTAACTCCTCCCTTGTTAGACTGAAACCCCTCGGGTTTTTTCTTGTTTGTTCTGTGCTGGAATAGTTTCCAGGCGCCAACGAAGAGTAGGAGAAGAGCGATGAGGACCAAGCAGCCAAATGACCGTGATGACATTTCTGATCTAAGATCCCCGATATGACGGAGATTCTTTAGGCTTAGGTCGTGCAAGAAAGGGAGGCTCAGGTGTTCTCTGAAGAGGGTGATGTTGACCACGGCCGACGTGGACACGGCAGGTTTCTTCTTCAAGATACCTCGGTGGTTCACATACCGGGTGCCGTTCAGGGAGACGTTTTCGTCGTAGGTAGCGAGGAAGGTTCCCGCGACTACCTGACTGTTTCCGGTGCTGTCCACCACATTCATTGTTGCGCTGTTTATAATTAAGATGCCCTCGCCGATCACCGTTATTGACTCCAGATGTCCGGGGCGCGAGGCACATTGTGCGACGGTTCCAGATACCAATTGTTGGGCACACGATGCATTTTGTAGTCTCCTGCAGAAAGTAGTGCTCACAGTGGCAGCGCAGTCGCGCACAGCGTAGGTATTTGTTCCGCAATCGGCCACCGTATTACCTTCTTCTAGATCTAATATTACATTATTGTGTTGAACGGGAAAAATATCTATTTTTTTACAATTTAACTTAGGCTTAGGGTATTTGATCAAAAAGTATATTAGTTCGGAATTTTGAAAAGCTTTGATATGTGAGACTTCTAAAAGATCAGTTATGCTAGTGTTTGTGAGTTGCTCATTTAACAATTCGTTTATATCGATGCTGTCTAGTATAAGAGGGCTGATTAAGTTTATTTTTGCAAGTGTTACGGAAAGGATTAAGTCCTCAAGGTTCGTAATTATCATTCTATTTTTTGCCAAAATTGTTGCGTAAAAGTGTTCAACTTCTGCATCTGGTTTTAATATTTCGTTAAGTGCCCTTGAAACCTCGTTAAGTCGTGTTTGGAATTTATCATTGATTTCGATCTGTTTACTTTCTGAATCTACTAATTGACCCTGTTTGAACTTTATCTGTTCCCAGTCGTCAAAATCTGGGGTTCCTGCAATTACCTTAAGGGCAGTGCCTATCATGTTAACGCTACGTGTCTGCCTATGGTGAACCGTCAGAGAAGCTATTAAGTTAGCTATGTGTTGAATGTCCGTTTTCAGTACCTGTTTCATGTGGTCTTTGGGTAGTTTGTCTATTAATTTCCATGTCTCGTCGATGTAAGTCTCAAACGATGTCAAGTTCGTCGTGTGTCCCATGTAGCTGTACTTGTCCCAGATCGTTACGTCTCCGTCAACTATAGGTATGTAGTCCGCGTGCGAGTAGTCGTTGAGTCTCAATGTCGCGTTGGTCAGTGTCATGGTTGCCGTTGTTAAAATGAAAAAGTATCCTAGCCTAAAATGAAATAAATTTCGTTCGTTAACATTACTTGATTATTAATGAATTGTCATGAATTCTAAGTGCTAAAACTTACTTAAGGTTGTCCTTATGGACCACCCTCCCTTTAATAAGAACCGTCGTACCTAGGTCTGCTTCTACTGTTGCCTCTGTAAATAGGGGTGATAGCTTGTTTCCTAACCTCCTATTATTTTTAATCCAGACCTTTTCTCCTGCTTTATACGACTTGTAGACCCTATTTTTATTCATAAGGTCAAGTGTCTTTCTTTGCGCAGATGCAATCTTTTCCCTAATCTGCACTGCGTTGTTTTTGGAGGCTGCGTGAATTACGTCTATGGGCCTCTCATTTGTCACTGAGTGGATTGACCTGTTGTACTTGACGGTTGCAAGGAGAATATTCTCAACAGTGTCTTCCACCTGCGTTTCCAATTTATATGAACGTGCTATGTCCCCGAGGGTACCGTGAAACCGCTCGACTTGTCCATTAGAGGAGCTATGCAAGGGTGGGGCGTTTGAAATCCCGATACCAAAGCTGTTGCTGAGCATTGATTTAATTGTTTCTGAGTTCAGGGATTTTTCGTTGTCACAGTAAATTGTTTCGGTTTTTGGAAACAAATTTAGAAGTTGCAAAAGTGGTGCCTTTATATCCACAATTGCGCGAGACCGTATGGGCTGTACTACTGCGAATTTTGAAAACTTGTCGATGCAAGTTAGAAAGTATTTACCGTCGGTGGAGTAAACATCTATATGCAACATTTCTCCGGCATATGTTGGTATCGGGGTTTTCCCTATTTCTTGTTTTTTCGGGTGCCGATCATGTTTACTCATGGTACAAACTTTGCAATTCGCCGCTATTTCTGACGTTAAGCGACCTATTTTCGGAAAAAAATAGTCCCTAAGTATTTGTTTCGCGTTTTCCTGCGCCGCTCTGTGGGCGCGGTTATGCTCAACTGTAGCAATTTCCCTTTGTTCTGTTGGGTCTGTTATGTCTGTGACAAGAGTTTTTGCATATCTAAAGGTAGTTGAAGGGAATGCTTCAACTAATCCGTGCTGGATAAAGGCCAGTACGGGTAGCTCGCAATAAATTGCGTTGACTACATTGGTATTTACTGCATCTTTAAGGATTTGCAGTAGTGTGCTACGATCGGAAAAATTTATGATGTGACGGGTTTTTGTCTTAAACAAAATAAACGTCTTTTGCTGGGGAATGGTGCCTTCTTCCAGAATAATCTGGTTTCGAAAGCAATTTACCGGTTTATCGGTAGCTTCAATGGTGTACGTAAGGGATTCTTCGCTATGGATAGTAGCAGCATCAGAATTAGCTGAATCGTCTAGTGCATTGACATTTTGGCGAGACAGAGCGTCTGCTACCAGGTTTTCTTTTCCAGGTTTATAAATGATATTTGCGTTGTGCTCATCAATGAAGGCTTTCCAACGCTTTATTTTGGCATTCGGGTTCTTGTCCGATACCGAAAAAGTTAATGGCTGGTGGTCTGTATGGATGTTAAGATTCTTAACCCCGTACAGGTAATTTCTGAGGTTTTTGAGTGCCCATACAATGGCGAGAAGTTCACGCTCATTTGTGGCAAAATTTACCTCATTACCTCGCAATGTTCGCGAGATCATAGTTATGGGGCGACCGTCTTGAGACAGTACTGCTCCCAGCCCGTAGCCAGACGCATCTGTTGTGAGGTCAAAAGGCTTTTTATAATTTGGATAGGACAAAATCACATCCTCGGAGGCCAGTATGTCTTTAAGCCTGTTGAATGCCTCTACTTGTTCTGGAGACAATTCGAGTTTAACCTTTTTCGAATGATTGGCACCTATCTTGCCATTTTCGCCCTTCAATATATCCGTTAGAGGCCTTGCGATGTGGGCGAAGCCTGTTATGAAACAACTATAGTAGCGGGCTAGCCCCAAAAATGACCTAAGGGCAAAAAGAGTTTCGGGGGGAAATTCTTTTATGGCTCTCACTTTGTCAGGAGAGGACCGAATACCGCCCCTGCACACGGTGAATCCCAAATATTCCACGCTTTTTTTTGAAAAACTTGGACTTTTCCTGGGAGACTCGCATGCCTGCGTCTCTAAGGTTTTTCAAGACCCATTCAATATCTCTGATATGGTCTTCCTTAGATTTGGAGAAGATTATTACGTCATCAACATAAACGTAACATATCTTCCCAATTTGTTCGCGGAGCACATCGTCAATGGCTCGTTGAAAAATACTTGGGGCATTTTTTAGCCCGAAAGGAAGTCTGCAAAACTCATACTTCCCGTTGTTGACAGAGAACGCTGTCTTTTTTTTTTTGTCTCTTTCAGCCAATTCAATTTGGTGAAACCCTGACTTGAGGTCCAAAGTAGTGAAATACTGAGCCTCGCCCAAATTTGACAGTATAGTCGAGATAGATGGGATAGGGTATTTGTCGTCCGTTGTCTTTTGATTTAGTTTCCTAAAATCAATAACGAGACGCTTTTGTTTGTGTCCCGCTTCGTCAACACTTTTTTTGTCGACGACCCATATAGGGTTATTGTAAGAGGACTTTGACGGTCTTATTATGCCGTTCGCTAGAAGTTGTTTAACCTCTGCGTTGACAAATTCAGACACGCCTTTTGGGTACGGATACAGTTTAGAGTAAACTGGTTCGTCATCCGTTGGTATTGTAGCAACCGTATTTATGTTGTACGGTAGGGACTCGTTAACGTCCGCGAATGCATTTACCATTTTGTTGATCATATGATCGAAGGTGGATCTGACAGCAGGGGGGACATCCGTGTCATTAATCCGAATGTGGTTCACATGTTGGCACTTAGTGAACTCGATTTTTTCTTTTCCGTTGTCATGTTGTATGACATTGTTAGTTAGATCTATCTGAGCGTTGATCCGTTTTAACAGATCAAGGCCAATTATGCCGTCGAAGTCATTAAGTGACTCCAGCATGAAAAAGTACGACTTAACGTCGAAAAGGTGGATGAGACATTTCTGCTCAATCTTGGTGTGCCCGTGGATTGATTTTACTTGCAAAGGGCTGTCGACTGGCATCCAATGTGCCAGTCCGGGAAGGGGTTTTATATAATTCTTTGAGGCCCCTGTGTCTATCAGAAGTTTGATAGTTTGCCCTGCGACCATTCGTCTTATGAACGGAAGCAGGGAGTTTCCGCTAAAAAATTACAGCTTTCGGCCCCGGACAAATCTTCTTCGATTTGAGCTGCCTCATGCTGTGACAGTGACTCGTAGTCACCGTTACTTTCTTCCTGCGGTAAGTGGTTTAGGTTTTGTTGAGTCCTCATGGACTGATCACCGTACCCTTGGTTGTTCTTGTAGCCCTGTGTGGGCTGCCTAAAGCGCGAGGAGGTATCCACCTCCATTGGCTCGGGTCCCCGCCCTTGCTGCTTTTGGTTATTAAAGCGCTGCTTTGAGCTACCTGGCTTTTGTTGACCTTGGTTTTGGTCTTTTTGGTTCTTTTGGAAATGGGGGTTCCTTTTTTGGGAATTGCCCTCGTTTTCTGGTTGGGCGTTCTGACGCCAGCTCTGAGACTTTTGAGCGTTAGGCTTTTGTGGCTTTTCCTCAAGATGCTTTGCAAAACTAGCAGCGAAAATGCCTCTCTCGTTGCTTGACTCAGCCTCCTGAGCTAGAGCCAAAGCTGAGGGGAGGTCTATGGGCTGTGCTGGGAAAACAGCCCACCTGAGGGATTTTCTTAATCCTGAAACAAAAGTATGCAAGGCATCACTTCTGAATTTTTCATTCAATACTGCCGCTGCGGCGGGATCATGAGTCATTAACGTTTTGTTTGTTAACATGGTCAATTTCTTTTCAACCTCATCATAATATTTTAACAGTGATAGATCACCCTGCCGAAGCGTGCCTAATTGTTGCTGTATTACGTGTACTGGTGTTTTATCAGCATACGTGAAATCAAGTCTGGCAATGATTGCCTTAAAGTTCAATACTGTGTTGAATGAGGCCAGCACAGCATCGGCTGATCCCCTAACTTTATTTCGGATAATACCTACCGCCTGATAATGCCTTGAACTGCCATTAAACGGCTCGAAAACTTTGTAGGCTGCAGAGGCGGCCTGCCTCCACGAGACGTAGTTCTCTTGTTTCCCATCAAACTCAGGGATGGACTTTATAATATCTAAGGGCTCATCGCAACGAGTCCCTGGCACAATTTGAATTTCCTGGAAAACTTCTATCTGGGGGGTCAAACCCTTAAATTTATTAAACTGCTCTGTAAGAGATGCTAATTTCTCTTCAAACATACGCGCCTGTAGATTTAGCGCTGCCTGTACCTTCGCCTCCATCTGTGCGACTTGTTCGGCATTCATTTTCTGTGTTTTTTCTAAAGATCGTTTCTCTAAGTAAGAGGAGATAAGTTCGTCGCCGCTGCTGTCGTCTGTTTTGTTTTGACTTGGGCGCAACATAAAAAATATTTAAACCGCCCAAAAAGAATTCCAACACAACTTATAAAGGTTTCAAGTTTCAACTTATTAAGTTGCGATATGCAGACTTGTCTGTTTTTTTTAAGTGTTATTTCTTTTTATTTGATGAAAAACCTATACTAGACGGCTCTGTTATTTTGTTTTAGATTTATCTTTTATTTATCTTGAATTGTGAATAAAATGAGCATCTCACTTACATTTTTGCAAAATTATTCAAAAATTCCATCGTGGCCGATGCACTGCGCTGCGTCTCGTATGAATTTCCGCTGAACTTCGTCGGCCGCTTGTTGTTGTTGTTTTTTTGTTCTTTGTTAACTCACTCAGCTGGGGTTTTATTTTTTTCTTTTACTCTCTCAGCTGGGGTTTTATTTTTGTTTAAGTTTGTGTTTTATTTAAATTCTTTGCTAATATGTTAGCTATAATGTTGTTTTGATTACACTTGGTCTTTTTATTGTTTTGATGTGTGAGTGTTTTTTTTCTTAAATATCCGCAGCTTGTATTTTATTTATGTCTTGATTGTTTCTAACACTCAGTTTTGTAGTGTATTGGTGTGTGTTTTGTTTTGTTTTTGTTTTTTAATTTTTGTTGCGTATGAACACTCGGTTTTTAAAGTTTTGGTGTGTGTTTTGTTGTTTGTTTTTTTTTTAAAAATGTCGTTGCTTATTTTTTGGTTTTAAGCACTGTCTTTTTCTTTGGTGTGTGTTGTTTGTTTTTGTTTTTTCACTAACACTTGTTCACTTTCTACTCTTGGCGTTGGCTCGAAGAGTTTTTGTGTTAAACGATAAGCGATTAGCTAGTCGTTGGCAGATTATGGGTAACTTGCCGTTTGGGCGCCAATTAAATCGTAGCACTTTGATTGTTAAAGATTTTTATTACAAGCTCGTTAGAGCTATGCGAGAACCAATTCGAAACTAAAACTTAAAGTAGCTTAAATGGACTTATAAAGCTATCGCTGCTGGCCGGCGAGGCGACTGAATGCTGAGTCGGCGGTTCTTGCGGACGATCAGGCTGCTTGCGCGTGCGAGTATCGGATTTCGTCTGCAACTCTGTTGCAACGGCATCCGGCGCAACAGTGTTGTCAGCTCTTTTTGTTCTGCGCGTGTTAACTTATATACCTTTCATATGTATTTAGTCTAAATCTGCGAAAATCTGCATTTTAAAAACGTAAGCCAAAAAACTAGGGATACCTCTCGTTAAAAACAGGCGGCAGGTATTAGGTATAAGGAAAAAGAAGAGCGCATGCAAATTTGGCTATAGCGTGTGTGTTGTTAATTGATAACATTGCTGACATACCTGACTCTATATTGTATATCCCTTTAAGAAATGTTGCATTTCCAATTACCTGCTTGGAATCGGTCTGAGGAGGCACGTAAATATAATTTTAGTTGATGGAAAGTTGCGCACCCACAGGATGTATATTTTTTTATTTGGATTTCCCCGTCTACCTATTTTGAATGTAAATACCTTATGTTTATTTTGTTTTTTTTAAATAACTAATTGGAAAAGGGTTATACCAATTTTGCTTTCTTACCTAGCTAACTCAAAATATATTGTATATAGTGGAAAATATTTCACTTGATGGCGACAGTTATTTCTTACCTTCATAAGAGGAAACACTATAAAAAATTTTCCGATTGAATAGTATTTTTCAATATATTTTACGAAATTTTTTATATAAAAGCGCAACAATGGATTTAAAAATCTTAAGATTTTTGAAGTTTTTCGTTCTTCTGAAAATATACGGAAAGCTTTATAACAGAAAATCTGTCGGAAGCACTATCATCCAAGTATGTGAAGGAACAAGCGTGGACAAAAGCGACAATTACGAAAGCTGTGCAGATCGCCAGTCCTTTACGGCTGAATAGGATTAAGGAAAGTATTCCAACGCCACCAAACTCAGTCGAAATTAAGTGCACTGATAAAGAAGCGTTTTCCCTATTTATGGACTTGGGATTGACTAAGGAGAAATATGAGATTTTACGCAGCTCCTTAAAAAAAACATAACGTCAACGTTCTTCCCGGATATAAAAAAATTGTATTTGCCAAAAAAGTAAGCAGTGCCACCTAATACAATAATAACAGAGACATCTGCAGAAGTAAAACTCCAGGATTTAATGGATCACACTGCTATGCGTCTAGTTGAAAGTTTGCCTGATGGAGAGGTCGAGCTTCTTCCTGAAAATCTGACTCTACTCAATAAGTGGGGATGTGATGGATTGTCTGGACAAAGCGTATACAAACAAATTATAAACACAGAAGACAAAACTATTTCTGATGAAAATATGTTTATGGCTTCTGTAGTTCCCTTACGCCTGAGGAGTGAATCTTCTGAACATTGGAGAAATCTTCGACCATCATCGATTCATTATTGTCGCCGTATTTTCTTCAAATATGCGAAGGAGTCCTCTAAATTGATTAAATCAACTGTAAGCGACATACAAAATCAAATTAGCCAACTGAAACCTACTGTTTTTCAAACCAAGAGTGGAAAAACATTCAAGGTTAAGTTTGATTTCTTCCTGACAATGATTGATGGAAAAGTCTTAAATAAAATTACAAACACCTCCTCAACTTTGAGGTGTCCCATTTGTAAAAAAAACTCAAAATGACTTTCACAGTTTAGACGACTCAACGGGTGAGGAGAACTGCTACGAATATGGAATTTCTCCGTTGCATTGCAGAATAAAGTGTATGAAATTTATTCCGAAGCTAGCCTACACACTTTCACGGCCAGGAGAAACAAAAACTGATATTACACCTCGTGAGGATATACAGAGTAGAAAGGAAGTTATACAAGCTGAATTCTCTCGGAAGCTAGGATTGAAAGTTGACTGACCATAGCACGGATACGGAAATACGAATGATGGAAATACTTCGAGGAGATTAAGAAATTATAAATGGTGCAAAATTTGCGGAATACGCATCAAAAACAGCTCAACTTTTGACTGAATTGTATCCTCAGAAAAAACTTACCCCCACGGTACATAGGATTTTGGCTCATGGAAAGGACTTAATAGAGTATCAGTGCTTACCACTTGGAGAGCTGTCCGAAGGAGCACTGGAATGTAAAAACAAGGACTACAAAAGGTTCAGATACACTAATACGTGCAAAATTTCTCGGGTTCGACAAAATAAAGACCTTTTTAACATGCTGGCAGCCTCATCGGATCTACTTCTTGCATCGCTGAGACATGTGCGATCACGAAAGGATTTGGAAGATAGCAACTATAGTTCATAAATGTTAAGTTTATTAGATCTTAACCTTAATAACCTTAATGTTGATGATTATTTTGTTGGAAATCAGCCATCAATAGCAAATATTAAAAATTAACCTCGAAAAATCACCCAAAAATAAGAATTTAAATTTTATGTATTTGAGTTATCAAATCGAATAAAAACAACAAAGAATGCGATATAGTCGTTGAAATTATAAAAAATTTTCAGCTATGATTAAAAACAAACGTTTTAAATTTGAATTTTTCGGGTAAAATATGGTCGAAAATATTTCTTAACTTCGACCTTGAATATTAAAGCACCTCGGATACCAGGCACTGTTGTCGAACATAGATTTTAAAGCTTGAGAAGTTTTCTATGAATTGCTTTTTAAATTTTTAAAATCGCTTAATTAGTTAAGAAGCTATGAATTTTGCAATGTCAAATGAGCAAAGGCCCCACTGTGCTGCAACGGTAAGAAATATTTTGATAGTGTCATTAGCAAAGTTATAGATAACAAGTGGACAAATAAAAATGCAAAACGAGTCAACCCAAAAAAATTCATTTAGGGTCTTAAAATCGCAAAAACGCCCAACAATATGCAATTGTTCGACCTTTTAAGCATTCAGCTCAGTACATCCTTACAAATTTTTAGGTATAAGGTATGTTATATAATTTGAGAGCTTTTGTACTTATTATACTTTGATACTGAAAGTATCATAGTATTTTGGTTTTTTGTGCAATGTCCGTCATGGTGTCTGTCTGTCCGTCCGTATGATCGCAGCTATTTTCGACACCCGTAAAGCTAGAGACTTGAAACCTTGCAATTATGTTTGTCTATAGGCGCGACAGATAAAGTGTCAAGATTGGGTTGCCACGCCTACTAGGAGGCTGGGAAATCGATAAATTCGATAACTGAAAACCGATAAATCCAAATATTTCTCACATTCTTACAGCTAGAGTTACCAAATTTTGCACGAAGATAGCTATTGACGTCCCTCAAAATACGGAATCAACGTATTGAATGCCACGCCCACTCCTTCCGCCCCCATCATCCCTGCTCCTTGAAATTTGAAACGCCTATAGTTTTCACATTTTTTGGGCTAGAGCCACCAAATCTAGTGTCAAGATAGGTAGTGAAGTTTTCCAAAAATCTGCATCAAAAATTTTGATGCCACGCCCACACCTTCTGCCCCCCAACCCCCCGCCGTTGTTAAAACGGTTATGCGTGTATCTTCCACAGTTTTTGAACTAGAGTCGCCAAATTTGGTAGGAAGATATATATTGACATCTACAAAAGATCTGCATCAAAATTTTGGATGGCACGCCCACATCTGCCGCCCACCATTTAAAACCGGGAATTTCGATATCTCTTACAGTTTTTAAGCTAGAGCCCCTAAACTCGGTGGAAAGATAGAAGGCAACATCTACCATAGATCTGCATCAAAATTTTGGATGCCACGCCCACCCAAGCCACCCGCCTTACAAAATTGGAATCGGCTATATCTTTAACAGTTTTTGAGCTAGAGAAACCAAACTTGGTAGAAAGATAAATGGTGACAATTAAAAAGATTTGATTCAAAAATTTGGATGCCACGCCTACCTCAGCCGTCCCACCTTATAAATTTGGGAGTTAATCTATCTTCCACAGTTTTTGATCTAAAGTCAGCAAATTTGATAACATAATAGCTGGCGATTTTTACCACCTGGCCCACCCCTTCCGAACCTGCATTTCCCCTTTGCAATAAGACTCTTTACCATCCGTTCTCTTACTGGTATCAAAGTATTCCGCAGTCGGTTGCGTCCGACTGCAACGTTTTCACTTATTTTAAATGGTAATTAAACATATAAGCGAGCGACAACTTTTAATTCTTTTGCTCATGTTTCATTTGTTTTATCGGATATTTGTTTTCTTGTCCCCAGTCTTGCGACTATTTTCCCATTTATATATATATATAAATACTAGGTGACCCGGCAAACTTTCTTTTGCCATGTATATCATTTCTTGGAAACATTTTTTCAGTGCAATTAAAATAACTATCTGCTAAAAGTATGCGTCAGTATTATGGCAGTTGAAAAAAAATAAAGATTAATCTCTCAGCGCAATTGAGTGTACAATATTCTTGGTTAGTCCGTGTTTAGCCAACACAAACAAACTGGATGGTTTGCCCACACTAGGACATGCCACATATAGTTGTCCGTGTGAAAAGCATGGTGTTTCAAATCTAAGCCACATACAGACAATGTCTGGCCTTGTGACTTATTGATCGTCATAGCGAATGCCAATCAAATTGGTAATTGATTGCGTTTGAATTCAATTGACACATCTGTATTACTCATAGGGATTCGTGGCAGCAACACATTTTCGCCTTGAAACTTTCCATTCAAAATGATGGCTTCAAAAATGTTTCTAATTAGTTTTTTAATGTCTAATCGTGTGCCATTACACAGCCGTGGTGGGCTCAAGTTACGAAGCAGAATGATCAGAGATCCAACCTTCAATTGTTAATGGTGTGGTGGCATGCCTGGCAAATCCAATGAATTTAAAAACTCAATTGGATAATTCACAGTTTCGTTGGTATCGCAAACTGCATCGATAGATTTGTATGACACCAAGTCCCCCAGTATTTAAATTTAACCCATTGACCTCCACATATTTTGCTGCCAAAATCACTCTTTCTGCTAGCCAATTATGATTTTCATATTGTGTGTGTACATCGGAAAATATGTTATCGGTGAGAGTATTTTGCGAGTCGATGATTGTGCAGAAGTCAGTCTGTAGTTTTATGCATCCAGTATGCTCATATACAGGAACTTTCCCATCGCCAATATCTAACAGTTGTTTAGAGAAAGTTTCGGCGGATGGATCCTGAAGCATTTTAACGCGCATGTTCACCGTCAGTTGTGCTTTTTCAACATTACGCCACAGTCGCGATGATTTTAAGCAAGCGTTGATTTCATTAGCGTACGTCGAACGTGGAATAACGGGAAGTGTTTGTCTAAAATCACCTGAAAGAAGTAACAAAGTGCCGCCAAACAGTATCGTTGTTTTTTAAATCCTTTAATGTCCTGATGAGCGAATGTTTGTGTGACATAGTGCATTCATCCCAGATAATAATTTGACATTGTTTCAGCACTGTGGCCATAGACGATTGTTTTTTTTATGTTTCACATTGCATCAGGATTATTTTGAATGTTTAATGGCAGCTTAAATGCTGAATGAGCTGTTCTGCCTCCATCTAATAAAGTTGCTGCAATGTCAGAAGATGCAACGGCCAATGCGATGCCATTTTTTGATCGTGTCTCGGCAAGAAGTAGCGAAATAAGGAACGTTTTGCCAGTTCCACCTGGTGCATTTAAAAATCCTCCTTATCCTGCCGAAACTGCCAGCATTATGCGGTCGTAAATAACTTTTTATTCATAATTTAGTAGTGGAATATTGCGACTAACAATGCCTGCCATATCTACAGTATCGTACTGTAGTGCACGATTCATATCTGTGTTACGTAAATCAAATGCACTTCGATTCGGTGAGCTCAGACCGAAATTACTGATTGGTAAATTCGCAATAGCAATGAAATGATCCTCGATAGCAATCAATGCTTCATTGTACATTGCATCACTGAACTATATCGTTTGATCGTTGCACCTTGTACGATGTCGATAAAGTATATCATCAGTCATTAAATCTTTGTGATTATTCCACAACATTTGTGCTCAGGCCGAGAAACATGTAGTCAGTACTATAGCAAATAGTAGACGAATTTGTGTTCCTGTGCAGCTTAATGCTGCTTCAGCAAGCATCCTGTCCCAATGATTGTCGTCTTCTAGCAAGCATAGAGCTAGGCATGCATCTTCATACGTTGTATACTGTTGTTCATCTACCTTGCGTATATCTTGAAATGACAATGGTCCGGTGACATTCACCAACAACAGTCGCAGATAAAAGCACTCAGTCTGCCTTGGAAAGACTGTATATACACGACCCAAACTATTTGATTTGAATAAACCGGGGCACGCATCAACTGCTATCCCTTGCTTGCTGGGCATAATTTTTTTTCGATTGAGCCCATGTAAAATATCGTGGAACTTCAAAATAGAGGAGTGCTTGTGCGAAGGCACCAAAAGCATCCGCACGATTGCACAGCTCAAAAAATTCGGTGAGTGTAGTTTTTGGAGGATTTATAGCACGATCAAGCGCTGTACCGTCAGTGAAATATACGCGCTGGCCGTTTTCAAGATGGACAGCTAAATGTATAGCTGCTGGATTCCGTTCATGAATTGGGAATCCGAAAATACGCCGGACAGCTTCATTGGAACTGATTTACCGGCCAATTTGGTAATTCGTAATTTCATCATTTTTATTCACCGGAGGAGCATTTACATTAGTATTTTCAATTAAAAATACAGCCATATCACTTCCTTTATTCACATACTTGCAAATATATTTGATACTCTTCACCGAACTGCAGGACTCAACATTAATATGAGCATTGAATGTTTTGCTCAGCAGAGGTGAATATGGTACCACCCAACAATTGTCAATGTCGATGTCTGCGTTACTGATAGTTTTAACGAACGATTGTCTGCCATTTTCGGAACTTCTTTGACGATATATTGAATATCCGTCAACATGTTTGACCGAATCGTTTGCGAAATCTTTAGGAAAACACTTTGTACATTTTCCGTCTACCATGCAAGGTGATGAACGATTCAGATTTCCGCACGGACCATGAATCATTTTTGTAGTAACAATATCAAATAGTATTTGATCACTAGACGGATTTGGAATCTCTGCAGAAATCAAACTATCGATGTCTTCAGCACGTATTTTGTCGACGAACAAAATTAAAATGTGAGCATGAGGTAATCCACGCTTTTGCCACTCAACTGAATACATCCAACAGCGTGTGGGGCCAAATACATGCAATTTTGTAATAAAGCTGGTTAAAGACTATAATTTTTGTTCAAACACACGTGCTGTTATGTCGTGACGATGTATTGCATTTTGTCCTGGTAATAGCCATAGACAAATTAATGTAACAAGATTGGTAACCAGAATTGTTCATGTTAAGGCCCTGTAAACAAAAACGCAAACGCTTCTTCTCCTTTAACGAAACTTATCTGGTTTCGTTTAGATCTTTGCTTCTTTGCTTATTCTTCGAGGTTTGCCGCCATTTCGCGAGCTGAGTCTGTTTCTTTATGCGAAAGCAAGGGTATAATGGTTGTGTACAAAAGACTGTAACAGGCGAAAGTAAGCAGCTCTGACCCCATAAAATATATATATTCTTGATCTGTCTGTCCATCTGAATGAACACATTGATCTTAGAGACTAGTACTTAATACAAAATATTGAAAATCTGTGACAACATCAATTATCGTATGAGTTCAGCGTATATTCTAGTCGCGAACTAGAGCTCAAAGACCATGCCGGGTTCATTTAGCTACTTTTTAAATTGGCGACAGACTGACGCACAAGCGAACGAATACACACATGCATGCATCGAAAATAAGCAAAACACAACTAGACGCACAAATTGCACAAAAAAAAACAAAATAACCTGTGTTCCAATATTCAGTTATAGTTCATATTATCACAAATATATATTTTCATGATAAAGACAATTTACTATATATGTGCTTGTTATTAAAGGTATAATTTCTGCGCTTTGAACTTACGTCTATACCACCCTCTTGTGTTACGCAGCAGCAAGCGGATTGACGCAATAGGCAAAACGAAACCAGACAAGCGTTTACATATTTGCATAATGTTATTTAACATAGCATACCAGTGCCTTTATCCAGTCTTGTTAGTTAATTTGTCTATGGTAATAGCAACGATGTAATTTCCTGAAATTTCGGATTACATGTAAAAGTAGTGAAAAGCCACGGTCGTTCATATTCACGCATGAAAGTCATAGCGTCCTGTATGTATTCTTGCATGTGATGTGGACTACCTATGTACAATGATGGTAAGATAACAGAATTGCCAATTTCGGCAGTGTCATCGTTGTTCGCAATAGCATCTCGCAAGTGAATGTATTCTTCCGCACGCAGCTTCTGTTGATTATATCACAAGAATCGTAGTCGTTCACTCTCTATCTTCACATATAGTCGACCATTAATTGTTGGCGAAGCTCACGACATCGTAAAATGATGTTGTCTCGGCCGCGTCTAATCATCAAACTATACGAAAAAAATCCTTCGAGCTAACGTTCTTATTTGTTTCGGCTCCTGTTACGGGATCTCGTTGTTTAATGTTTACACAATATCCGTCTTGTCCCTTCCAGAAAATTAGTGGATATTGGAGAGCGTCATATGAACGATGGGTATCACTAATAAACTGAAGATCATTATTTCTTCTTCAAATCACGATTTGTCGCGTAGCTTTACTGTCGCCAACCATGATTCCAGCAACGTCATCAACAACAGGTGCGTTGAATCTACGTTTATGCTCTCCAGCTGGTGTTCTATCAGGATTGATGACAATAACGTGATTGTCACTTTGTAGTTTGTGCATGTGTGATTTGAATAATTTCAATAATTCATTGTGCTCATTTAACAGAGCTTCCAGCTCGCTGACGATACGCCTGGCAAAATGTGAATTGAGATTATGATAGTCGCAACGTGCATCCACGCGATTGGCGAGTGCACGTTTGAAGTCCTCGCCACCCATAAAGTAGACTTGTAAAAATTTATGAGATTCGTTTGGCATTGGCAGCAATGAGCCCACTTTGTTATAAACTTGGCCTTTGATTTTAAATTTTGCATTAAATTGTTGACCGTTTGCAGCAATATTGTTAACTATTTCTGTTGCTCCAAATTATGTCATCTGGAAACATGAATTGAATGTGCGATTTGACTTCAGGAACATGCTAGAGTTGTTTTTTTTTGAGGTTAATTTTTAATATTTGCTATTGATGGCTGATTTCCAACAAAATAATCATCAACATTAAAGTTATTAAGGTTAAGATCTAATAAACTTAACATTTCGGAACTATAGTTGCTATCTTCCAAATCCTTTCGTGATCGCACAAGTCTCAGCGATGCAAGAAGTAGATCCGATGAGGCTGCCAGCATGTTAAAAAGGTCTTTATTTTGTCGAACCCGAGAAATTTTGCACGTATTAGTGTATCTGAACCTTTTGTAGTCCTTGTTTTTACATTCCAGTGCTCCTTCGGACAGCTCTCCAAGTGGTAAGCACTGATACTCTATTAAGTCCTTTCCATGAGCCAAAATCCTATGTACCGTGGGGGTAAGTTTTTTCTGAGGATACAATTCAGTCAAAAGTTGAGCTGTTTTTGATGCGTATTCCGCAAATTTTGCACCATTTATAATTTCTTTGCAGTTTATAACATTTAGGATAACAGCCAACCTTTTAATGATTTCATGATTAACACCTGTTATCAAAGATGTCATTTTATCATTTTCAAATAATCTCCTCGAAGTATTTCTATCATTCGTATTTCCGTATCCGTTCTTTGGGCAATCAAGTTTTAATCCTAGCTTCCGAGAGAATTCAGCTTGTATAACTTCCTTTCCACTCTGTATATCCTCACGAGGTGTAATATCAGTTTTTGTTTCTCCTGGCCGTGAAAGTGTGTAGGCTAGCTTCGGAATAAATTCCATACACTTTATTCTGCAATGCAACGGAGAAATTCCATATTCGTAGCAGTTCTCCTCACCCGTTGAGTCGTCTAAACTGTGAAAGTCATTTTGAGTTTTTTTTTACAAATGGGACACCTCAAAGTTGAGGAGGTGTTTGTAATTTTATTTAAGACTTTTCCATCAATCATTGTCAGGAAGAAATCAAACTTAACCTTGAATGTTTTTCCACTCTTGGTTTGAAAAACAGTAGGTTTCAGTTGGCTAATTTGATTTTGTATGTCGCTTACAGTTGATTTAATCAATTTAGAGGACTCCTTCGCATATTTGAAGAAAATACGGCGACAATAATGAATCGATGATGGTCGAAGATTTCTCCAATGTTCAGAAGATTCACTCCTCAGGCGTAAAGGGAACTACAGAAGCCATAAACATATTTTCATCAGAAATAGTTTTGTCTTCTGTGTTTATAATTTGTTTGTATACGCTTTGTCCAGACAATCCATCACATCCCCACTTATTGAGTAGAGTCAGATTTTCAGGAAGAAGCTCGACCTCTCCATCAGGCAAACTTTCAACTAGACGCATAGCAGTGTGATCCATTAAATCCTGGAGTTTTACTTCTGCAGATGTCTCTGTTATTATTGTATTAGGTGGCACTGCTTACTTTTTGGCAAATACAATTTTTTTATATCCGGGAAGAACGTTGACGTTATGTTTTTTTTAAGGAGCTGCGTAAAATCTCATATTTCTCCTTAGTCAATCCCAAGTCCATAAATAGGGAAAACGCTTCTTTATCAGTGCACTTAATTTCGACTGAGTTTGGTGGCGTTGGAATACTTTCCTTAATCCTATTCAGCCGTAAAGGACTGGCGATCTGCACAGCTTTCGTAATTGTCGCTTTTGTCCTCGCTTGTTCCTTTACATACTTGGATGATAGTGCTTCGGACAGATTTTCTGTTATAAAGCTTTCCGTAGCATCCGCGAGCTTACGTTTCTTTGTAAGAGCTGAACTCTCTTCCATAGTTTTTTGCGGCCTTCCTCTTCTTCGGCTAGTCGATGGGTAAACTTCTTTCTCATCTGAATATTCGAATGTTGTATATTCCTCCAACCATTTTTCATGCTTTTTTATGAAAGCCGGCATAGTTCTGTAGACCAAGTTCCATTGTCGCTGCAAGTTAGCGTTTTCGAGTATGCCAATCTCTTTATATTTACCTGCCTCCTCAGACCTTTTCCAAGCAGGTAATTGGAAATTCAACATTTCTTAAAGGGATTTTCAATATATAGCCAGGTAAGTCAGCAATGTTATCAATTATCAACACGCACGCAACAGCCAAATTTGTATGCGCTCTTCTTCTTCCTTATACCTGATACCTGCCGCGTGTTTTTAGCTCGAGGTATCCCTGGTTTTTTGGCTTACGTTTCCAAAATGCAGATTTTCGCAGATTTAGACTAAATACATATGAAAGGTATATATTATAGCTATCGAATGTATGTGGTTCCGCGTTGACTCTGCGATATACTTTTTAGTTATATTCCACGAAAGTTAAAAAAAATACCAAAATTTAGTGTATTTTTTAAACGCTTCTAATTTAATAAGTATTTCAGTTATATTTGAAATATATATATCAAAGCACAGAGATTGAACATACTTTTAAGATAAAGTAATAAGATCGAAGATCGGTTGTTTACATCGCCCAATATTCAGGTTGAAAGTGGTGAATTTTCGTATAAATTGTCATTTATTCGTACTCACGAAAAATTTCTCAACATTGAGGGGCTCTACCACCCACAATTATTTACCGATTTAAAAAATCTTTTGGATCCATAATCCTTGAAGTATTCTCTATCGATTACATATTTCATTTATGCCAAACGCGTTCATGAAAAAAATGATTTTCGCAACGCTATTCGGGCAGAGGCCCCATTGTGCGGCGTCGCTTGCTTAAAGAAATTTTATTAACTCCAGCACAAAAGTTTGAAAAAAGGACAAAGGTGTATGAAAGGTACCCGAAAGAGTGGTCGGATCGGGTCCAGATTTGGTATGCATAATGTGGTAGACAAATGTTCTTTATTTATTAAATATATTTATGACAACTTATTTACACACGATCGATACGTCTCGCAGCTCGAACCAGACTGACTCGTGGTTTCGTTCTTACACCGCTACCTAGTACAATGCATGCCCTAACGGGACTTGAACTAACACCAGTGCATGCAGAATATGAAATCATAAAGTAACTTAAGATAAAAAGATCATGTACGTGTATGTTATAAGAATGTTAATGTTATAGTAATGTTACTGTTACTGGTAACGCTATGTATGCAACGGTCCGACTACAACTCGGCCATCCTGCGACTTAGATCCCCTGATCTTAAGTATTTTTACAGATTTTTTTTTTTTATATATGATCAACGTTTAGTTTACAAACTTCATATTATTATGTGTACAAATTAAATTTATGATTATAATGTTTTTCTTATGTTATCTCTTGTTTGCAAACCAATGTCGCATGTTTTGAGCACTCCAGACACCTCTATATGGATTTCGAGAAACTAGAAATCCTTCTACGTCTTTTAAAAGGAATCTGTCATTTTGTAATACCTTTTCAATAACATAAGGACCTTTATTCCTAGGAATTAATTTTCTTGCTGCCCCAACTGTGCTATCGAAATTTTTCACCATAACATTGTCATCTTTTTCGTAAGTTTTAGCTTTCCGTTTCTTTTTGTTATAATTTAATTCATTTTTCAATTGCGCTTGTAACTGGTTTTCTTCTGCTTCTTTCCTTAATTCACTTAAATTTCTTGTGTTCTCTGTGTTAATTATTTCTTCTAATTTTTCCCTCAAATCGTTGATGATTTCGCCTTTTTGATCTACACCAAACAGTAGTTTACTGGGGGTCTCTTTGACTCTGTGTTGTTTAACGAATATTCAACTTGTTCTATAGCTGTATCCCAATGTTTTCCATTTTCCGCTTCTGTGAGTTTCGCTATCATTGGACCTAAACTTCTGTTTATTCGTTCTACTTGCCCGTTGGCCTGTGGACACCCGGTTGCAATTTTAATATGTTTAATGTTGGAATCTGACATAAATTGTTCAAAATCATTCGAAGTGAAACAACTGCCTCTGTCTGACACTATACATTTTGGTCTGCTATATGCTCTAAAGTAGTCTTTAGGTACTTTAATTACTTCTTTTGTATTAGTTGTCCTTGTTGTATAAAATCGCACAAACTTTGTAAATCCGTCAATAATTAAAAATATGTGTTTGTTTGCTCGCCCTGCAGCTACCGGTCCATAATGGTCTATGTGTATAATTTCGAAGGGTTTATCACCTTTAGGAATACTATTTAAAAATCCCTCAGATTGACCAGTTTTTGGGGAAAACGCGATACATTTTAAACAATTCTCTATATGGTTAATACATGTTTATTTAAGAATAGCTATCCAATAACTTTTACAAATACTGTCCATCATGTTATCTCTGCCTATGTGACCTAGCTCATTGTGGTATTTGTGTAATACATGATTTTCCATATCTTCTGGTACGCAAAAAAGCAGTCTGTTGTCGTTTGTTTTTCTATAAACAACTCCGTTTCTCATTTCAAATAACTTGTGTTCATTTTCCTCTAATAGTTTCTTAATTTTTTGAATCTTGATGTCTTTTCCTTGGCAAATAATCAAATTGTCTTAAAAACTGTTTGTATCAATAATCACAATATTTGTACATCTACTTAAAGCGTCGACATGTTGCATTTTGTTTCCTGATCTATGCACTAACTCATAGTCCAAATTTTGTAATTCTAAAGCCCATCTAGCTATTCTCGGAAATAATTCTACTTTGTTCAAAGTTAGTGTTAAAGAATTGCAGTCTGTAATAATCTTGAATCGTTTGCCTTGTAAATAGATCCGAAATCCGAAGTGCGTAAATTATAGCTAATGTTTCCAGTTCGAAACTGTGGTACTTGGACTCTGTTTCTGTTGTTTGCTTTGAAAAGTAGAAAATTGGATGCACTTTTCCGTCTTCTTTCTTTTGCATAAGCCAGCACCAAACCCAAACGAACTTGCATCGCAATGCAATTCAATTTCATCTCTATAGTTATAAATAGCTAACACTGGCAATTGGACTAGTTTTTCTTTCAGAGAAAGAAAACATTGTAATTCTTTTTCATTAAACTCGAACCGCTTATTTTTTTTAAGTAGATCATAAAGTGGCTTAGCTTGTATTGAAAAATCTTTAATAAATCGCCTAAAGTATGAACATAATCACAGTACCACTTCAACCTCTGAAGAGATATGACGTGTTACAGCAAAGCCTAAAACCGCGACAAACAGCAAACAAAACCAAAGCCAAAACTAAGTTCAACAAACTTCAAACACTAAACGCAAACGAAAAAACACAACAACAAAAACAGCATCAACAGTTATCGCGGGCATCTGCCCAACAATAACAAACATGCACGAACCACCGGACATAAGAACATACGGACTAAAATCCAACAACACAAACCTAGGCGAACCCAAGTTCATAACAATAAAAAGAAACGACAACAACACTTTTGAAAACGTTTCACCGTTCGTTATCAAGAAAACAATAGACTTCGCTTGCGATGGGGAAGTTGAAACATGCAAGAAAAATAAAGACGGCTCACTCTTAATCAAAACAAAAAACAAATTACAAGCCCTCAAACTACTAAGACTAAAACTAATGACAAATATTGAAATCACTGCCACCGAACACAAAACTCTAAATTCCACAAAGGGAGTCATCTACTGCAACGAATTGCGCGGCATAGCCGAAAACGAAATACTCACGGAACTGTTCAAGCATGAACATAATATTCATAAATACAAAAATATATACATGTATGCAATAAGAGTGTGAACATCTGTGGTGCGCACTAGCAGGTAGCAGTTAGGCTAACTGATAAATAAGGCACATGTTTGTACTCTAAAAATAGCCAGATGAACGCTGAACCTTACAAACTCAGCGATAGGATAAGAATATGTTAAGACCAACGCTGAAACTTACAAACTCAGCGATAGATAAGCTAGAGTTAATGGTTGATTTTACGCATGAGCCAGGGTATGAAAACCCTGACTCAGAAGAATAAAAACTAGTACAAATTCACAACACCAACCGTGATATACTCAACAGAACTAAAAACACAACATGTAACAGAAGTTAGAAAAATCTTTAAAAAAAACCATTAACAAACACAAACCCTGAAGAAAACAACACTACGCTAATAGAAACTGGACTCATCATAATCACTTTCGGAACACTAAATCTCCCAGAAAAAATAAGAATCGGCTACGAAACAGTCCGAGAGAGTCCGAGCAACAATCCGGATATCGACCATCAACACAGCCCCCTCGACCGCAAATGCCCCGCATTCTTGAAACAACAAGAACTAACAGCTATAAAAATTACAGAAAAAACAGACCACAAAACCGCACTCAACATCTATAACAACCGACACGGCCAACACATCAAAACATCTTATGCAAGAACTCTCACCAATTCAACACAACACTCAACCATCACCCAAGCACCGAATACACATACGCCAACAAACACATCGCCAATCACCCAACTCACACCCCTTACTAAAACAACACACCAAACCATCTCAGCTGCACTGCACGCTCAAAGCATACTCAATGCAGCCTCTTACACAACATCATCAACCAAAACACCACCATCACCAGTATCTGCACAGCAACCTAACTCGATCGAACCAGAAGACATGGATACAGACAACACCCACCACACCAACGCAGCAAACAAGCCATACACATCACACCTCACAGAAGACCTAAAAATCAAACTGTATGCTACAGATAAGTCTAACAATCTTTTTACCCCCCTCAAAACAACCAAATCAAACATTAAATCAAATCCAAACCCTCAAACAAGAACAAATACACTAACAATAGCGAAAGCGATTCCATTTAAAAAAAATAAAATAATTTAACACTTAACCAAAACTTAATTTAATTTAACTTAAACCTTAATCAAACCAAACCCATAACACCCAAAATCGTAAAAATGTCACTCATAATACTACACTGGAACATTAAGGGCTACACTAACAACTACAGGGAGCTCTCAACTATAATAAATAAAATACTCGCCACAAGTCATTTGTCTCCAAGAAACCCATTATTACAACACGAATACCCCCATCCCCGTCCCAATAAATTACCAAATCTATATCAATACAGCCTCCAACCGATTTGGTGAAGTAGCCATACTAGTCCACAAATCCATACAACACACTCAGTTAAACCAACCTAGACACCTAGAAACTCTAGGAATAGATATCATGTCCAAAACAAAAATTAGAATCCTGTCAACATACATCCCTCCCAACAAAACTTTTTCACTTTAACGTTTAAGCGATCAGTTTGAAACACACAAAACCAATACGAACCAAATTATCCTAGGCGACTTCAATAGCTGGCATCACTCCTGGCGATCACATCAAGGCAACAGAAGAGGCAGACTGGCAACTCTTCGCAAAATTAACCAACGATATAAACAAACTTATACCCAACAGTACAAACATCAATAAAGAAGCGGCAATCCTCAACAAAATAATCCTACAATCAGCCCATCACAGTATACCACAGACAACCCCACACAACTACAGCAAAAATACCCCATGGTGGAATAAGACCTTGACCAATCTTAGGGCAAATAAATTCAAAACCCGGCAAACTTTCAAACACTTTAACAGTACCGAAAATCTCCTTAAATACAAACGAGCTAATGCACTCTTCCGGAGAGAGCTAAAAATATCAAAAAATAAAGCAATGACAGACTTCACATTCACAATCTCACCCAACACCCCGTCAGACAAAATCTGGGCAAACATCCGACGTTTCTGCGGACTTAACCCAACAAAAACCATACATAGTATCACAGATCAAAATAACAACTTGCTCACGACAGACACATCCCACATAACTCAACTTTTTGCTCAACACTGGTCAGACCACTCCAAAGACGAAAACTTCAACCAAAACTTCACTGACAACAAATACACACTCAAATCAACCAACTACATACCCAATGCGACAGCACAGACAATAGAATCTGACATTACACAAATAGAACTCCTAGCTGCACTACACTCCCTTAAAAGAACCACTCCTGGCCTTAATATAATATCATACCCCATGATCAAAAACACCTCCTACACTAAAAGCCAGAATCACAAACCTATTTAATACCACTTTCAACAGCTTCATCCCGCAATCCTACAAAACCAGCCTAGTCATACCTATCCTAAAACAAAACTCAAACAAAACAATAATAACCAACTATAGACCAATCTCAATTAACTGCTGCCTATCCAAAACTTTAGAAAAAATAATAGCCAAACGCCTTTGGGGGTTAGTAACCCAAGAAAAACTCATCCACCCCAACCAATCAGGTTTTAAACACGGCAAATCGGTTTCAGACGGTCTGCTCCTTGCAGACCACCTAAAAACCAAGTCGCTGAAAACCAAAAAGCACACCTCTGTCATTGCCCTTGACTTTTCAAAGGCCTTCGACAGAGTCGGAGTGCACACAGTAGTCGACCAGCTAATCAGCTGGAAAGTTGGCCCAAAAATTATAAACTTCATCAAAATCTTTATGTCAAACAGAAAAATAAGACTGAAAATAAAACATACTATTAGTTCCCCATATCCACTCTACAACGGCATCCCCCAAGGATCGCCAAAATCGGTCATCCTTTTTTAATTGCCTACAACAGACTCTCTAACATCATCAGCCTACAAAAAGAAATACAATTCTGTGCCGATGCCGACGACTTTTTCCTTATTATTCCCCTCAATAGACAAAAAAACCAAACTTACAACCTCAACAGCCTTTTCTCAAAAATTCACGAATGGTGATCATACTCAGGAGCCTCACTTTCCCTTGAAAAATGCCAACACCTACACATTTGCCGAAAGCAGAACTGCACATGCAACATTTTATGCAATAATACCCCAATTCCCTCAGTCCCCAACCTAAAAATCTTAGGACTAACAATAAACAATAAATACAGATGGGACTCACACAGAAAACAAATTCAACCGGCCTTAAACAACAAACTTAACGTAATTAAATGCCTATCAAGCCCGAAACTAAACTGCAACACACACACACACTTATAAATATAACTAAATCAACCCTAATCTCAAAAATAGACTACGCACTTTTTATCTACGGCCACGCCCCTAAAATCACCCTCAACAAACTCAAACTTTATTTAACGCCACAATTCGCATTTCACTGGGAGCACTACGCTCAACCCCCATCCCCAACCTACTTTTTGAAGCAAACGTACCCACAATAGAACAAAAAAGAGACCTTATCACAACTAAAACGTACAAAACACTACTACACAGTTCAAACTCACCACTTTACAAATACATTAAACAATACGGGACCCAAAAAAGAAGCAAATTAACGTCAACACTAGAAAAAATCATTCTCTCATGCAAACAACACAACATTCCCTACCATCCTAAAAAGATGCATTCTACCCCACTACTCATCAATCCTATCAGCCGAAACCATAGCCATTCTAGACGCAATAAAACTAATTCAAAAAAGAACGGGCAACTACATAGTTTGTTCTGACTCCCTCGCATCCTTAAGGTCCGTCCGGAACATCAACAACAATAACCTATATCCCATAACCATTAGATCCCTCCTCACCAAAACTACCCCTAGAATAAAACTCCTTTGGATACCTGGCCACTGTGGCATTGAAGGAAACGAGCTAGCCGACACCACTGCCAAATCCACATACAATATGCCCCTACATTATACCCGTAACTTCAACACTACAGACATAACAAAATTGCTTGCGAAAGAGCTAACTCAAAAACTCAAACAAAACTTAGAACTCTGCAACAGATGTTACAAAGAACTAAACACAAACCCAACAAACACAACCCTTTACCTAAAAAATATAAATAAAAAAACCATTACACGCAGTGACCAAATTAAAATACAAGTTAGACTCAGACTAGGACACACAAGATTCACACAACAACACTACAACAACCCGGACAACATCATACCCTGCCCAAACTGTCATACAGCAAATGATCTTACAATTAAATGTATCCTCACCAACTGCACAGCAACTTCATACTTAAAAAACCAAATATTCCAAAACAGATGCCCCCTATCGTTTCTCGAAAACCCAACCCCTGAAAATATCTTCAAAATAATCGAGTTCCTTAAAATAACAAACATGTATCGCCTCCTATGACCTAACCCAATGTAAATATGTATATATAGAAAAAATGTAAATATGTATAGTAGCAAGCCGAAGGCCCCCGCAGCCAGTGCTTTAGAAAATAAGTTAGTGTTAAATTTTAATTATATCTAACTAATATAAATAAATAAATGAACATAATCCTAAAAATCTTTGAACAGTTTGTGTCTTTTCTGGGATGGGAAAGTTTTTCACTGCTTCTATGCCTTTGTCATCTGCTCTTATACCTTTGCTTGTTATGGGAAGTCCTAAATATTTTACTTTTGACTGTAGAAACTCACATTTATCTAAGCGTAGATCCAGTTTGTTTTGAACTAACCTTGTGAATACCTCTTTTAAAACATCTAAATGTTCTGTCATATCTTTGCTCGCTACCATTATGTCGTCCATGTATACAATAACCTTAATTTCTCTTATCAAGTCTGCAAAAATTTGGTTAACGAATCTTTGGAACACAGCAGATGCAATTTCAATGCCCATCGGCATTCTTAAAAATTCAAATTGACCTAAAGGGGTAAGAAATTATGTGTACTTAATGGAATTTTCATTGACATAGACATGAAAATATCAATTTTTCAGATCCAGTTTAGTGAATACTGTTTTATTAACTAACTTGTCTAAAAGATCCTCAATTAAAGGTAACGGGTAATTGTCTTTTATTCAATTTTTGTTTAATTTCCTAAAATCGATGCATAAATGTAGATCACCAGTTTTCTTTTTAACGAGTACAATTGGTGATGCGTATTCCGAATCACTATTTTTTATAATACCGTCATTTAGATAATCGTCTAACGTTTTCTGCAATTTTTCTTTTTACTGTAAGAAAGTCGTCTAGGTGAGCAGCTAAATGGTTTACTTTTCTCTAACGATATCTTCATTTCACATTTAATGAGTGGGTCAACCGGTCTTTTCGCCTTTACATAAGTTTTCTCAAACATCTCTATGAATTTACGCTTTGTATTGTAAGGTACATTTTCCCCTTAATTGTAATCTGACTTTTCGCTGTCCACCAGGTTTATGCATAACATCGCTTTGTTGAAATTGTCATTAAATGTGATGCAATTACTATCTGTCGATCTTTCCTTAAAAGTTTTTCATTAATTATTTTCTCAGTAATTGGTTTGCCACTTAAGACTTGTTCAGTAATAGTTTCACTACCTAATATTTGTGCATTATCAGTTTTATCATATAGTTCTTAAACGGTCTCGGTACCACTAGTATCGATATCATTAAAATGTTGCTGACTTTTAGTTTTGTTCTTAAACAGCAGTCTTGCAGTTGTGTTTGTTAACCGTAAGTCACTAACAGTTTTGTTTTCTAATATTTGTTCATTGTCATCTTTTTTCCCTAATACTTGTTCATTACCACTTTTATTTTCTGCTCTTTTATCAATAAAAGTTTCCTTCTGTAACAGTTGCTCACTAACATCTTCATCATTTTGGTTTTGCTCAATAACAGTTTCGCTCCCTAACAGTTGATCAGTTACAGTTTTATAATTTTGTCTTTGTTCAATAACAGTTTCGTTTCCTAACAGTTGATCACCAACAGTTTTATATGGGGGTGTGCCAGAAATCTCTGGAGATTTTGGCTCGAGCTGGTTTTTAAATCTGTAAGAAAAAACCGTCGGTGTGCTAGAAGTTAGGGAGATTTCATTTTTCGGTAAAATGTTTCGGAGCAAATACGTAAAACAAAAATGTATATGCTATTTTTGTCATTGTTTTCAAGGTTGGCCTCATGGCATTAGTGTTATATTTAATAGATGGTAAAATAAAAATATGTTAGGTTTTATCTCTTGTAGTTCTTATACAAAACAAATATTTAATATTTAGCCCGCAAGTAACTCATGTTGCTTGACAGCCCTGCCTTGATAGCTTGCTAGAACAGCTGTTCTCCGTACTTCGTAAATGGCGAATCTGGTTTTGTTTACATTTTAAAAGTGCAAAAGGTGAACGGTGTTTTCCCCTATGGACCAATAATAAAATAAATGTAAAACAAATAATTAAGTGCAATTTTAATTTAACCTACATTTTGGCTGCTCAATGACTTTCCATAAATTAAATTCTTCTCCTTACTGTCACATTCACACACCTAACAAACACCGCCACCTCACCACCGTTGCCACCTCATAAAAAAAAGGTTTTCTGCAATAACTTACTTAAATTTACAACAAACTGTACACTGCTCAACCATGCAATTTTGTTACCTTAAAGTGCGATTTTTTTTATGTTTATTTGTCACAAAAAAGTGTCTTTAAAATTGATCTATTAAAGACTCCGAATAATAGTTATTGTTAACCAAACAATGTGGCAGCTCCTTTGTTAGGGACGGTTTTGCACGCTTACACAGAACGGCGAATAGTCTCTCTTAAGCTGTGCCCAAGAAGTGTCCCCATCCACATCCCAAAGTTCTAACCGTAGACGACTGAAAACAGATTTTATGGAAGCTTCTAAGCGGACGGTGACGACGAAGAATTGCTGAGCTGCCAAAATCTAACGAATCTATGGCTACTATATTACGCTCATGCAACTCATCTCAACCAACGCTTACCGAATTTAATGTGAATGAAGTGTCACTCTTTCTTGATACAAATATTAGTAACATCAATATTTGCTTATTCGTAGTTTTGTTAATTACAGTCTATGACCATCTCTTCATACAGACGGTCAAAAATATATGTACTTTATGGGGTTGGATATGCTTCATTCTGCCTTTTACATATATTTGTATATAACAATTATACCCTTTAACCCATTTCGTGGGTTCAGGGTATAATAATGGAACTTTGATTTTTATCAACTTGGCACAGTTAAACCAGTCAAAAACAAGTAAAAACGTTGCAGTCGGACGCAACCGACTGCGGAATACTTTGATACCAGTAAAAGAACGGTTGATAAGGGGGAATGCAGGGGCGAAGGGAGTGGGCCATGTGGAAAACACCGCCAGCTATCATGTTACCAAATTTGGTGACTTTATCTCAAAAACTGTGGAAGATAACTTAACTCCCAAATTTAAAAGGTGTCACATTCTATCTTCCTAATAAGTTTGGTGGCTCTAGCTCAAAAACTGTTAAAGATATAGCCGATTCCGATTTTATAAGGCCGGTGGCTTAGGTGGGCGTGGCATTCAAAATATGGATGCAGATCTTTGGTAGATGCTGCCTTCTATCTGTCTACCTAATTTACGGGCTCTAGCTTAAAAACTATAAGAGATATCGAAATTTCAGATTTTAAATGGTGGGCGGAAGAGGTGGGCGTGGCATCCAAATTTTTGATGCAGATATTTTTTTAGATGTCACCATATATCTTCCTACCAAATTTGGTGACTCTAGCTCGAAAACTGTGAAAACTATAGGTTTCCAATTTCAAGTAGAAGGGGGGATGGGGGCGGAATCAGGGGCGTGGCATCCAAAATTTGGATGCATTTTTTTGGGGACGTCAATATCTATCTTCACACAAAATTTTGTGGCTCTAGCCCAAAATATGTGAAAACTATAGGCGTTTCCAATTTCTTGGGGATGGGGGTGGAATCAGGGGCGTGGCATCCATGTTTTTATGGGGAACATCAGTACTTATCTTGACACAAAATTTTGTGGCTCTAGCCCAAAAAATGTGAAAACTATAGGCGTTTCCAATTTCAAGGAGCAGGGATGATGGGGGCGGAAGGAGTGGGCGTGGCATCCAAAATTTTGATGCAGTTTTTTCAGGGACATGACTAGCTATCAGCGAACAAAATTTGGTAACTCTAGCTTCAGGAATGTGAGAAATATATGGTTTTATCGGTTTTTAGTTATCGAATTTATCGATTTGCCAGCCTCCTAGTGGGCGTGGCAACCCGATCTTAACACATTATCTGTAGACTCTATGGATAAACATAATTGCAAAGTTTCAAGTCTCTAGCTTTACGTGTGTCGAAAAAAGTGGCGTTCATACGGACGGACAGACAGACACCATGACGGACATTGCACAAAACCAATATACTATGAGACCTTCGGTATCAAAGTATAACAAGTAAGAAGGCTCTATTCGAGATTTCCCGACTAGGAGATACCCCAAACCCTGTACATAACTCGTACAGTCATTGTCTGTATGCATCTGTGACTAAACTTCAATTTTCGATATCTCTGGTGTTTCTTAACCGATTTCGATGAAACTTTCAGAAAAGTTCTATCGTTACCCATTATTTCAACCCCCAATTTTTTCATTTTACAAATTCGAGAAATTTTTGTAATCGATTGCATGTGTATATCGGAAACGGAAATAGTTATCGAAAATCGGAAACAAACTTGTACTGCCTAGGACTTAGATGAGCTTATGTTCAAAATCTGAAGTCTCTAGCTCTTATAGTCTCTGAGATCGACGCGTTCATACATACGGATAGACGGACGGACAGACGGACATGGCTATATCGACTCGGCTGTTGATGCTGATCAAGAATATATATACTTTATAGGGTCGGAGATGCTTCCTTCTGCCTGTTACATACTTTTGCACAAAAACATTATACCCCTTTTACCCATTTCATTGGTTAGGGGTATAACAATGTAAGGACGTTTTCTAGCCGAGGTCGGCGTCTCAGTCGCGTCCGGGGTCTTTTTACAGATTATTTGTAAATTCTGGGACCCTGGAGTGAGCCGCACCGAGATCGAATATCTAAAACGCAGACACGTAGGGATCAGAGGGCAGTACGGGCGCCCGGGTCGATACTTTCAGGGTGGGCTAAGGGAAGAGGCGAGAGTCCAGGGTGATAACCCGGAGGACTCCCCAACCCCCTTCCTCGGACCACCCTTCGGCACCGACCAGGCGTAAAAACCCCAGGCTTCGGGGTACGAAGGGGCGAGGATCAAGCATTCATCCGGCTTGACGAGGGTAAAACCAGGATGCCTTGCCAGCTGACTACCTGGCCCCGCCCACCCCGTTCCTACTCACCGGCCGCGTCATCCGACGCGTGTGGGTGGCCCAGGTGGGGTTCGGGTCGCACAGAGTAAAACTCGGAATGCGTCCTCGAACCTGGTTACCCAGGATGGCCACAGCTGCAACGCGCGGGTATAACCCGGTTGTCGCTACACACGGACCGGACCAAGAGGCAGGCATCGCAGAATCTAGAGTCAAACTCGGAAGATTCGCTATACTACCCCTCAGCCCGACCCATGTGGGCCGTATGGTGAGGCTACCGACGGGTCAGACCAAGAGGCAGACATCGCAGAATCTAGAGTAAAACTCGGGATATTCGCTAGTCCGCCCCTCAATCCAACCCATGTGGGGCTGCCCGACTACCCGCTGAAAAGGGGAGAAGAGAAACTATACACTACAAATAAAAACACAAAACACGAATAAAATCTAACACTTTATTTTCTTTAGCTCGGGACGGGTTTGCGTGGTCATGGCCATAGGCCAACTTACTCCTGTATGGATGGATGGGTGTGTGTGTGTGTAGGAATGTTCGCGGGTCAACTTGGACTCGGGTGCGTGCGTGGGCTTGGGCGCGTGGGTGTGTGTGTGTGTGGCTGCCCAAAGTGCGTGTGTCGGACCGGCGTGTGTGTGTGCGTGTATGTGGCTGCCCGGCGTGTGTGTGTGTGGCAGCCCGGCGGGTGTGTGTGCGCACGCTCGCAGTCCTGGCACCGTCACTTGCACTTCTTCAATTTGCGCACTCACACTGTTGGTGTTCGCTTCCAGGGGGCGCTCCGCTGTCCGTTTGTTGTTGTACCAGGGGCGCTCCGCTGTCCGTTGTTGTTGGTGCTTGCGTCTTCCGTTGTTCTTAGCTGTGGTTGTTGTTCTTTTGCGCGTTTTCGTTGTTCGTTATTATTGTTGTTGGTTTTCGCACGCGTTCTGTTCTTCGTCCCTGGCCGATTCCAGGAAATTTCACTTTGTCTGAGCTGTGTAATATTCACGTCTGTCCTCTTTTGCTGGTGGTCATCGACTCCTTGCACCAAAAATGCAGCTCATGCCGGTTGGCCGAACCAGGGCTACGCATTGATCGCGCTTAGAGCATTTTTGCGCTTGTGCTCTCACTCTTGCGTTCGAGCCCTCTCGGGCATATCAATTAGCTTTTGGTCGTTTGTGCCGGACGGCGCCCGTCGCTGATAGCAACCAGCTTCTGTGGGGTAGCAGAATGCTACCTCACAACAAGTAAGAATGCTTAAGTCGAGATTTTACGACTAGGAGACTCCCTGAGCCCAATACTTTTCGCGTACTGTCATTGTCTGTAAGCATCTGTGACTAATCTTCAATCTTCAATATATCTGGTGTTTTTCAGCCGATTTCGACGAAACTTTACTTCGGCCTGTTATATACATTTGCACAAAACCATTGTACCTTATTTTTTTATCCATTTTATGGGCTCAGGGTATAAAATAGTCGTTTGACCTTATAGGTTGGGGCTCTGTGAAATTAACCTAAAGCCCCTCTCTCTCCAGTGGGTCCCATCTCCTGTCAATCCTTTGGCTGTCTACGCAAGAAGTGGGACCACGGTAAGGGTGACACCTTCATGGGTTCCGACGTTCAAAGCCAGATCCGCACTAATCAGGAGTGTTTCATTTGCGCCAGTATTGTAGCGATTCACTGCCCCAATCAATGTATTTTGTTTGCACCCTGGTAGCCTAGCACCAGCTCTTGACTCGTCTATTACAGCACACCATTGGGCTTCTTTTTGGGCAAGTAAGTGTAGGGTACCTACAATTATTGCTCTTCATTTAATTTATTTCTTATTTCATTAGTTCCTTATCAGTTTTTCTCTTGCTCTTGCAGGAATTTGACTCCTGGGTAGCCGTTCACCATCTGCAGACACAATCGGGAATATTAGATCCTGATGATTGTGTGCGCGAAGTGGCTGATGATCGAGAACAGATACTGGCCAATTTTGAGGACTCAGGACTTGATCCTGGCGTACCGCAGGGCGGCGGTGATGGTGCCTCCGGAAACTCATCGGTGGGTACTGGTTCACCAGACATATTTCGAGATCCCACAAACTCCGAAATGCGCATTCGTAATCTGTCCACGCCGCACATTGAGGTGACTAGCACTAGATGCGGACCATTGGCCGGCCTGGGCGTCGGGCTAATGGTACGCCGCAGCAGTGATCCTAATCTACTCGCATCCCTAAAGACTGAGGGCTGCAACAAACGCTGGTCGGCAGCCGCGCCGCACTGTACTGATGGTGATTCAACGGAACGCCTTCTTTTGGACAAGGCAGGCGGCCAGCTGTTGCCACACTGGGAGGAGGAAGATGACAATGCAGCACACCTTAAAGAGCTGCAGGAGCAACAGTCACATCATGCAATAGGAATCACAGGCGCTCTTCAGCCGTTTGTTCGTTTCGGTCGACTGTCAATGCAGTTTATAGGCGATAGAAAAGGATATAAGTGGATTGATGCGGCCGACAAGCTGCAGCATCATCAAAACCTCGAGATCCAGGTCCCTACATCGCTACCAAACAGTGGATATTCAAGCAAATCGCTACCCCGTGAAAGCAAACGCAAAGAGCCACTAGGACAGGCGTATGAGTCCCTACGAGAGAAAGATGGCGAGATGCTGCTCATCATCAACGAAAACGGTACTTCGCTGGGCCTTACTGCAATGCCGGACAAGGAGCATGGCGGAGGACTAATCGTTCAGCACGTGGAGCCCGGCAGTCGCGCCGAGCGTGGCTGCCTGCGTTGCGAGGATCGTATCCTCGAAATCAATGGCCTTAAGCTGACTGGTCTCAGCGACTCACAAGTGCAGGATCAGCTGCGTTGCGCCCTTGAGGGCTCTGAGTTGCGATTGCGCGTACTACGCGGTGATCAGCATCGTCACCAGCAGCAGCAGCGCCACGTCTCCAAGGCATTAAAAATGGCAACCGTTTCGCCAACTCGTAAACCACATGCAGCTCCAGTGGGCACCTCCCTGCAGGTAGCTAATACAAGGAAATTAGGCCGTAAGATCGAAATATTGCTGAAAAAGGGGCCCAATGGGTTGGGCTTTTCGGTGACAACACGCGACAATCCGGCTGGCGGAAATTGTCCAATTTACATTAAAAACATATTGCCATGCGGAGCAGCCATTGAAGATGGACGCTTAAAGCCCGGTGATCGTCTGCTCGAAGTCGATGGCATTCCAATGACTGGAAAAACCCAAACAGATGTGGTCGCTATACTACGTGGTTTGCCTGCTGGTGCCACTCTGCGCATTGTTGTCTCCAGGCAGCAGGAACTGGGTGAGCTGCCTGTTAGTGTAAGTATCCTACCCTTTTTAAAATCACCAATCGCGTTTTAAATTACAAACATCAATTGAAACATTTTCAGCCGCCACCACTGTACTTAACGGAAAAGTTATCGCCAGTCGCACCGGTACCCGTCTTCGTCCATGTGCAAAATTCAAGCGGCTCCCGCTCCCTCTTCCATCAGCAGCATACACAGCAAAATGCACATCTGAATGAATCTCAGCATTTTATTGATGCAGGCAGCGAATCGGCCGCTTCCAGTGTAAGTAGCTCAGTTCAAATCGACTTAATTTACTTGCAGTATCCAGCAATAAGTATCAAGAAAAAAACACCCTCAGGAGAATGCCAGAAATCTCTGGAGATGTTGAGTCTAGCAGATTTTCAAATCTCTGAAACAAAACCTTAGGTGTGCCAGTAGCTAGGGAGATTTCATAAAGAAGTAAAACGAGAAAGGCAACAAAGAGTTGCTACTATTTAGAAATAAATATTGCCTAAAATGTATTTGCAAATTTTCCCACTGTTTGCAAGGGCGGTCGCAAGGCATTATTGTTAAATTTAAAAGGTAAGACCATACCTGTTAAGTTGCCATTAGAATTACTAATTAATTAGATTATTTTTGGAAAATAGTCGAAGTGACTATATAGTTCGCTGGTGAAAATTGTATGATTATTTATTGATTACGATTGCAAATATCCAAAAATAATCTAAAATTACCATAAATTTTTGATCATTTTCAAATATTTTAGATTATTATGATTTGATTTTTGTTAATATTTTCAATTATTTTAGGCTATTTAGAGAAAAACAAATTATTTTCAACCGCACATTTAATAACAACAATATTTCTTTAAAAAAGTAAAATGCTCTTGCAGCCACGCACTATATCGAAAAGCTTTCTTATTTGAGCTTACATTGTAAAAATATTATAGAATGCCATTCCCTTAACTGCAGCCTCTTAGTTATGCTTAGCTTAGTGAGTGCTTTGGAGGTAGGGATATTAAGATTTATGTTTGACATGCAGAGCGCGCGCATAAACAAAAGAGTGAGCGTAAATGGGCAACAACAAAGGCGCATGATTGCATTCAAATTATTTTATAACTAGCGGCAGTCATAAGAGCGACGCGCGCGCTGTTCAAGTTTTAAGCCGCTCTTTGGGAGCGCGACTCCCACGTATGTTGCAAACATGCACACACGCTCAGCTGTGTATGCTGCTTGCAGTGAGTACCATTTACCGTTACATTTCTTCTTCTTTGTTCTTCTCTCTGTTATCTTACTGAGGCTAGAAAATATAAGAAAACTTTTGTTTGCAAGCAATCGATGCGTAAAGTATTACATTATTTTTATACCCTGAACCCATGAAATGGGTAAAAAGGTATAATTTTTTTGTGCAAAAGTATGTAACAGGCAGAAGGAAGCATCTCCGATCCCATAAAGTATATATATTCTTGATCAGCCATGTCCGTCTGTCTGTCCGTATGTTTGAACGCATCGATCTCAAAGACTATAAGAGCTAAAGACTTCAAATTTGGAACTTAACTTCTCCCAAGCCATAGCCAGATCAAGTTTATTTCAAAATATCGATAACTATTCTGGTTTCCAATATACTCATGTAATCGATAACGAAAAAATCTGTAATATAGAAAATGTAAAAATTGGAGTTGAAACTATGGATAACTTCTGTGAAAGTTTAGTCTAAATCGGTTAAGAAACACCGGAGATATTTTAAATTAAAGTTAAGTCAAGAAAAACTGCTCTGCTGCAAGTCATTATAATACATGGGCTCAGGGTATCTTTTAGTCGGGATTTCTCGACTTTCTTGTTTTCAAATTCGCTCATTCTCGTGTTGTGGTGACAGTCGGCATAGGTACACCTGCATCATGAATACATTCATAGATTTGATCGAATCTATGCATGTCTGCGTCATACGTGTGAGTCGCGCTCTTGGTCCCAAACCCAACCAGGCGACTTAAAACGTGAAAACGCGCGCGCATCGCTCTTCATGTTCGGCGCTGGATGACAAATTATTTTTAAATCTCGCTCCGATCATGCGCCTTTGTTGTTGCCCATTTTGGCTCACTCTCTTATGTATGCGCGCGCTCTGCATGTAAAAAAAAAAGCTTAGTATCGCTACCTTCTTCGCACGCACTGAATTCAGAACTCAACAATGTATGCATGCATTTATATTTGCACTTGCATTTATTAATATATATGTACAACAATGTACTTACATTTGTATGTACTTACATATGTGCATTTGCAACACCAACCAAAGTTACAAATGTCAGCTCTAAAATTATATCAAAACAATGGCAAATGGTAGATCAAAAGTAAAATTTCTTGTGCTTCTATGTATGTGTTTGTGTGTTACGTTTTGTCAGAGTTTGATAATTAGTAATTCTGGTGTGCAAAGTTTTTCAAGACGCACCAAGTTTTGTTTTGTTGTTGTTTTAAATCAATGACACCAACAAAAAGTAGCAGTGCGGGCCCAACAACAAAACTTACAACAACAACAAACGTTGCTTGGGTCTAAAACCAATTGTCAAAGGCACACAAATCTGAAAAAAAAAACAAGTGAAAACTTTGCAGTCGGACGCAAACGACTGCGGAATACCTTGATACCAGTAAAAAAAAAAAAACGGATGGGAAGGACTCTGCTTGCAAAGGAGTGGGCAGGGTGGTAAACATCGCCAGCTTTCGTGTTACCAAATTTGATGACTTTAGCTCAAAAACTGTGGAAGATTAGTGAACTTCCAAATTGCAAAGGTGGGCGGCAGAGATGGGTGTGGCATCCAAATTTTTGAATCAAATGTTTTTAACTGTCACCATCTATATTCATACCAAGTTTGGTGGCTCTAGCTCAGAAACTGTTAGAGATATAGCCGATTCCGATTTTATAAGGCGGGTGGCTTGGGTGGGCGTGGCATCAAAAATTTTGATGCCGTTTTTTCAGGGACGTGACTAGCTATATGCGTGCAGGAATGTGAGAAATATTTGGTTTTATCAGGTAGCGGTTTTATCGATTTCCCTGCTTCCTAGTAGGCGTGGCAACCCAATCTTGACACTTTATCGGTCTGCCTATAGACAAACATATTTGCAAAGTTTCAAGTCTAGCTTTACAGGTGTCGAAAAAAATGCGTTCATACAGTCGGACGTACACCATGACGGACATTGCACAAAACCAATATACTATGAGACCTTCGTTATCAAAGTATAAAAATTGTGCACTGTGCGAAGTGATACATGTACATATAACTATGAAATACAAATTTTCAAGCGCATTATTCACTTATTTGTGTATGCACTTATTCATTAAGAAGCGGAAATCCGTTTCTTTTTTGCAAGTGTACCAACCTTTTTTTATGACTTTGCTTGTGGACGCGAAGGCTTCACTGCGCATTTGTTTTGTTTTTGTAAACTCGCTTGCGATCAAACCTTCAGCTTGTGCGACAATCAGGCACCAGTAGATTTGTTTTCGGACCTAGGTGTATAAGAGGTACTCGAAGGAGTTGTCCAAAATTAAAATCCTTTCTTAGTGCTCACTTACTATCTGCATGGAATATTTTGTGAAAATTTCAGCCTACTAGCTCTTTTCGTTTAGGCTGTGGGAATGTCGACAATCAGGACCAACTCGTTTATATATATAGATGAGTCAGAATGAGCTCGCTCCAGTACAAAAGTTCGGAAAAAAATTTAATAGGTGCTTGTGAGGTACTCGAAGGAGAGGTCAGATCGGGTTCAGATTTGGAATGCATACTTTTTTTTACATTCCCCTTTGTATTGACCAAGTTTGTTTCAGATTGATTTGCTTTAAGGCATAGCTCCAGTACAAAAGTTCGAAAAAATATTACATAATAATATCTTGATTTTTGTGCTTTAGTAACTTTAGACAAAGTAATAGAAATCTGAAAAATATTGTATATATGGGCTGAGTAGCATCGGAGATTTAGAAGTTTAAAGTTAAAGTATCGTTAAGGACGCTAATTCTCCATTTGTAAAGTATAAATACATATAGCTTATGTATTTTTAACCTTTCCTACAAAATTTTTATGCAACCACAGGACAGTCTGCCTCCAAACAGCAGTAACTGGCATTCGCGAGAGGAGCTGATATTGCACATACCCGTTCACGACACAGAAAAGGCGGGCCTGGGTGTCAGTGTAAAGGGCAAGACATGCTCCAATCTGAATTCGATGACATCTACCGCCGGCAGTGTTATTACACACGATGGTGATCTGGGCATATTTGTAAAGAATGTTATCCATGGGGGTGCCGCATCGCGCGACGGACGCCTGCGCATGAACGATCAGCTGTTGTGCGTCAATGGCGTCTCGCTGCGCGGCCAGAGCAACGCTGAAGCCATGGAGACACTACGTCGCGCTATGGTCAATAACCCAGGCAAGCATCCAGGCACCATAAGCCTGCTAGTTGGACGCAAGATTCTACAGTCGGACAGCTCCAATGATATACTGCAGCATAGCCACAGACATAGTAATGACAAAATCAATGTCAATAGCTGTAACAATAGAAATAACGATAGCAATATTAATTACAATAGCAACAGCAACAACAGTAGCAACGGAAATATTAATAACAGCAGCTCTAATGCCAGCGATAACTCTGGCACTACAGTCATTTATCTGAGTCCGGAAAATCGGGAGCCGCGTTGCAGCGGTAATGGACGTGAAGGCACCGGAAGCGATAAGAATAGGTAAGCTAAGGCCACTAATTCCCTTATTTTTTCGATGTACTATATGTTACTTTAAATTCATTTTGTGTGATGCTTTGTCAACAGTGTCAACTTCCGTTTACAATTAATATTGTGGGTACAATTTAAAATTAAAGCAATTATGTTTATCTCCTTTTTTGCTCCGACCAGTAAGTTTTACGCAGTTTTTTTTTGTAAGATAGAAAAGTGGGAAAAAAATACACTTCTTTTTCGTTTTTGCAATTTTTGATTTTTAAGGATCCTTATTAAGGAAATAGGATTTTCTGCTTTTATATATATTGCAGCGAGCTAGTTACCTTTCGTATGTTGTTTTTCTTAAACGAATTACTTTCCTTATTATACAATATTTGCAATAGAATATTTTTAATTTACACCATTTGTGCAATTCACAAAATTGGCGGGAAAAGTGAACATATATTTTCCAAATTGTATGGGGCTCAGTGAGACCAAACCAAAATAACGAAATAAAGTATGCTTCAGCTTGAAATCAAATAAGCGCATGCCACATTCTTGATATTCATTGCGAAATAATTCCTTTCAAACGGCCATATGAAGAGTTAATATCGCTCGAGAGACCATTTTTTTTTTAAGATAAACGGTCTCTGTTATATGTAAAGACGTCAAAGTACGTAAGGAAAACAGTCAAAAGCGAGCCGTTGCCGTGCTGCAAAAATAATTTTTGTGTTTTCTTTTTTTAATGGATATGTCAGAAGTACATATAAATTGTAAGATTTATCATTTTATGTTGTCTAAACTATGTAAAAAAAGTAAAAACGTTGCAGTCGGACGCAACCGACTGCGGAATACTTTGATACCAGTAAAAGAACGGATGGTAAGGAGTCTGGTTGCAAAGGAGTGGGCCGGGTGGTAAATATCGCCACCTATCATGTTACCAAATTTGGTGACCTTAGCTCAAAAACTGTGGAAGATAACTGAACTTCCAAATTTAAATGGTGGGCGGCAGAGGTGGGTTTGTAGCTGTCACCATCTATATTCATTCCAAGTTTGGTGGCTCTAGCTCAAAGACTGTTAAAGATATAGCCGATTCTGATTTTATAAGGCGGGTGGCTTGGGTGGGCGTGGCATCCAAAATTTTGATGCAGATCTTTGGTAGATGTTGCCTTCTATCTTTCTACCAAGTTTAGGGGCTCTAGCTTAAAAACTGTAAGAGATATCGAAATTTCGGATATTAAATGGTGGGCGGCAGAGGTGGGCGTGGCATCCAAATTTTTGATGCAGATCTTTTGTAGATGTCACCATATATCTTCCTACCAAATTCGGTGACTCTAGCTCGAAAAATGTGAAAACTATAGGCGTTTCCAATTTCAAGTGGAAGGGGGATGGGGGCGGAATCAGGGGGCGTGGCATCCAAAATTTTGATGAATTTTTTTGGGGGACGTCAATATCTATCTTCACACATAATTTGGTGGCTCTAGCCCAAAATATGTGAAAACTATAGGCGTTTCCAATTTCTTGGTGAAGGGGGGATGGGGGCGGAAGGAGTGGGCGTGGCATCCAAAATTTTGATGAAGTTTTTTCAAGGACATGACTAGCTATCTGCGTGCAAAAATTTGGTAACTCTAGCTGTAAGAATGTGAGAAATATTTGGTTTTATCGGTTTTCAGTTATCGAATTTATCGATTTCCCAGCCTCCTAGTAGGCGGGGCACCCCAATCTTGGCACTTTGTCTGTCGCGCCTATGGAGAAACATAATTTCAAAGTTTCAAGTCTCTAGCTTTAAAGGTATCGAAAAAAAATTGCGTTCATACGGACGGACGGACGGACAGACAGACACCATGACGGACATTGCACAAAACCAATATACTATGAGACCTTCAGTATCAAAGTATAAAAAAAAAACTTTTCGTGATTACCTCGAGAAATTCATCACCTTTAAAATACATATGGGCATTTCCAGGATCGCGAACGTGACATTTGTACGACTTTAAATAAAAAAAAAATTGGCAATAGTTGCCATATTCAAAAATCTTTTCTCACGTGTTTAATGCGTTTTATTAACACTATTTTTGCGGTGAAAGACAAGATTTGAAGACTTGCCGTTTTCGAATTACTTATAGAAAACAGTGCATCGCGAACGTGACAAAAAATGGAAGTAATGTTTCAGTTCATCTTGTCAAATGCAAAAGTTACCGAAATGTGGCGAGTTATTTGGATGAAAATGCTTTTAAACCGTAATAATTAATGTGGTTTTCATTTTAGAAATCAGTTTTGTATGTTAATATCATTTTATTTATTTTACATGTTTGATTAGTAATTTGCAACGTGACATCGCGAACGTGACAAGATTTCCACTTAGTTTGTGACTGGAACTTTTCATCACATTTTATTTAGCTACAGTCACAAAATTTTGTAGGAAGATAGATGGTGACATTAACAAAAGATTTGCATCAAAATTTTTAATGCCACGTCCACCTCTGCCGCCCAAATGTCAATGCATTATGTCTCTCATTACGAACATTTATCTCAAAGCAAAAAAACAGAAATTTGGCATTTTATCGACCTTGCATTCGAATATTTCAAATTTTTTTTATAAAAAAATGAAATGTTGGTTAAATCAAGTTTAATTTAATCGATTCCCTGTGCGTATCTGGTAAAACAACAAACTTACAGAGACTTTAAATTTTTTTGCTGTGGTTGTCTTTTCTGTGGAAATGCCCATATCCATTTTTTGGTTTCTGATGATACAGTAACGAGTTAAAGTGTTCACCGCAAAACAACTTTTTTTCAAGGCGCCTCTGGAGATTCACCGTCACCGGCTTGTTTTTCAATATTTTTCTGACATACTTCAAAAGTTTTATAATAATATGTAATTAAAGTTAATAAAATAATATTATTCATGTCGCCGGAAAGAAATGAACAAAAAAAATATGATTTTTTCGATTTCCGATAACTATTTCCGTTTCCGATATACACATGTGATCGATAACAATAGAATTTTGGATATCTTTTTTAATACCTTATTAAAGTCTCTGAATAATAGTTTTTGTTAACCGAACAAGGTTGCACCTCTCTTGTTAGGACGGTTTTGCACGCTTACACAGAACGATAAATTGCTTTAGAGATTTATTAATATCGAAAATCATGATTTATTGAAATCACAAATCATAAATTAAACAATGCTCTAGTCGAGATTTCCCGACTATGAGATACCCCGAACCCCGAACTTAACGCGTACAGTCATTGTCTTTATGCATCTGTGACCTAAACTTCAATCTTCGATATCTCTGGTGTTTCTCAACCGATATCGATGAAATTTTCCAGATTTTCCAAATCAAGTTTCCAAAACGTGTTTCATATTTTCCAATTTCATAATTTTGTTGTTATCGATTACATATGTATATCGGAAACTGGAAAAGTTGTACTGCATACTGGAGTCTAGAGTCTCTAGCTCTTATAGTCTCTGAGACCAACGCGTTCATACAGACGAACATGGCTAGATCGACTCGGCTGTTGAAGCTGATTTTACACATTTTTTGGGTTCGGTGTATAAAAATGTATTAAATTCAAATGTATTTGCAGTACTATTATATTTGCATAACATTTGATTTGCATTAGACATGTAATATTGCTTAAACTAACCGAATCTCTGGTCCAATTACTTGAGATTTCAAAAAAGGGCTATGGCACACCTAAATCCAGCTTGAGGTTGGTTTTAGGTTAAAATTCAGTTGGTTTTTATTGATGGCACACCCCTGCAGATCTCAGTCTGGCCAAGGCTCAGCTTACAAGACAATTTGTAATTTGCTGGAATGTAAATCGTAAGAAGGGTAAAAGTTCTTAAGGGTATGCGCCACCAGCATAAAGTTAACTTGCTGGCAGAGTAATTAGATTTAATAGGTATGGTTTAAATTAATGTTGGGTATAAACTGAGGCTTGAGCATTTTCTTATATCTTAATTTTGTGAGATGGCTTTAATACTCTCTGATTACATTATGGCTTTGTATTTGTGTTAAGGAGGCTACGATACTCTTTGTTTGCAATATGTTTAAGAAAAGGCGTATAGTAAAGTTGAATGTTCTATGTATTCGTGTTCTGTGTGGAAATAAGGCTTTGTCGGATGTAATTCAACGTTGTCTTTGTCCAAATAACTTAATATTTTTACTGCTCTGAATTCATTGTCCATAATAATTTTCTTTGGCTTACCAAACTTTGTAAATTGGTCTTTTATGATTTGTAGCTTTGCTCTCCAGTTTCTGTCTTTGATATTATATGCTGTTTCAAACTTAGTGAGTTTGTCTAGTACTGTTACGATATTTAATATATAAAATTTCTATGTGAAGTTTTTATTTTATCTTTTTAGATTTCAGTAATGTTAAACTTGGGTTTTTGAGCTAGAGTCAAAATTTCAATATAGCTAGTTCAACTCCTGTCCCCGACTATAGTTTCATATACGATCAGTTTGAGTTTAATAATTCTAAACATGATGAGAATGTTTGGAAACATTCGAAATAGCGCTATCTGGCCAGCCTAATACATTTCATTCACAATTTTCAAATGGTTTCGAATCACCCCCTTTGATTCATGACGTCGAGCCTGTATTAATAATTGCAAATAGCTAGTAACTTTCACCAACGAACTGTATAAAAAATGTGTCAAAGCTCATACTCAAAAATATAAAGTGAAAAAAAAAGCTAACTAAAACACTAAGGCCCAATTTCTCAATGTCCGGTTAGTCAACTTATTTCAAGTTTAGTCGAATTTGAGTTTATCAATGTTCGGTTAGCACTTACTTATCCGCTGCACGGAGGTCCGTTTACTACTTATACCGATGCTAAGTAACGATATATAAATATCAATACAATCATCGTAAGGCGAACAGCTGACTAAAGCTGACACTTGCATTGTTTATTTTTTTTTAATGAAGCGAATTTTCAAAATGCTTGTTTGAGTCTTCTTCCACAAACACATGCTCCTCAACAACTAAAATGTTTTTCCCTCATTGCCGTTTATAACAGGGCTCATAGAAAGTTATTATATATACATTTTGATGTGCAACATATAGCAGTTTAGGAGTCACAGGCAAAAACAAAACCAAAAGAACAGCTGAATCCCCGTTAAGGTTGGCAGCACCATTGGACGATAATGATATACCGATGATAGGATACTTTGGTTTTGAGAAAACCAAATCAGTATAGCTCGGGCATAAAAGTTATTCTGAAGTTAACTTACTCCAAGTTTAACTGGACATTGAGAAATTGGGCCTTAGTTTGATTAACCGGACATTGAGAAATTGGAGCTTAATAAAATATAAAGCTTACATGTGCTACTGAAGTTTTTCATATGCAAAGAAGAAATATAACATCAAACTAAAAGGATACTTTAAATTACTTTATAAATTAAATCTACAATTTCATATTAAGTCAATTTTGTGCTGATGAGAACTTTTGTTTGTAAATTTTATACCCTGAACCAATAAAATATGTTAAATATTTCGATTTTGGATAACTATTTCCGTTTCCTATATACACATGTGATCGATAATATAAAAATCTTTAATATCGAAAATGTGAAACACGTTTTAGACCATTCTTGCTCAAAAGTTGCTTATGGCAGTGCAAAAACCAATACAGTTGAATTGACTACAGAAAATCTTCAAAATGAACAGTTTTTTTGTAACTGGTGTACACTGAAAAAAAGGTGCATTTTTGCTGCGTTCCCCAAAAAAAAAATAATTGCGTTGTTAAAATATTCGCTGACAATTTTAAACCAATGCTGAATTTTTATACTTTGATACCGAAGGTTACATAGTATATTGGTTTTGTGCTATGTCCGTCCGGCCGTCTGTCCGTCCGTATGAACGCAATTTTTTTCGACACCTGTAAAGCTAGAGACTTTGAAACTTTGCAATTATGTTTGTCCATGGGCTAGTCAGATAAAGTGTCAAGATTGGGGTGCCACACCTACTAGGAGGCTGGGAATTCGATAACTAAAAACTGATAAAACTAAATATTTCTCACATTCTTACAGCTAGAGTTACCAAATTTTGCACGCAAATAGCTAGTCATGTCCCTGAAAAAACTGCATCAAAAATTTGGATGCCACGCCCACATCTGCCGCCTACCATTTAAAATCGGAAATTTCAATATCTCTTACAGTTTTTAAGCTAGAGCCCCTAAACTAGTAGAAAGATAGAAGGCAATATCTACCAAAGATCTGCATCAAAATTTTGGATGCCACGCCCACCCAAGCCACCCGCCTTATAAAATCGGAATCGGCTATATCTTTAACAGTCTTTGAGCTAGAGCCACCAAACTTGGTATAAATATAGATGGTGACAGCTACAAACATTTGATTCAAAAATTTGGATACCACAGCCACCTTTGCCGCCCACCATTTAAATTTGGAAGTTCAGTTATCTTCCACAGTTTTTGAGCTAAAGTCACCAAATTTGGTAACATGATAGCTGGCGATGTTTACTACCCGGCCCACTCCTTTGCAACCAGACTCCTTACCATCCGTTCTTTTACTGGTATCAAAGTATTCCGCAGTCGGTTGCGTCCGACTGCATCGTTTTCACTTGTTTTATATTGTCATGCTGACCCTACCAACTAAATCTTTAAATCTAACTAATGTTCTGAGGCCTGCTAAGTCCAACTTTTTTCGTCAGTATATATATATATATGTCTTCTTTAATCGCAAAGCTATAACTTTTGCCCGTTTTGGCCCCATTTTTTACTTATTTGATAATATTCAGGCAAGTTATAGTTTTGGCATAGCTAACTGCTCAATATTTGGCACAGCCACAATCGACAAATTAAATGTGTCTCAGACTGGATTTTCTGTAAATTTAATATCAATAATCATGATAAAAAAAAAAGAGAAATAGATAAACTAAATATAGTATTTTTGAATCCTTCAATTAAAGCAATTTTCCGATATGCAACAAAATGTTTGAACGATTTATGTCCAAGCATACACAATGGCTGGCTTCGAAAATATGAATTACAGTTGATGGGAATTGTAAGACACCACATCAAATAGGACGCCGAATTTTATCGTACACAAATGCAGGGTTAAGACTAAAAAGGAAACTGGCGTCTGAGCTTGCAAATGCAAATAATCTTTATGCATGCTCCAGCAATGTCTGCTAAGACTGTATGCAGGAAGGACGTGGCCGTTTTCTTTAAAGAAACGCCACTTACACAAGAGAAAGCTTTCGCTTACCTCCTAGAAAATTCACTTACTAAACAACAATACATAAACACTGGGCTTTTGAATAAAAGCCATCAGAGCGACATACAGTAAGCCCAGAAAGTGTTTAATAATAATAATAATAATAGTTAGTCAGAAGGTGGTGCACTGCGACCACTAGGGTCTATTGTGCCCTCGTCCTAGTAACTGAGCTAAAGCTCCTCGATCAGTTTAATCGAACGCAAAAAGCGAAAAAATCCCCCCTCGAAGAGCCCTCGTTTTCTGCGTGGTAAGTGTAAGACCCCCAAGTGGAGCAGCCTCAACCGACTAATAGCTGGGCATTCCTCTAGTAGGTGTTCAGGAGTCTCGTCTTCCTCTAAGCAGAGTCTTCATAGACTCTCCTCCCCTAGCTTAAGACTTCGCAGATGCTTGCGCAGTCTGCAATGCCCGGTCAGGAAACCCGTGACTTTTGGGAGAGATCCTTTGCTCAACTCCAAACAGTCCTTTCTCCTCTTGCTGTTGTAGCTACCTAGCAGAAGTTTACTCTGCCTTGCCCCTTGCGTCGATCGCCGGAAGTCCTCGCAGGCAGTCATGAGATCCGCATGACTGCTCTGACTGATGACCCCTGGGCCCAGCCCACAGAATGGTTCTGGACCATGGAAAGGCGTGCTAGCCCCCTTTTTAGCCATAATGTCGGCCACTTCGTTGCCGGGGATCCCCGCATGCCCTGGTACCCAGTAGATGGTTACCTTATTATTACTCCCCAACCTATTGAGTGTTCCTATACATTGCCATACTAGTCTGGAAACAATCTTGTGTGCACTGAGTGCTTTGATTGCTGCCTGACTATCTGAGAAAATGGCTATGTCTCTACGATTGTAGCCCCTCTCGATGTTGAAAGAGGCAAATCTCTCAATCGCGTGCACTTCAGCTTGAAAAATGCTGGCGAATTTCCCTAGAGGTTCGTGATATTTGAGTCGAGGTCCACAGACACCCGCACCCGCACCGTCCTCTGTCAGTGAGCCGTCAGTGTACCATCTAATAGCATGTGGCTTCACATCATAGGTGGTAGACATGTTGGTCCACTCCGACTTGTTGCTGAGTTCCGTTTTGAAGAGTTTATCAAAACTGAACTGGGCCATCTGAACATCCTGTGGATATTCCAGCAACAGGTCAGTTGCAGTCGCAGCCGAGTCAGCTGGTCTTGCCCCTGTTATCCTCATAGTAGATCTGCGCGCACTGTGCTTGATATATAAGTGCAGTGGTGGAAGTCCGAGCAGCACATCCAGAGCTGTGGATGGACAAGTGCGCATAGCGACCGAGATGCACGTGCAGGCAAATCTCTGGAGTTTGCCCAGTTGCCTTCTCGTGACATCAAGGTCAGCGCGCTTAGCCCAAACCACAGCCCCGTAGCTGACTTTGGGCCTCACCATAGCAACGTACATCCACAGTAGAATCTTTGGAGACACTCCCCAATTTTTTCCTGCAAGAGATCTACAGCTCATTAGGGCCATTGTGGCCTTGCGAACGGCATGTTCCACATGTTGTCTCCACATTAGTCGCTTGTCTAGGATGACTCCCAGATATTTGACTTAGTGGAGATCGGTATTACTGTACCCCCAATGGTAATGGGCCGAATGGACTTCAGCTTATTCACACAGTTGACAGTGACTACTGCTATTCTACTGTCAAGGAGTTTACCCAACCAGAACGTGAGTCCTGCCTCAACTCCTCTTCTGCAGAGTGCTCTAACCACAACATCATGAGCTGTGTTATCAAAAGCACCCTCTATGTCCATAAAGGCGCAAAGAGCCACCTCTTTGGCCTTTACAGAGCGCTGGACACTGTCAACCAGGCTCAGGAGAGCCAATTCAGTTGACTTACCTTCTCTATAAGCATGCAGATGCGCATGCAGAGGACTTTGCACCAAGTGCGAGTATCTAATATGATTATCCACAATCTTTCCGAGGGTTTTCAGCAGGAAGGAGGTTAGGCTGATCGGCCTAAAGGATTTGGGATGAAATGGGTCTTTCTTCCCCACCTTCGGGATAAAGATCACCCTAGCCGCTCTCCATGCCCTAGGAATGTAGCCCATAGCTAGGCTCCCCCGGAAAATACTTAAAAGGAACAACATTAGCTGTTCAACACCCTTCTGAAGATGGATGGGAATAATGCCATCCACCCCCGGAGCCTTGTAGGGGCTGAGTGTACTTATTGCCCACCAAATCTTTTGCTCAGTTACGATCGCTGCAGCCAGGCTCCAGTCAGGTCTCCTGTTGGGGATCCTTTCGTAACTGCTGTCTACGCTTGAGATGGTTCTGCAGAGTTCCGCCTTCTCCTTCTCATCCTCTGTGAATGAACCATCCGATCTCTTCAGGCAAAGTTCAGAGGGTACTTTGCTTTTTGAGATCGCCCTAAACACTCTGGCCGCTGGTGCGGCTTGCTCTATGTTGGAACAGAATTTCCGAAAGTGAGCCCGCTTACTATACCGAATTTCCTTGTTATACTCTGTCAGCTTTTTGGTACATAATTCCCATTTAGTGCTACTCTTTTTAGCTGTGTTAAACAGCTTCCTAACTTCTGCACGAAGCAGCCCTAGCTTCTTGTTCCACCAAGGATTGTCCCTGCTGGAGTCTATTTGTTTGACAGGACAGCTTGCATGATATGCATCCAAGATAGTCTCGCCTACTTCTTCTGAGAGTTGTTCAAGATCCTCAGGAGAGGATATTCTTCTACTCTGGTTCAGTCTGCTCAGATTTAATCCTTGACAAGACTCATAGAGTGACCAGTCAGTCCGTCGTGGATTCCTGATAACCCTGCTGAAACTGAGGATGCTATGAATGTCGAAAAGAATGATTCTGTGATCCGACATTGATGGGTCTGAGGAGACCTTCCAGTTGCGAACCAACCGGGAGCCCCCCTCATTGCCGAAAGTGATATCGAGCACTTCCGCCCTAGTTTTAGTAATAAAAGTGGGTTCAGCCCCCACATTGAAGACGGTGAGATCCCTAGATACAAGATAATCAAGTAAACACTCACCTCTGCTGTTGTTGTCCGTGCTTCCCCATGCAACACTGTGTGCGTTGGCATCGCATCCTAGCAGCAGGTGTAGATTTTTTGCTGCTACAGTGTAGTATCAGATCCTGGACCTCTGGTAGGGGGCATACGCCACATCTCCCGGGAAGTACGCTGACGCCACCACAATACTCCCGAACTCGCCAGTGATCATCACCGCTAATTGAGAAATTTAGAGAGACAGAGAAAGTTAATGTTCTTCCGCACCAAGATACAAGCTCTCGGTAATGCCTCCCTTACGTCTGCAATTGTTTGCATGCTTACTTGATTTAGGCCGCAGATCCTGCCTCTGACGACCCAAGGCTCCTGGATGAGCACCAGCCCCAGGTCAGACCTGGAGACCAACCTGCCGATGACAACTGAAGCTTCCCTCGCGTGATGCAGGTTGATCTGTGCCACGCTGGTGACCACCATCCTTAGAGCTCTTCTTCCCCCTCCGAGAGTGTCAGATAGGCCTCTGACTGCATCCCGGTGGGTGTCTGCTCATCATCGGATGGCTCCTCGTAGCTGGTTTTCTCCTCCTCGCTGCCCATGTGCAGGCGCGTCAGGTCCAGCCCCTGAAGAGAAGACGAGTCCAACTCGGCTTCTGCTGCCGATAAAACCTCAGCCTCTGCTGCCTCATCTGACTGCTGATGACATGCCAGGCACATCATCGGCGTTCGCCTCCGTGGACGCCCCCACATCCGCAGGCTCCTGCTTCTTGTGCAGGCGGCACTTCAGCTGGCCGAAGCGGTAACTCACCAGCATACTCCTATTTTTGAGGAGAGTGAGCGCCTCCTCATCCACGCTTATCGTCAGCACCTTACCGCCACTCGACTCCAGGTGTCGGATCACGCGCCATGATTCGATGAGAAGGCCCTTGTTCTGCTCGCTAAGCAGACCAAGAGACCTCTCCAACGTCTCACCGGCAGTGCGAGGCATGTAGAGTGTGACGATATTGGTCACTGGCAGGTCCTTCTGCAGGCAGGTGCGGAGCTGCACGCCCACCGTGGTGCTGATGGTGGGCACCGTCAACTCTAGCCACTTCTTGGCAACACTGTCCATACAGTCTACCAGAACTAGACCATCCCGGAACTGGATGCCATTGAAGTTGAGAGCTGAGGTCCAACCCTTCCTCATCTCCTCGACAAGGGCCTGCTCCACCGCCGACAGCTCTTCCTTCGACAGAAGCCTCCTCGGGTAATCACGTGCCAGAACAGCCAAGTTTGTACCCTTGGCTACACTGGCGTACGTGGCCGCCTTCGGACGCTTCGCGCCAAGTGAGGTCCTCGAGCCCTCCAGAGCTGGAGTGTTCTTCTTCCTCTTCGAGTCGGTCGTGGGGAGGTCAGACGGCGACGTGTGATGCAACTGCCTTTTCCTCCCCGCAACGGCGTGGCCGTCGACTCTCTCCACAGGAGACGCGTTCACGGCACGGTGCTCCAGGGCTCTCCTGTGAGCCTCTTCCGGCTTCAAGCCACGCTCAAGGTACCGGAGGTACCACTTACGGCCCTGCCTCAGTGGGTCTCCGGGTCCCCCGGGCTGACCTGCCGCCGGAAAAGGCTGCTTCCTTGGCTGCTGCCTCGACCTTCCGGAAGAGGGTGTTGCGGCGTCTCTCTTGCTGGCAGCGATCGCCAGCGGGACAGCCGCCGGAGCAACGCCAGGCACTGCGGACCCCCCCCCTGCTGTCCGTCCGTTTAGTGGCCTCACTGCCGGCCACTTGAGACTTGAAAGTCTCTACACCTTTCGATGCGCTCTGCGTCGGGGTCGAGCCCTTTAGCTTCGCAGCACTCTTCTGGTGAGGGGCCAAGCCCCTGCGCGGCCACAGCTTACCACCATCGTCCAGAGCCGCCTCCTCTATCCGCTCTGCTAACTGTGTTGCGGTTAAGTCCCGCATGTTATATTTTTTTATATTTTCCTCCATAAATAAATCTTACGAGTCTAGGGGAGAGTAGTACCAGCGTTTCATAGCCCCCATTAACACGCTGGGGCCAGGTATACTCACCGTGGCGGCCAGGTATCGGTGAGGCTCCGTCCAAATACAGTCGGTTACCCCTGACTGCAAACCAACCAATGGGCCCGGAACGCATAGCACCCTGCCTTGCCTTAGGACGTCACCTCTGCCCTTGTGAGATGTTGGGGATAGGATGTGGGTAGGAACGCGAGTAGGGATTTGGGTGTGTGTAAGACTATGTTTAGAAGACGGTCAGACAAGCGCCTTGTCGGTCCCACATACGGTGTGGTACCCGCTGTTGTCCGGGACTGCTTATTCACGACAAGCCCCTATTCGCAGCTAACCTCCACCGGAGGCTTTGCGCTATCCGCAACCTGCGACCCGTCCGGTGGCTTCAGCTTGCCCACCTCAGAACCATCTCACTAGTTCTTTAGTACCAGAAAGATAGTGTTTACACACTGTACAAAAATTAAATTTTTTCACTTTTGGGTTGGAAGTGACACAGTATTTGTTAGTTTACATTTTTGTTTATATTTTGTATAGTTTATTTAACCTTTTATCTAGTGAACCTGTAAAACGAAATTATATAAATATATGCAGCATTATCAAAGAAAAATTTTAAATACTAAAAAATCCATTTATTTTACCTGCCAAAAAAGTCTGCAAAAAGGCATATTTCTATGTAAATTGGCTTAAGAGAAAATGCTATAAAATCATAACTTAATTAAATTTATTATTTATGCTCAATATATAAAAAATTTGATAATTGTCTTGGAAACTATGAAGGAAATATTGATAATCTGTGAAATTTTGATCAAAATCGGTGAAGAAACACCGGAGATAACGACGGGTGTAAGTTCAGTTAACCAATTTTGCATACAATTTTATATTTTTATACCCTGAACCCATAAAATGGGTAAAACGGTATAATGGTCTTGTGCAAAAGTATGTAACAGGCAGAAGGAAGCATCTCCGACCCCATAAAGTATATACATTCTTATCAGCATCAACAGCCGAGTCCGTCCGTCCGTCCGTCTGTCTGTACGAACGCGTCGATCTTAGAGACTCCAAGAGCTAGACACTTCAGATTTTGAATATAAGTTCTCCTATACCATGAGCAGAACAAGTTTGTTGCAAATTATCGATAACTATTCTGGTTTCCGATATACACATGTAATCGATTACAAAAAAATCTCGAATTTGGAAAATGTAAAAATGGGTTTAGTTTTATTTGATTTTTAAATGCACTTAAGCAGTGTCTATATAACTATTATATAATAGCCAAAATAGAAGACAACAATATATAATGTTGCTCCAATTGTCTATAATCGACATATTTTTCTTGTGTTTAAAAAACAACAAAAGAAATTAAAATACGTTGATCGTTATTTAAATATTTAAATTATAGCAATTAAATATTTTGTATAACTTACCATTTAATACGTATTTTAAATGAATGTATAGTACGAAAATCAGAATAATAAAAAACTCACTGATCCAAAAATCAGCTTTCTTTGTTCACTTTAAATATAAACTAAAATGCATTACCAATTCCCTTACCATTGTATGTAAAAACATAAAGTGGGAAAGAGCATTACAGTTATTCCTCTAAGCAACAGAGACCGAGCTCTTACAAACAACGCTTGCACTTAAGAGCTAGGTGTGGTTGGTGCAAATTAGGCAATGCCATTCCCTTAACTGCAGCCTCTTAGCTATGCTAAGCTGAGCTTAGTGAGTGCGGAGGAGGAAGGGATATTAAAATTTATGTCTGACATGCAGAGCGCGCGCATAAACAAAAGAGTGAGCATAAATGGGCAACAACAAAGGCGCATGATTGCATTCAAATTATTTTATATCTACCGGCAGTCATAAGAGCGACGCGCGCTGGTCAAGTTTTATGCCGCTCACACGTATGCTCACACGTATGTTGCAGACATGCATAGATTCGCTCAGCTGTGTATGCTGCTTGCACTGAGTACCATTCACCGTTACATTTCTTATTCTTTGTTCTTCTCTCTGTTATCTTACTGTGGCTACAAAATATAATACCCTGAACCCATGAAATGGGTAAAAAAGGGTATAATTCTTTTGTGCAATAGTATGTAACAGGCAGTAGGAAGCATCTCCGACCCCATAAAGTATATATATTCTTGATCAGCATTAACAGCCGAGTGGATATAGCCATGTCCGTCTGTCCGTCCGTCAGTCCGTCTGTATGTATGAAAGCGTCAGAGACTATAAGAGCTAGAGACTTCAGATTTCGAACATAACTTTTCCTAAGCCATAGTCAGATCAAGTTTATTTCAAAGTATCGAAAACTATTCTGGTTTCCGATATACACATGTAATCGATAATCGATAATATAAAAATAGGAGGTGAAACCATGGGTATTTTTATCAGAGCTGCAAACCCTTGAAAAACGGCTAGGGTTTGGTTCGGGTTCCGAACCCTAGGTTGAAAATTCGCAGAGGTTCCAAAACCGGGCTCTGAATATTTTGGATCCCAGGGTTTGGTTCCAAACCCGGGTTCGTCGAGGAAGAAAATGAAAAACATTGGAAGTCATTGTCCAACAACGTTGATTTCTCTAATGCCAATAAATGACAAAAACAATGACAAAAAACGTAAAACAAATTTTTTCTGAGAAATTTTAGCAAGTGGCGCCAACTTGTGCGCAGACACCGATTAAGCAACAACAACACACAAATATAAGATAACAACGTAATATATACTTTGTATCAGATCAATACTAATAAAGAAAATACACTAATACAAGTAAGGCAGGTATCACTGCAAAGATTTTTATATACATTTGAACGACAAGAAAAAGTAATAATAATGACCAGCACTCATATAGGGTTGTGCGGAACTGATTGTTACACACGCTTATGTTTTAGTGCAGTCTCGTCTGCAAAAATACAAAAAAATCCTTGAAATTTCGTTGCCCAACAACAAATATAAGAAAGATCCTAACTTTGCTGCTGAGCATAGGCAGTGAAGAGACGAACAAAAATTTTTTTTTTTTTTTTTTTTGCTCATATGTACGCAAACTGCTCGCCTATGCCTGAGAGCCATTACATAAACAAAGTAGGTATGGGAGTTATGGGTGGTGACATCACTGCTTTATATTAACTCATATTTAACTTTACATTTTTATACATTCTGTTGTAAAAACAATGTGAAGATCTGTTTTTAAACAATTTACTGCAAACACCCGTTGGGGATTAATGAGCATTAAAAACCAAAAACAAAATTAGCAGATATCTAATATAATGTATGTATGTATGAATATCTGTACGTGTTATTTAATCTCCTCTCATTGAAATTCGAATTTTGACAAAGTTGCATTCAAATACTAAGCATATATTTTTTTTCTGGACCCGTTCCTTTAAATAAAAATAGAACCGGTTCGGTTTACGGTTGCGATATGTTGTTTGGGTTCGGTTCATGTTCGGTTTCACACATTTGGGGCTCTTTTTTCGATACAAGCTCATCAATATCAGCTGGAATTGATGAGGTACCAACACGTAAGCAGCTTTCTAATCGTGCATCAATCAGTCTTGATCGGTGATCATTATACTCTGATACTGAAAGTATCATAGTATACGCGCTCTTGCTCTCCCGCAACAGTGCTCTCACGCTCTTATACCACGCACTTGCGGGTTTATTAGCCAACGCTCTGACGTTCTCTAACGTAAGCGCTCCCCCCCCCCCCTTGTGTCCGTTATTCTGCTCTCATTGCACTTGTACCCTACTTTTCTTCGCTCAAGCATATTATTTTGCACACTATTAAACATTTTTAATTATTTTACATATTTCTTCTAACATGTTTGTCTGCTGCAGTAAATATTGCAAAATTGTTGGTGGATCCACCCAAGACTTTATTTTATGTAGGGCGTGCTATAACATGATTCACATGAAATGAGCCAGTTTCAATGCCAAAATCAGGGACAGTTTAGCAGCTGATTCTAGTCTTAAGTGGTATTGCCATACCTGCAATGCGATAGAGAAGGAACAGTCAAAGTAATGAGGCCGACCTTCAATTATTTCAAAGCTGTCCGAAATACCTTCGATACGCTTCGTGGCAGTATAAAAGAGTTGGAAGACCACATTAATGCTGCTAAAACTTTAAATGACTCGCCGAAGCGTAAAAGGACTTCGGGCTCTTGTCCGCCTACAGTCCCGCTGGTGTTGCCCCCCAAGCCTCTTCTGCCGGCTACTGCCACTACCCCTGCTGCCAGCCCGTCAATAACATCCAAGCGTCTCCTAGCGGCTAGGTACCCCTACACCTGCTGCCAGCCCGTTAATGGTATTTAATTCACCGGCAACAAACCTGGTGTTGCCTAAAACGAATGTTATACCCGTAGATCCCTGTGGATCAACAGATAGTCAGCCTATTGATCCTACGCTAGGTGCAACTCTTAAACCCATTACGGTTGTACCTCAGAGTTAATTGGTTTTTGTTTCTAGGCTCGCTTCTGATAATTCTGCGGAAGATGTAAGCGCGTATATAAAAAGTAAAATTAATTCCCCGCGTATCATTGTCGATAAATTTAAATGAGTGTTCCGCCGGAACTTTTCTCAACGATTTGTTCTGAAAAGTTTTGGCCGCCACACATCATAGTGAAGGAGTATGTCAGTAGGCGAAATAATGATAATAACAATATTAGGATCAGAACTGCTCCGCCTGTTGCATCCACTTTAGTACTGATTTATATAATTTTCAAAAGTGGTGTCGTGTTAACTTACTAAATCTTAATTGCGATAAATGTAACGTCATGTCTTTTTATATTGAAGGTAGACCGCTTGATCGCATCGAATGGGTTGACGATTTAGGTATCCCTTTTGACCTGAAACTTAAATTTCACAAGCATCTCTCTTCCGTTGCAAATCGAACAAGGAATTTTCTACCCATTGCTCTTTAAGCTTGTCACTCTAACTATGCTAATCATAACCCTTTTCGGATTTTATGTTCAAACTATAACGAATTTTCCCACTTAATTAACGGTGTCACTTCTATTAGTTCTCCTCAAAAGTTAGTCTTATGGCATTTGTCTACATTTTTGCAATCTACGTAACCATACGCTATGCGGTGTGCCCCTCGGTCGGTTGGCGGGAGGCTGCTTGCTTTTTTTTAACAGTTACAGAGTTTGTGCTGACAGCATCTTGTATGTTTCTTCTTTTTTTTCGTTTGGCTTAACCCGTTTGAGGTGTTTTTGTCTTGATCGCCTGGTTGATCGTACTGTGCCTCCACGCACAGCTTGTGTTGGTTAGCCAAAGAAAATTTAGTATGAAGCACTGTATTTTAACACTTTCTGTTGTAAATGCCACAGAAACGCACAAGAGACGCACAGGTTCTCGAAGGATCAAAATGTTGAGTATATCACTGCTGGTGTTTTGAATTTTTACTAGTTTTTATTCTTCTGAGTCAGGGTTTTTATATCCTGGCTCATGCGTAAAATCAACCCATAACTCTAGCTTATCTATTGCTGAGTTTGTAAGTCTCAGCGTTGGTCTTAACATATTCTTATCCCATCGCTGAGTTTTTAAGGTTCAGCGTCCATCTGGTTATTTTAAGATTACAAACATGTGCCTTATTTATCAGTTAGCCTAGCTGCTATCTGCTAGTGCGCACAACAGATGTTTGCGCTCTTATTACATTCATGTATATATTTAAGATATGTTTGTATGTTCTGTTCATTCTTGAACAGCATGTCACCAATTTTATAGTGTAAGATAGTTTACAAAGGATGCCTTGAAATACTTTAGATGCTGTTCTGTTGTATTTCTGTGACGGACGTCATAACGATTATACCTTTGTCAAAATATCATATAGGCCTAAACTGTCGAAACAAACCCAAGTGTTATGACACTAAAACCATGGTATCATATCACAAAATTTAGTTATTTTATATAAGTCAGATTCTTAATAAAAAGATAGAACAAAACGTTGTTTTAACCTTGAGCGCACCGCACCAAATTTTTATACTCTAATGCCCAAGGTAAGGAGTTGATTGGTTTTTTTTCAATGTCCGTCATGCTGCCTGTTTGACCGTCTGTGTGAACGCAAATTCCTTTGGCTATGAACTGGTCAAATAGAGTTTCAAGATTGTGATTTTACGCCCACTAATGGGCTGGGACATCGATTAAATCGATAACTATTCTATCCTGATGAATTCTGTTTATGAGATACCAGATACAAGATCCATTTTTAGTATTCAGAATAGGGCGGACTTGCTTTATTTTTTCGTCGATATTTGTGTGATATTTCAAGTTGTTTTTTTTTTTTTGGAAACAAATAGGTTTAATAATACTGTAAAAAAAATTGAGAATAATAAAATGCGAAAGCCGCGCTCTATGTGGTGTCGCAAGTGGTTGGCGAGTCGTAATCAAATTTTAACGACTTCGAAACATCGACGGCTGATTATAAATATGCGTTTTACAACTTTAATTTTCAACCCATTTAAACCCTATTTCTCAATGTCCGGTTAGTCACTTATTCTAATTTTAGTCGAATTTGAGTTTCTCAATCTTCGGTTAGCACTTACTTATCGGATGCCTGAGGTCCGGCTACTACTTATACTGATGCTAAGTCCCGATATGTAAATTTCAATACAATCATCGTAAGGCGAACAGCTGACTCAAGCTGACACTAGCATTGCTTATTTTTTTTTTTATGAAGCAAAATATCAAAATGCTTATTTGAGTCTTCTACGTCCACAAACACATGCTCCTTAATTAGTAAAAGGATTTTTACTCGTTTCCGTTTACAACAGGGCTCTTAGAAAATAATTGTATAAACATTTTGATGTGCAACATGCAGCAGTTTGGGAGTCACAGGCAAAAACAAAACCTAAAGAACAGCTGAATCCCCGTTATGGTTGGCAGCACCATTCGGCGATAGTGATATACCGATGATAGGTAACTTTGAATTTGAGAAAACCAAATTGCTTAACTCTCGGATAGCTCAAGCAACTTAGTTATTCCGAAGTTAACTTATTCCAATTGTAACTGGACATTAAGAAATTGGGTCTTATGGAAAATGGAATTTAGTTTTATAAAGAGGAATAAAAGAATAATTCCTAAATTTTAGGAAATGAGCATAGCCTAATGTACTAGCTCACCAGCTTATGCAAATATTTTAATAGACCTACAACCATGGTTTAAAAAGCTGCAAAAACTGTTTTCTGCTTCTGCTATTGCGTGCTTCCGATATTGATAAAAACAAACAGTCAAAGTCGCACCAAATAACGACTACGAAAAAGCGATGATATTAAGCAATAGGAGCAGTGACTGACTCAATTTCAACCACGAGTGCTATTTGCTACTACCTGCAGCAATAAATAGATCTATTTTTTATATTTTTGTCTGCTATTTGTGCACATACACACACTGCATGTGTTTTGGTTTTGGAATATTCTGCTTGTGTGTCTAGCTGGCGGTGCAACGCATATATATTGTGGTTTTCTTTTTGTCCATTTTGCGTCGCGATCGTTGCAAACAATGTGGGTTAAATTAGTTGCCAGCTAAACGCCCAAGCAAACTATAGCAAAAAGAAAACACATGAATTGTTTGCCCAGAAAATAGCAGACTGTAATTTAAGCAAGTAAGAAGGCTCTGGTCGAGATTTCCCGACTAGGAGATACCCCGAACCCTGTACTTAACGCGCACAGTCATTGTCTATATGCATCTGTGTTTAAACTTCAATCTTCGATATCTCTAGTGTTTCTCAACCGAATTTGATGAAATTTTCAGAAAAGTTCTATCGTTACCCATTATTTCAACCCCAATTTTTACATTTTCCAAATTCGATTTTTATACTTTGATACCGAAGGTCTCATAGTATATTGGTTTTGTGCAATGTCCGTCATGGTGTCCGTCTGTATGAACGCAACATTTTTCGACACCCGTAAAGCTAGAGACTTGAAACTTTTCAATTATGTTTGTCTATAGGCGAGACAGATAAAGTGGCAAGATTGGGTTGCCACGCCTACTAGGAGGCTGGGAAATCGATAAATTCGATAACTAAAAACCGATAAATCCAAATATTTCTCACATTCTTACAGCTAGAGTTACCAAATTTTGCACGCAGATAGCTAGTCATGTCCCTGAAAAAACTGCATCAAAATTTTTGATGCCACGCCCACTCCTTCCGCCCCCATCATCCCTGCTCCTTGAAATCGGAAACGCCTGTAGCTCTTACATTTTTTGGGCTAGAGCCACCAAATTTTGTGTCAAGATAGATATTGACGTTTCCCAAAAAAATGCATCAAAATTTTGGATGCCATGCCCCGTGATTCCGCCCCATCCCCCCTTCTCCAAGAAATTGGAAACGCCTATAGTTTTCACATTTTTTGGGCTAGAGCCACCAAATTTTGTGTGAAGATAGATATTGACGTTCCCCATAAAGTATATATATTCTTGATCAGCATCAACAGCCGAGTGGATATAGCCATGTCCGTCTGTCCGTCCGTCAGTCCGTCTGTATGTATGAAAGCGTCAGAGACTATAAGAGCTAGAGACTTCAGATTTCGAACATAACTTTTCCTAAGCCATAGTCAGATCAAGTTTATTTCAAAGTATCGAAAACTATTCTGGTTTCCGATATACACATGTAATCGATAATCGATAATATAAAAATAGGAGGTGAAACCATGGGTATTTTTATCAGAGCTGCAAACCCTTGAAAAACGGCTAGGGTTTGGTTCGGGTTCCGAACCCTAGGTGGAAAATTCGCAGAGGTTCCAAAACCGGGCACTGAATATTTTGGATCCCCAGGGTTTGGTTCAAAACCCGGGTTCGTCGAGGAAGAAAATGAAAAACATTGGAAGTCATTGTCCAACAACGTTGATTTCTCTAATGCCAATAAATGACAAAAACAATGACAAAAAACGTAAAACAAATTTTTTCTGAGAAATTTTAGCAAGTGGCGCCAACTTGTGCGCAGACACCGATTAAGCAACAACAACACACAAATATAAGATAACAACGTAATATATACTTTGTATCAGATCAATACTAATAAAGAAAATACACTAATACAAGTAAGGCAGGTATCACTGCAAAGATTTTTATATACATTTGAACGACAAGAAAAAGTAATAATAATGACCAGCACTCATATAGGGTTGTGCGGAACTGATTGTTACACACGCTTATGTTTTAGTGCAGTCTCGTCTGCAAAAATACAAAAAAATCCTTGAAATTTCGTTGCCCAACAACAAATATAAGAAAGATCCTAACTTTGCTGCTGAGCATAGGCAGTGAAGAGACGAACAAAATTTTTTTTTTTTTTTTTTTGCGCATATATACGCAAACTGCTCGCCTATGCCTGAGAGCCATTACATAAACAAAGTAGGTATGGGAGTTATGGGTGGTGACATCACTGCTTTATATTAACTCATATTTAACTTTACATTTTTATACATTCTGTTGTAAAAACAATGTGAAGATCTGTTTTTAAACAATTTACTGCAAACACCCGTTGGGGATTAATGAGCATTAAAAAACCAAAAACAAAATTAACAGATATCTAATATAATGTATGTATGTATGAATATCTGTACGTGTTATTTAATCTCCTCTCATTGAAATTCGAATTTTGACAAAGTTGCATTCAAATACTAAGCATATATTTTTTTTCTGGACCCGTTCCTTTAAATAAAAATAGAACCGGTTCGGTTTACGGTTGCGATATGTTGTTTGGGTTCGGTTCAGGGTTCGGTTTCACACATTTGGGGCTCTTTTTTCGATACAAGCTCATCAATATCAGCTGGAATTGATGAGGTACCAACACGTAAGCAGCTTTCTAATCGTGCATCAATCAGTCTTGATCGGTGATCATTATACTCTGATACTGAAAGTATCATAGTATACGCGCTCTTGCTCTCCCGCAACAGTGCTCTCACGCTCTTATACCACGCACTTGCGGTTTTATTAGCCAACGCTCTGACGTTCTCTAACGTAAGCGCTCCCCCCCCCCCCTCCCCCCCCTTGTGTCCGTTATTCTGCTCTCATTGCACTTGTACCCTACTTTTCTTCGCTCAAGCATATTATTTTGCACACTATTAAACATTTTTAATTATTTTACATATTTCTTCTAACATGTTTGTCTGCTGCAGTAAATATTGCAAAATTGTTGGTGGATCCACCCAAGACTTTATTTTATGTAGGGCGTGTACTAACATGATTCACATGAAATGAGCCAGTTTCAATGCCAAAATCAGGGACAGTTTAGCAGCTGATTCTAGTCTTAAGTGGTATTGCCATACCTGCAATGCGATAGAGAAGGAACAGTCAAAGTAATGAGGCCGACCTTCAATTATTTCAAAGCTGTCCGAAATACCTTCGATACGCTTCGTGGCAGTATAAAAGAGTTGGAAGACCACATTAATGCTGCTAAAACTTTAAATGACTCGCCGAAGCGTAAAAGGACTTCGGGCTCTTGTCCGCCTACAGTCCCGCTGGTGTTGCCCCCCAAGCCTCTTCTGCCGGCTACTGCCACTACCCCTGCTGCCAGCCCGTCAATAACATCCAAGCGTCTCCTAGCGGCTAGGTACCCCTACACCTGCTGCCAGCCCGTTAATGGTATTTAATTCACCGGCAACAAACCTGGTGTTGCCTAAAACGAATGTTATACCCGTAGATCCCTGTGGATCAACAGATAGTCAGCCTATTGATCCTACGCTAGGTGCAACTCTTAAACCCATTACGGTTGTACCTCAGAGTTAATTGGTTTTTGGTTTTAGGCTCGCTTCTGATAATTCTGCGGAAGATGTAAGCGCGTATATAAAAAGTAAAATTAATTCCCCGCGTATCATTGTCGATAAATTTAAATGAGTGTTCCGCCGGAACTTTTCTCAACGATTTGTTCTGAAAAGTTTTGGCCGCCACACATCATAGTGAAGGAGTATGTCAGTAGGCGAAATAATGATAATAACAATATTAGGATCAGAACTGCTCCGCCTGTTGCATCCACTTTAGTACTGATTTATATAATTTTCAAAAGTGGTGTCGTGTTAACTTACTAAATCTTAATTGCGATAAATGTAACGTCATGTCTTTTTATCTTGAAGGTAGACCGCTTGATCGCATCGAATGGGTTGACGATTTAGGTATCCCTTTTGACCTGAAACTTAAATTTCACAAGCATCTCTCTTCCGTTGCAAATCGAACAAGGAATTTTCTACCCATTGCTCTTTAAGCTTGTCACTCTAACTATGCTAATCATAACCCTTTTCGGATTTTATGTTCAAACTATAACGAATTTTCCCACTTAATTAACGGTGTCACTTCTATTAGTTCTCCTCAAAAGTTAGTCTTATGGCATTTGTCTACATTTTTGCAATCTACGTAACCATACGCTATGCGGTGTGCCCCTCGGTCGGTTGGAGGGAGGCTGCTTGCTTTTTTTAACAGTTACAGAGTTTGTGCTGACAGCATCTTGTATGTTTCTTCTTTTTTTTTCGTTTGGCTTAACCCGTTTGAGGTGTTTTTGTCTTGATCGCCTGGTTGATCGTACTGTGCCTCCACGCACAGCTTGTGTTGGTTAGCCAAAGAAAATTTAGTATGAAGCACTGTATTTTAACACTTTCTGTTGTAAATGCCACAGAAACGCACAAGAGACGCACAGGTTCTCGAAGGATCAAAATGTTGAGTATATCACTGCTGGTGTTTTGAATTTTTACTAGTTTTTATTCTTCTGAGTCAGGGTTTTTATATCCTGGCTCATGCGTAAAATCAACCCATAACTCTAGCTTATCTATTGCTGAGTTTGTAAGTCTCAGCGTTGGTCTTAACATATTCTTATCCCATCGCTGAGTTTTTAAGGTTCAGCGTCCATCTGGTTATTTTAAGATTACAAACATGTGCCTTATTTATCAGTTAGCCTAGCTGCTATCTGCTAGTGCGCACAACAGATGTTTGCGCTCTTATTACATTCATGTATATATTTAAGATATGTTTGTATGTTCTGTTCATTCTTGAACAGCATGTCACCAATTTTATAGTGTAAGATAGTTTACAAAGGATGCCTTGAAATACTTTAGATGCTGTTCTGTTGTATTTCTGTGACGGACGTCATAACGATTATACCTTTGTCAAAATATCATATAGGCCTAAACTGTCGAAACAAACCCAAGTGTTATGACACTAAAACCATGGTATCATATCACAAAATTTAGTTATTTTATATAAGTCAGATTCTTAATAAAAAGATAGAACAAAACGTTGTTTTAACCTTGAGCGCACCGCACCAAATTTTTATACTCTAATGCCCAAGGTAAGGAGTTGATTGGTTTTTTTTCAATGTCCGTCATGCTGCCTGTTTGACCGTCTGTGTGAACGCAAATTCCTTTGGCTATGAACTGGTCAAATAGAGTTTCAAGATTGTGATTTTACGCCCACTAATGGGCTGGGACATCGATTAAATCGATAACTATTCTATCCTGATGAATTCTGTTTATGAGATACCAGATACAAGATCCATTTTTAGTATTCAGAATAGGGCGGACTTGCTTTATTTTTTCGTCGATATTTGTGTGATATTTCAAGTTGTTTTTTTTTTTTGGAAACAAATAGGTTTAATAATACTGTAAAAAAAATTGAGAATAATAAAATGCGAAAGCCGCGCTCTATGTGGTGTCGCAAGTGGTTGGCGAGTCGTAATCAAATTTTAACGACTTCGAAACATCGACGGCTGATTATAAATATGCGTTTTACAACTTTAATTTTCAACCCATTTAAACCCTATTTCTCAATGTCCGGTTAGTCACTTATTCTAATTTTAGTCGAATTTGAGTTTCTCAATCTTCGGTTAGCACTTACTTATCCGATGCCTGAGGTCCGGCTACTACTTATACTGATGCTAAGTCCCGATATGTAAATTTCAATACAATCATCGTAAGGCGAACAGCTGACTCAAGCTGACACTAGCATTGCTTATTTTTTTTTTTATGAAGCAAAATATCAAAATGCTTATTTGAGTCTTCTACGTCCACAAACACATGCTCCTTAATTAGTAAAAGGATTTTTACTCGTTTCCGTTTACAACAGGGCTCTTAGAAAATAATTGTATAAACATTTTGATGTGCAACATGCAGCAGTTTGGGAGTCACAGGCAAAAACAAAACCTAAAGAACAGCTGAATCCCCGTTATGGTTGGCAGCACCATTCGGCGATAGTGATATACCGATGATAGGTAACTTTGAATTTGAGAAAACCAAATTGCTTAACTCTCGGATAGCTCAAGCAACTTAGTTATTCCGAAGTTAACTTATTCCAATTGTAACTGGACATTAAGAAATTGGGTCTTATGGAAAATGGAATTTAGTTTTATAAAGAGGAATAAAAGAATAATTCCTAAATTTTAGGAAATGAGCATAGCCTAATGTACTAGCTCACCAGCTTATGCAAATATTTTAATAGACCTACAACCATGGTTTAAAAGCTGCAAAAACTGTTTTCTGCTTCTGCTATTGCGTGCTTCCGATATTGATAAAAACAAACAGTCAAAGTCGCACCAAATAACGACTACGAAAAAGCGATGATATTAAGCAATAGGAGCAGTGACTGACTCAATTTCAACCACGAGTGCTATTTGCTACTACCTGCAGCAATAAATAGATCTATTTTTTATATTTTTGTCTGCTATTTGTGCACATACACACACTGCATGTGTTTTGGTTTTGGAATATTCTGCTTGTGTGTCTAGCTGGCGGTGCAACGCATATATATTGTGGTTTTCTTTTTGTCCATTTTGCGTCGCGATCGTTGCAAACAATGCGGGTTAAATTAGTTGCCAGCTAAACGCCCAAGCAAACTATAGCAAAAAGAAAACACATGAATTGTTTGCCCAGAAAATAGCAGACTGTAATTTAAGCAAGTAAGAAGGCTCTGGTCGAGATTTCCCGACTAGGAGATACCCCGAACCCTGTACTTAACGCGCACAGTCATTGTCTATATGCATCTGTGTTTAAACTTCAATCTTCGATATCTCTAGTGTTTCTCAACCGAATTTGATGAAATTTTCAGAAAAGTTCTATCGTTACCCATTATATCAACCCCAATTTTTACATTTTCCAAATTCGATTTTTATACTTTGATACCGAAGGTCTCATAGTATATTGGTTTTGTGCAATGTCCGTCATGGTGTCCGTCTGTATGAACGCAACATTTTTCGACACCCGTAAAGCTAGAGACTTGAAACTTTTCAATTATGTTTGTCTATAGGCGAGACAGATAAAGTGGCAAGATTGGGTTGCCACGCCTACTAGGAGGCTGGGAAATCGATAAATTCGATAACTAAAAACCGATAAATCCAAATATTTCTCACATTCTTACAGCTAGAGTTACCAAATTTTGCACGCAGATAGCTAGTCATGTCCCTGAAAAAACTGCATCAAAATTTTGGATGCCACGCCCACTCCTTCCGCCCCCATCATCCCTGCTCCTTGAAATCGGAAACGCCTGTAGCTCTTACATTTTTTGGGCTAGAGCCACCAAATTTTGTGTCAAGATAGATATTGACGTTTCCCAAAAAAATGCATCAAAATTTTGGATGCCATGCCCCGTGATTCCGCCCCATCCCCCCTTCTCCAAGAAATTGGAAACGCCTATAGTTTTCACATTTTTTGGGCTAGAGCCACCAAATTTTGTGTGAAGATAGATATTGACGTTCCCCATAAAGTATATATATTCTTGATCAGCATCAACAGCCGAGTGGATATAGCCATGTCCGTCTGTCCGTCCGTCAGTCCGTCTGTATGTATGAAAGCGTCAGAGACTATAAGAGCTAGAGACTTCAGATTTCGAACATAACTTTTCCTAAGCCATAGTCAGATCAAGTTTATTTCAAAGTATCGAAAACTATTCTGGTTTCCGATATACACATGTAATCGATAATCGATAATATAAAAATAGGAGGTGAAACCATGGGTATTTTTATCAGAGCTGCAAACCCTTGAAAAACGGCTAGGGTTTGGTTCGGGTTCCGAACCCTAGGTGGAAAATTCGCAGAGGTTCCAAAACCGGGCACTGAATATTTTGGATCCCCAGGGTTTGGTTCAAAACCCGGGTTCGTCGAGGAAGAAAATGAAAAACATTGGAAGTCATTGTCCAACAACGTTGATTTCTCTAATGCCAATAAATGACAAAAACAATGACAAAAAACGTAAAACAAATTTTTTCTGAGAAATTTTAGCAAGTGGCGCCAACTTGTGCGCAGACACCGATTAAGCAACAACAACACACAATTATAAGATAACAACGTAATATATACTTTGTATCAGATCAATACTAATAAAGAAAATACACTAATACAAGTAAGGCAGGTATCACTGCAAAGATTTTTATATACATTTGAACGACAAGAAAAAGTAATAATAATGACCAGCACTCATATAGGGTTGTGCGGAACTGATTGTTACACACGCTTATGTTTTAGTGCAGTCTCGTCTGCAAAAATACAAAAAAATCCTTGAAATTTCGTTGCCCAACAACAAATATAAGAAAGATCCTAACTTTGCTGCTGAGCATAGGCAGTGAAGAGACGAACAAAAATTTTTTTTTTTTTTTTTTTGCATATATACGCAAACTGCTCGCCTATGCCTGAGAGCCATTACATAAACAAAGTAGGTATGGGAGTTATGGGTGGTGACATCACTGCTTTATATTAACTCATATTTAACTTTACATTTTTATACATTCTGTTGTAAAAACAATGTGAAGATCTGTTTTTAAACAATTTACTGCAAACACCCGTTGGGGATTAATGAGCATTAAAAAACCAAAAACAAAATTAACAGATATCTAATATAATGTATGTATGTATGAATATCTGTACGTGTTATTTAATCTCCTCTCATTGAAATTCGAATTTTGACAAAGTTGCATTCAAATACTAAGCATATATTTTTTTTGTGGACCCGTTCCTTTAAATAAAAATAGAACCGGTTCGGTTTACGGTTGCGATATGTTGTTTGGGTTCGGTTCAGGGTTCGGTTTCACACATTTGGGGCTCTTTTTTCGATACAAGCTCATCAATATCAGCTGGAATTGATGAGGTACCAACACGTAAGCAGCTTTCTAATCGTGCATCAATCAGTCTTGATCGGTGATCATTATACTCTGATACTGAAAGTATCATAGTATACGCGCTCTTGCTCTCCCGCAACAGTGCTCTCACGCTCTTATACCACGCACTTGCGGTTTTATTAGCCAACGCTCTGACGTTCTCTAACGTAAGCGCTCCCCCCCCTTGTGTCCGTTATTCTGCTCTCATTGCACTTGTACCCTACTTTTCTTCGCTCAAGCATATTAAGCATATACATGTTTGTCTGCTGCAGTAAATATTGCAAAATTGTTGGTGGATCCACCCAAGACTTTATTTTATGTAGGGCGTGTACTAACATGATTCACATGAAATGAGCCAGTTTCAATGCCAAAATCAGGGACAGTTTAGCAGCTGATTCTAGTCTTAAGTGGTATTGCCATACCTGCAATGCGATAGAGAAGGAACAGTCAAAGTAATGAGGCCGACCTTCAATTATTTCAAAGCTGTCCGAAATACCTTCGATACGCTTCGTGGCAGTATAAAAGAGTTGGAAGACCACATTAATGCTGCTAAAACTTTAAATGACTCGCCGAAGCGTAAAAGGACTTCGGGCTCTTGTCCGCCTACAGTCCCGCTGGTGTTGCCCCCCAAGCCTCTTCTGCCGGCTACTGCCACTACCCCTGCTGCCAGCCCGTCAATAACATCCAAGCGTCTCCTAGCGGCTAGGTACCCCTACACCTGCTGCCAGCCCGTTAATGGTATTTAATTCACCGGCAACAAACCTGGTGTTGCCTAAAACGAATGTTATACCCGTAGATCCCTGTGGATCAACAGATAGTCAGCCTATTGATCCTACGCTAGGTGCAACTCTTAAACCCATTACGGTTGTACCTCAGAGTTAATTGGTTTTTGTTTCTAGGCTCGCTTCTGATAATTCTGCGGAAGATGTAGGCGCGTATATAAAAAGTAAAATTAATTCCCCGCGTATCATTGTCGATAAATTTAAATGAGTGTTCCGCCGGAACTTTTCTCAACGATTTGTTCTGAAAAGTTTTGGCCGCCACACATCATAGTGAAGGAGTATGTCAGTAGGCGAAATAATGATAATAACAATATTAGGATCAGAACTGCTCCGCCTGTTGCATCCACTTTAGTACTGATTTATATAATTTTCAAAAGTGGTGTCGTGTTAACTTACTAAATCTTAATTGCGATAAATGTAACGTCATGTCTTTTTATCTTGAAGGTAGACCGCTTGATCGCATCGAATGGGTTGACGATTTAGGTATCCCTTTTGACCTGAAACTTAAATTTCACAAGCATCTCTCTTCCGTTGCAAATCGAACAAGGAATTTTCTACCCATTGCTCTTTAAGCTTGTCACTCTAACTATGCTAATCATAACCCTTTTCGGATTTTATGTTCAAACTATAACGAATTTTCCCACTTAATTAACGGTGTCACTTCTATTAGTTCTCCTCAAAAGTTAGTCTTATGGCATTTGTCTACATTTTTGCAATCTACGTAACCATACGCTATGCGGTGTGCCCCTCGGTCGGTTGGCGGGAGGCTGCTTGCTTTTTTTAACAGTTACAGAGTTTGTGCTGACAGCATCTTGTATGTTTCTTCTTTTTTTTTCGTTTGGCTTAACCCGTTTGAGGTGTTTTTGTCTTGATCGCCTGGTTGATCGTACTTGAGCGCACCGCACCAAATTTTTATACTCTAATGCCCAAGGTAAGGAGTTGATTGGTTTTTTTTCAATGTCCGTCATGCTGCCTGTTTGACCGTCTGTGTGAACGCAAATTCCTTTGGCTATGAACTGGTCAAATAGAGTTTCAAGATTGTGATTTTACGCCCACTAATGGGCTGGGACATCGATTAAATCGATAACTATTCTATCCTGATGAATTCTGTTTATGAGATACCAGATACAAGATCCATTTTTAGTATTCAGAATAGGGCGGACTTGCTTTATTTTTTCGTCGATATTTGTGTGATATTTCAAGTTGTTTTTTTTTTTTTGGAAACAAATAGGTTTAATAATACTGTAAAAAAAATTGAGAATAATAAAATGCGAAAGCCGCGCTCTATGTGGTGTCGCAAGTGGTTGGCGAGTCGTAATCAAATTTTAACGACTTCGAAACATCGACGGCTGATTATAAATATGCGTTTTACAACTTTAATTTTCAACCCATTTAAACCCTATTTCTCAATGTCCGGTTAGTCACTTATTCTAATTTTAGTCGAATTTGAGTTTCTCAATCTTCGGTTAGCACTTACTTATCGGATGCCTGAGGTCCGGCTACTACTTATACTGATGCTAAGTCCCGATATGTAAATTTCAATACAATCATCGTAAGGCGAACAGCTGACTCAAGCTGACACTAGCATTGCTTATTTTTTTTTTTTATGAAGCAAAATATCAAAATGCTTATTTGAGTCTTCTACGTCCACAAACACATGCTCCTTAATTAGTAAAAGGATTTTTACTCGTTTCCGTTTACAACAGGGCTCTTAGAAAATAATTGTATAAACATTTTGATGTGCAACATGCAGCAGTTTGGGAGTCACAGGCAAAAACAAAACCTAAAGAACAGCTGAATCCCCGTTATGGTTGGCAGCACCATTCGGCGATAGTGATATACCGATGATAGGTAACTTTGAATTTGAGAAAACCAAATTGCTTAACTCTCGGATAGCTCAAGCAACTTAGTTATTCCGAAGTTAACTTATTCCAATTGTAACTGGACATTAAGAAATTGGGTCTTATGGAAAATGGAATTTAGTTTTATAAAGAGGAATAAAAGAATAATTCCTAAATTTTAGGAAATGAGCATAGCCTAATGTACTAGCTCACCAGCTTATGCAAATATTTTAATAGACCTACAACCATGGTTTAAAAGCTGCAAAAACTGTTTTCTGCTTCTGCTATTGCGTGCTTCCGATATTGAAAAAAACAAACAGTCAAAGTCGCACCAAATAACGACTACGAAAAAGCGATGATATTAAGCAATAGGAGCAGTGACTGACTCAATTTCAACCACGAGTGCTATTTGCTACTACCTGCAGCAATAAATAGATCTATTTTTTATATTTTTGTCTGCTATTTGTGCACATACACACACTGCATGTGTTTTGGTTTTGGAATATTCTGCTTGTGTGTCTAGCTGGCGGTGCAACGCATATATATTGTGGTTTTCTTTTTGTCCATTTTGCGTCGCGATCGTTGCAAACAATGCGGGTTAAATTAGTTGCCAGCTAAACGCCCAAGCAAACTATAGCAAAAAGAAAACACATGAATTGTTTGCCCAGAAAATAGCAGACTGTAATTTAAGCAAGTAAGAAGGCTCTGGTCGAGATTTCCCGACTAGGAGATACCCCGAACCCTGTACTTAACGCGCACAGTCATTGTCTATATGCATCTGTGTTTAAACTTCAATCTTCGATATCTCTAGTGTTTCTCAACCGAATTTGATGAAATTTTCAGAAAAGTTCTATCGTTACCCATTATTTCAACCCCAATTTTTACATTTTCCAAATTCGATTTTTATACTTTGATACCGAAGGTCTCATAGTATATTGGTTTTGTGCAATGTCCGTCATGGTGTCCGTCTGTATGAACGCAACATTTTTCGACACCCGTAAAGCTAGAGACTTGAAACTTTTCAATTATGTTTGTCTATAGGCGAGACAGATAAAGTGGCAAGATTGGGTTGCCACGCCTACTAGGAGGCTGGGAAATCGATAAATTCGATAACTAAAAACCGATAAATCCAAATATTTCTCACATTCTTACAGCTAGAGTTACCAAATTTTGCACGCAGATAGCTAGTCATGTCCCTGAAAAAACTGCATCAAAATTTTGGATGCCACGCCCACTCCTTCCGCCCCCATCATCCCTGCTCCTTGAAATCGGAAACGCCTGTAGCTCTTACATTTTTGGGCTAGAGCCACCAAATTTTGTGTCAAGATAGATATTGACGTTTCCCAAAAAAATGCATCAAAATTTTGGATGCCATGCCCCGTGATTCCGCCCCATCCCCCCTTCTCCAAGAAATTGGAAACGCCTATAGTTTTCACATTTTTTGGGCTAGAGCCACCAAATTTTGTGTGAAGATAGATATTGACGTTCCCCATAAAGTATATATATTCTTGATCAGCATCAACAGCCGAGTGGATATAGCCATGTCCGTCTGTCCGTCCGTCAGTCCGTCTGTATGTATGAAAGCGTCAGAGACTATAAGAGCTAGAGACTTCAGATTTCGAACATAACTTTTCCTAAGCCATAGTCAGATCAAGTTTATTTCAAAGTATCGAAAACTATTCTGGTTTCCGATATACACATGTAATCGATAATCGATAATATAAAAATAGGAGGTGAAACCATGGGTATTTTTATCAGAGCTGCAAACCCTTGAAAAACGGCTAGGGTTTGGTTCGGGTTCCGAACCCTAGGTGGAAAATTCGCAGAGGTTCCAAAACCGGGCACTGAATATTTTGGATCCCCAGGGTTTGGTTCAAAACCCGGGTTCGTCGAGGAAGAAAATGAAAAACATTGGAAGTCATTGTCCAACAACGTTGATTTCTCTAATGCCAATAAATGACAAAAACAATGACAAAAAACGTAAAACAAATTTTTTCTGAGAAATTTTAGCAAGTGGCGCCAACTTGTGCGCAGACACCGATTAAGCAACAACAACACACAAATATAAGATAACAACGTAATATATACTTTGTATCAGATCAATACTAATAAAGAAAATACACTAATACAAGTAAGGCAGGTATCACTGCAAAGATTTTTATATACATTTGAACGACAAGAAAAAGTAATAATAATGACCAGCACTCATATAGGGTTGTGCGGAACTGATTGTTACACACGCTTATGTTTTAGTGCAGTCTCGTCTGCAAAAATACAAAAAAATCCTTGAAATTTCGTTGCCCAACAACAAATATAAGAAAGATCCTAACTTTGCTGCTGAGCATAGGCAGTGAAGAGACGAACAAACATTTTTTTTTTTTTTTTTTTGCGCATATATACGCAAACTGCTCGCCTATGCCTGAGAGCCATTACATAAACAAAGTAGGTATGGGAGTTATGGGTGGTGACATCACTGCTTTATATTAACTCATATTTAACTTTACATTTTTATACATTCTGTTGTAAAAACAATGTGAAGATCTGTTTTTAAACAATTTACTGCAAACACCCGTTGGGGATTAATGAGCATTAAAAAACCAAAAACAAAATTAACAGATATCTAATATAATGTATGTATGTATGAATATCTGTACGTGTTATTTAATCTCCTCTCATTGAAATTCGAATTTTGACAAAGTTGCATTCAAATACTAAGCATATATTTTTTTTCTGGACCCGTTCCTTTAAATAAAAATAGAACCGGTTCGGTTTACGGTTGCGATATGTTGTTTGGGTTCGGTTCAGGGTTCGGTTTCACTCATTTGGGGCTCTTTTTTCGATACAAGCTCATCAATATCAGCTGGAATTGATGAGGTACCAACACGTAAGCAGCTTTCTAATCGTGCATCAATCAGTCTTGATCGGTGATCATTATACTCTGATACTGAAAGTATCATAGTATACGCGCTCTTGCTCTCCCGCAACAGTGCTCTCACGCTCTTATACCACGCACTTGCGGTTTTATTAGCCAACGCTCTGACGTTCTCTAACGTAAGCGCTCCCCCCCCCCTTGTGTCCGTTATTCTGCTCTCATTGCACTTGTACCCTACTTTTCTTCGCTCAAGCATATTATTTTGCACACTATTAAACATTTTTAATTATTTTACATATTTCTTCTAACATGTTTGTCTGCTGCAGTAAATATTGCAAAATTGTTGGTGGATCCACCCAAGACTTTATTTTATGTAGGGCGTGCTATAACATGATTCACATGAAATGAGCCAGTTTCAATGCCAAAATCAGGGACAGTTTAGCAGCTGATTCTAGTCTTAAGTGGTATTGCCATACCTGCAATGCGATAGAGAAGGAACAGTCAAAGTAATGAGGCCGACCTTCAATTATTTCAAAGCTGTCCGAAATACCTTCGATACGCTTCGTGGCAGTATTAAAGAGTTGGAAGACCACATTAATGCTGCTAAAACTTTAAATGACTCGCCGAAGCGTAAAAGGACTTCGGGCTCTTGTCCGCCTACAGTCCCGCTGGTTGCCCCCAAGCCTCTTCTGCCGGCTACTGCCACTACCCCTGCTGCCAGCCCTTCAATAACATCCAAGCGTCTCCTAGCGGCTAGGTACCCCTACACCTGCTGCCAGCCCGTTAATGGTATTTAATTCACCGGCAACAAACCTGGTGTTGCCTAAAACGAATGTTATACCCGTAGATCCCTGTGGATCAACAGATAGTCAGCCTATTGATCCTACGCTAGGTGCAACTCTTAAACCCATTACGGTTGTACCTCAGAGTTAATTGGTTTTTGTTTCTAGGCTCGCTTCTGATAATTCTGCGGAAGATGTAAGCGCGTATATAAAAAGTAAAATTAATTCCCCGCGTATCATTGTCGATAAATTTAAATGAGTGTTCCGCCGGAACTTTTCTCAACGATTTGTTCTGAAAAGTTTTGTCCGCCACACATCATAGTGAAGGAGTATGTCAGTAGGCGAAATAATGATAATAACAATATTAGGATCAGAACTGCTCCGCCTGTTGCATCCACTTTAGTACTGATTTATATAATTTTCAAAAGTGGTGTCGTGTTAACTTACTAAATCTTAATTGCGATAAATGTAACGTCATGTCTTTTTATCTTGAAGGTAGACCGCTTGATCGCATCGAATGGGTTGACGATTTAGGTATCCCTTTTGACCTGAAACTTAAATTTCACAAGCATCTCTCTTCCGTTGCAAATCGAACAAGGAATTTTCTACCCATTGCTCTTTAAGCTTGTCACTCTAACTATGCTAATCATAACCCTTTTCGGATTTTATGTTCAAACTATAACGAATTTTCCCAATTAATTAACGGTGTCACTTCTATTAGTTCTCCTCAAAAGTTAGTCTTATGGCATTTGTCTACATTTTTGCAATCTACGTAACCATACGCTATGCGGTGTGCCCCTCGGTCGGTTGGCGGGAGGCTGCTTGCTTTTTTTAACAGTTACAGAGTTTGTGCTGACAGCATCTTGTATGTTTCTTCTTTTTTTTTCGTTTGGCTTAACCCGTTTGAGGTGTTTTTGTCTTGATCGCCTGGTTGATCGTACTGTGCCTCCACGCACAGCTTGTGTTGGTTAGCCAAAGAAAATTTAGTATGAAGCACTGTATTTTAACACTTTCTGTTGTAAATGCCACAGAAACGCACAAGAGACGCACAGGTTCTCGAAGGATCAAAATGTTGAGTATATCACTGCTGGTGTTTTGAATTTTTACTAGTTTTTATTCTTCTGAGTCAGGGTTTTTATATCCTGGCTCATGCGTAAAATCAACCCATAGCTCTAGCTTATCTATTGCTGAGTTTGTAAGTCTCAGCGTTGGTCTTAACATATTCTTATCCCATCGCTGAGTTTTTAAGGTTCAGCGTCCATCTGGTTATTTTAAGATTACAAACATGTGCCTTATTTATCAGTTAGCCTAGCTGCTATCTGCTAGTGCGCACAACAGATGTTTGCGCTCTTATTACATTCATGTATATATTTAAGATATGTTTGTATGTTCTGTTCATTCTTGAACAGCATGTCACCAATTTTATAGTGTAAGATAGTTTACAAAGGATGCCTTGAAATACTTTAGATGCTGTTCTGTTGTATTTCTGTGACGGACGTCATAACGATTATACCTTTGTCAAAATATCATATAGGCCTAAACTGTCGAAACAAACCCAAGTGTTATGACACTAAAACCATGGTATCATATCACAAAATTTAGTTATTTTATATAAGTCAGATTCTTAATAAAAAGATAGAACAAAACGTTGTTTTAACCTTGAGCGCACCGCACCAAATTTTTATACTCTAATGCCCAAGGTAAGGAGTTGATTGGTTTTTTTTCAATGTCCGTCATGCTGCCTGTTTGACCGTCTGTGTGAACGCAAATTCCTTTGGCTATGAACTGGTCAAATAGAGTTTCAAGATTGTGATTTTACGCCCACTAATGGGCTGGGACATCGATTAAATCGATAACTATTCTATCCTGATGAATTCTGTTTATGAGATACCAGATACAAGATCCATTTTTAGTATTCAGAATAGGGCGGACTTGCTTTATTTTTTCGTCGATATTTGTGTGATATTTCAAGTTGTTTTTTTTTTTGGAAACAAATAGGTTTAATAATACTGTAAAAAAAATTGAGAATAATAAAATGCAAGTGGTTGGCGAGTCGTAATCAAATTTTAACGACTTCGAAACATCGACGGCTGATTATAAATATGCGTTTTACAACTTTAATTTTCAACCCATTTAAACCCTATTTCTCAATGTCCGGTTAGTCACTTATTCTAATTTTAGTCGAATTTGAGTTTCTCAATCTTCGGTTAGCACTTACTTATCGGATGCCTGAGGTCCGGCTACTACTTATACTGATGCTAAGTCCCGATATGTAAATTTCAATACAATCATCGTAAGGCGAACAGCTGACTCAAGCTGACACTAGCATTGCTTATTTTTTTTTTTATGAAGCAAAATATCAAAATGCTTATTTGAGTCTTCTACGTCCACAAACACATGCTCCTTAATTAGTAAAAGTATTTTTACTCGTTTCCGTTTACAACAGGGCTCTTAGAAAATAATTGTATAAACATTTTGATGTGCAACATGCAGCAGTTTGGGAGTCACAGGCAAAAACAAAACCTAAAGAACAGCTGAATCCCCGTTATGGTTGGCAGCACCATTCGGCGATAGTGATATACCGATGATAGGTAACTTTGAATTTGAGAAAACCAAATTGCTTAACTCTCGGATAGCTCAAGCAACTTAGTTATTCCGAAGTTAACTTATTCCAATTGTAACTGGACATTAAGAAATTGGGTCTTATGGAAAATGGAATTTAGTTTTATAAAGAGGAATAAAAGAATAATTCCTAAATTTTAGGAAATGAGCATAGCCTAATGTACTAGCTCACCAGCTTATGCAAATATTTTAATAGACCTACAACCATGGTTTAAAAAGCTGCAAAAACTGTTTTCTGCTTCTGCTATTGCGTGCTTCCGATATTGATAAAAACAAACAGTCAAAGTCGCACCAAATAACGACTACGAAAAAGCGATGATATTAAGCAATAGGAGCAGTGACTGACTCAATTTCAACCACGAGTGCTATTTGCTACTACCTGCAGCAATAAATAGATCTATTTTTTATATTTTTGTCTGCTATTTGTGCACATACACACACTGCATGTGTTTTGGTTTTGGAATATTCTGCTTGTGTGTCTAGCTGGCGGTGCAACGCATATATATTGTGGTTTTCTTTTTGTCCATTTTGCGTCGCGATCGTTGCAAACAATGTGGGTTAAATTAGTTGCCAGCTAAACGCCCAAGCAAAATATAGCAAAAAGAAAACACATGAATTGTTTGCCCAGAAAATAGCAGACTGTAATTTAAGCAAGTAAGAAGGCTCTGGTCGAGATTTCCCGACTAGGAGATACCCCGAACCCTGTACTTAACGCGCACAGTCATTGTCTATATGCATCTGTGTTTAAACTTCAATCTTCGATATCTCTAGTGTTTCTCAACCGAATTTGATGAAATTTTCAGAAAAGTTCTATCGTTACCCATTATTTCAACCCCAATTTTTACATTTTCCAAATTCGATTTTTATACTTTGATACCGAAGGTCCTCATAGTATATTGGTTTTGTGCAATGTCCGTCATGGTGTCCGTCTGTATGAACGCAACATTTTTCGACACCCGTAAAGCTAAAGACTTGAAACTTTTCAATTATGTTTGTCTATAGGCGAGACAGATAAAGTGGCAAGATTGGGTTGCCACGCCTACTAGGAGGCTGGGAAATCGATAAATTCGATAACTAAAAACCGATAAATCCAAATATTTCTCACATTCTTACAGCTAGAGTTACCAAATTTTGCACGCAGATAGCTAGTCATGTCCCTGAAAAAACTGCATCAAAATTTTGGATGCCACGCCCACTCCTTCCGCCCCCATCATCCCTGCTCCTTGAAATCGGAAACGCCTGTAGCTCTTACATTTTTTGGGCTAGAGCCACCAAATTTTGTGTCAAGATAGATATTGACGTTCCACAAAAAAATGCATCAAAATTTTGGATGCCATGCCCAGTGATTCCGCCCCATCCCCCCTTCTCCAAGAAATTGGAAACGCCTATAGTTTTCACATTTTTTGGGCTAGAGCCACCAAATTTTGTGTGAAGATAGATATTGACGTTCCCCATAAAGTATATATATTCTTGATCAGCATCAACAGCCGAGTGGATATAGCCATGTCCGTCTGTCCGTCCGTCAGTCCGTCTGTATGTATGAAAGCGTCAGAGACTATAAGAGCTAGAGACTTCAGATTTTGAGCATAACTTTTCCTAAGCCATAGTCAGATCAAGTTTATTTCAAAGTATCGAAAACTATTCTGGTTTCCGATATACACATGTAATCGATAATCGATAATATAAAAATAGGAGGTGAAACCATGGGTATTTTTATCAGAGCTGCAAACCCTTGAAAAACGGCTAGGGTTTGGTTCGGGTTCCGAACCCTAGGTGGAAAATTCGCAGAGGTTCCAAAACCGGGCACTGAATATTTTGGATCCCCAGGGTTTGGTTCAAAACCCGGGTTCGTCGAGGAAGAAAATGAAAAACATTGGAAGTCATTGTCCAACAACGTTGATTTCTCTAATGCCAACAACAATGACAAAAAAACGTAAAACAAATTTTTTCTGAGAAATTTTAGCAAGTGGCGCCAACTTGTGCGCATACACCGATTAAGCAACAACAACACACAATTATAAGATAACAACGTAATATATACTTTGTATCAGATCAATACTAATAAAGAAAATACACTAATACAAGTAAGGAAGGTATCACTGCAAAGATTTTTATATACATTTGAACGACAAGAAAAAGTAATAATAATGACCAGCACTCATATAGGGTTGTGCGGAACTGATTGTTACACACGCTTATGTTTTAGTGCAGTCTCGTCTGCAAAAATACAAAAAAATCCTTGAAATTTCGTTGTCCAACAACAAATATAAGAAAGATCCTAACTTTGCTGCTGAGCATAGGCAGTGAAGAGACGAACAAAAAATTTGTTTTTTTTTTTTTTTGCGTACATACGCAAACTGCTCGCCTATGCCTGAGAGCCATTACATAAGCAAAGTAGGTATGGGAGTTATGGGTGGTGACATCACTGCTTTATATTAACTCATATTTAACTTTACATTTTTATACATTCTGTTGTAAAAACAATGTGAAGATCTGTTTTTAAACAATTTACTGCAAACACCCGTTGGGGATTAATGAGCATTAAAAAACCAAAAACAAAATTAACAGATATCTAGTATAATGTATGTATGTATGAATATCTGTACGTGTTATTTAATCTCCTCTCATTGAAATTCGAATTTTGACAAAGTTGCATTCAAATACTAAGCATATATTTTTTTTGTGGACCCGTTCCTTTAAATAAAAATAGAACCGGTTCGGTTTACGGTTGCGATATGTTGTTTGGGTTCGGTTCAGGGTTCGGTTTCACACAGCGTGGAACCCGCAGAGAACCGGTTCCACAGGCTTTGGTTTCGGATCGGTTTTCAGCTCTGATTACAAAAGATTTTGGATCATACTGCAAATCGAATAGTAAAATTACAATCCGATGTTTTCAATTTATTTGCAGTTATAGATTAAATAGTACAACTCAGGGGTGAGCAACCTTTTTAATCAACGGGCCAAGTTAAATTTTACATTTGGGCCGCACACAAAATAACACTTGTTAATAATTTTTTAAACTTTTCAAAAAATACCAAATTTAAAAAAGGAACGATTTCATAAAACAATAAATTGGACATTGAACGGAGAGAGAGAACGAGACTGACGTTAGAAAGCTTACGCATACAACAAAGCAGCATGAACGCTGTGAACCATAAAGAAAACTTAGAACAGACAAACAATATTTATTCGACAGTAATTACAGATGACTACAGCAGCAAACATACAAATCGGACAAAAACGACCAACGCACAGTGGGTCCTTTGCTCATTTTACATTGCAAAAATTATAACTTCTAAACTAATGAAGCGATTTCAAAAATTTAAAAAGCACTTGATAGAAAACTTCTCAAGCTTTAAAATGAGTGTTCGTCGAGAGTTCTTGGTATCCGTGCTGCTTAAATATTCAAGGTCAAAGTCAAGAAATATTTTCGAGCATATTTTGCCTGTAAAATTCAAATAAATTTTTTTTTTTTAATTATAACTGAAAATTTTTAATGATTTCAATAACTATATAACATTTTTAGTTGTTTTAATTCGATTTTCTAACTTAAATACATACATAACATTTAAATTGGTATTTTTGCCGATTTTTTGAGGTTAATTTTTAATATTTGCTATTGATGACGGATTTTCTTCAAAATAATCATCTACATTAATGTTCATGTCTAATAAACTTAACATTTCGGAACTATAGTTGCTTCCTTCCAAATCCTTTCGTGATCGCACATGTCTAAGCGATGCAAGAAGTGGATCCGATGAGGCTGCCAGCATGTTAAAAAGGTCTTCATTTTGTCGAGCCCGAGAAATTTTGCACGTATTAGTGTATCTGAACCTTTTGTAGTCCTTGTTTTTACATTCCTGTGCTTCTTCAGACAGCTCTCCAATTGGTAAGCATTGATACTCTATTAAGTCCTTTCCATGAGCCAAAATCCTATGTACCGTGGGGGTAAGTTTTTTCTGAGGATACAAATCAGTCAAAAGTTGAGCTGTTTGCGATGTGTATTCGCCAAATTTTGCACCATTTATCATTTCCTTGTAGTTTATAACATTTAGGATAACAGCCAACCTTTTAATGATCTCATGATTAACAGCTGTTATCAAAGATGACATTTTATCATTTTCAAAAAATCGCCTTGAAGTATTTCCGCCATTCGTATTTCCGTATCCATGCTTTGGGCAGTCAACTTTCAATCCCAACTTCCGAGAGAACTCAGCTTGTATAATTTCTTTTCTACTCTGTATATCCTCACGAGGTGTACTATCCGTTGCTGTTTCTCCTGGCCGAGGAAGTGTGTAGGCTAGCTTCAGAATAAATTCCATACACTTTATTCTGCAATGCAAAGGAGAAATTCCATATTCGTAGCAGTTCTCGTCACTCGTTGAGTCGTCTAAATTGTGAAAGTCCTTTTGATTTTTTTTACAAATAGGACACCTTAAAGTTGAGGAGGTGTTTGTAATTTCATTTAAGACTTTTCCATCAATCATTGTCAGGAAAAATTTAAAGTTAATCGTGATTTTTTTTCCACTTTTTTTTCCGCAATTTTCCATCAACTAAAACTATATTTACCTGCCTTTCACACCCTTTTCAAGCCGACTCAACATTTCTTAAAGGGGGTACATATAGTCAGGTAGTACTTATAATACAACATATAGCAATGTTATAAATAAACAACACACCCGCTACAGCCAAATTTGCATGCGCTCTTCTTCTTCCTTATACCTGCCGCGTGCTTTTAACGCGAGGTACACCTAGTTTTTTGGATTTATCTCGATTTCCGCAGATTTCCGCAGATTTAGACCAAAAACATATGAAAGGTATATATTTCATCTATCACATGCAAGTGGTCCCACAATTATCCCGTATCATCCCTGTGAGTTCTATTCCACGAAAGTTCAAAAATAAGGCAAATTTAGTGTATTTTTTAAACTTTTCTAGTTTAATAAGTATTTCAGTTATATTCAAAATTTAAACAACAAAATACTAACATTGAACATACTTTTCATATAAAAAAAAGATCGAAGATCGGTTGTTTATATCGCCCAATATTCACTTTAAAAGTGGCGAATTTTCGTAAAAATTGTCATTGATTCGTACTCACGAAAAATTTCTCAACTTTGATAAGCTCTAGCAGCCATAATTTTTAACCGATTTCAAAAATCTTTTGGATCCATTATTTTTGAAGTATTATCTGTCGATTACATGTTTTACTTTTGCCAAACGCGTTCATGAAAAAAATGATTTATGCAACGCTTTTCCGGCAGAGGCCCCACTGTGCAACGTCGCTAGAAATACTTTGTGCAATATAAATTTAAATTTGATGACAATGCTGTAATGTTATGTTTTAATGTAAAAGATGTATGTAGCGTGTATTCATTTGTGATTGTTTTGTATCTTAATATTAAACAAACAACTTTATGCAGGCTCCCTGAAGAAGGCTTAATACAAGCCGTAACGGGTAGGAGAAAATTGATGGGTTAATAAAGTTAACCATTAAGAATAACAACGGCCTTTTAATCCTTAAAATCATCTACAAAAATGTCAACGATGGGCCCAAAATCACAACACAATAAAACGAATGTACTTAAAACTTTTAATGAGAAATTTGGGGCTCTTTTTTCGATACAAGCTCATCAATATCAGCTGGAATTGATGAGGTACCAACACGTAAGCAGCTTTCTAATCGTGCATCAATCAGTCTTGATCGGTGATCATTATACTCTGATACTGAAAGTATCATAGTATACGCGCTCTTGCTCTCCCGCAACAGTGCTCTCACGCTCTTATACCACGCACTTGCGGTTTTATTAGCCAACGCTCTGACGTTCTCTAACGTAAGCGCTCCCCCCCCCTTGTGTCCGTTATTCTGCTCTCATTGCACTTGTACCCTACTTTTCTTTGCTCAAGCATATTATTTTGCACACTATTAAACATTTTTAATTATTTTACATATTTCTTCTAACATGTTTGTCTGCTGCAGTAAATATTGCAAAATTGTTGGTGGATCCACCCAAGACTTTATTTTATGTAGGGCGTGTACTAACATGATTCACATGAAATGTGCCAGTTTCAATGCCAAAATCAGGGACAGTTTAGCAGCTGATTCTAGTCTTAAGTGGTATTGCCATACCTGCAATGCGATAGAGAAGGAACAGTCTAAGTTCATGAGGCAGACCTTCAATTATTTCAAAGCTGTCCGAAATACCTTCGATACACTTCGTGGCAGTATTAAAGAGTTGGAAGACCACATTAATGCTGCTAAAACTTTAAATGACTCGCCGAAGCGTAAAAGGACTTCGGGCTCTTGTCCGCCTACAGTCCCGCTGGTTGCCCCCCAAGCCTCTTCTGCCGGCTACTGCCACTACCCCTGCTGCCAGCCCTTCAATAACATCCAAGCGTCTCCTAGCGGCTAGGTACCCCTACACCTGCTGCCAGCCCGTTAATGGTATTTAATTCACCGGCAACAAACCTGGTGTTGCCTAAAACGAATGTTATACCCGTAAATCCCTGTGGATCAACAGATAGTCAGCCTATTGATCCTACGCTAAGTGCAACTCTTAAACCCATTACGGTTGTACCTCAGAGTTAATTGGTTTTTGTTTCTAGGCTCGCTTCTGATAATTCTGCGGAAGATGTAAGCGCGTATATAAAAAGTAAAATTAATTCCCCGCGTATCGTTGTCGATAAATTTTAATGAGTGTTCCGGTTTTGGCCGCCACACATCATAGTGAAGGAGTATGTCAGTAGGCGAAATAATGATAATAACAATATTAGGATAAGAACTGCACCGCCTGTTGCATCCACTTTAGTACTGATTTATATAATTTTCAAAAGTGGTGTCGTGTTAACTTACTAAATCTTAATTGCGATAAATGTAAAGTCATGTCTTTTTATCTTGAAGGTAGACCGCTTGATCGCATCGAATGGGTTGACGATTTAGGTATCCTTTTTGACCTGAAACTTAAATTTCACAAGCATCTCTCTTCCGTTGCAAATCGAGCCTCTCGTATCATGGCGTTCATTAAGCGCTGGTCGAAAGAATTTGACGATCCCTACATAGCCAAAACTCCTTATACGTCTTTCGTATCCTATTCTTGAATATGGATCTTGTATCTGGTATCTCAAATACAGGATTCACCAGGATAGAATAGAATCAGTACAAAAACAATTTTTTCTCTTTGCCCTTAGTGGACTTAATTGGGACACTAACATTAACTTACATTCCTACCATAGTAGACTTTTACTAATAAATTTTCCTCCTCTTGGTGATCGCAGAACAATGCTTGGTGTAGTCATTTTACACAAGCTAATAAATGGTGAAATTGATTCCTCGCAATTAATCAGCCAAATTAGTTTTGCTGTTCTTATCAGAAGAACAAGGAATTTTCTACCCATTGCTCTTTAAGCTTGTCACTCTAACTATGCTAATCATAACCCTTTTCGGATTTTATGTTCAAACTATAACGAATTTTCCCACTTAATTAACGGTGTCACTTCTATTAGTTCTCCTCAAAAGTTAGTCTTATGGCATTTGTCTACATTTTTGCAATCTACGTAACCATACGCTATGCGGTGTGCCCCTCGGTCGGTTGGCGGGAGGTTGCTTGCTTTTTTAACAGTTACAGAGTTTGTGCTGACAGCATCTTGTATGTTTCTTCTTTTTTTTTCGTTTGGCTTAACCCGTTTGAGGTGTTTTTGTCTTGATCGCCTGGTTGATCGTACTGTGCCTCCACGCACAGCTTGTGTTGGTTAGCCAAAGAAAATTTAGTATGAAGCACTGTATTTTAACACTTTCTGTTGTAAATGCTTATCTATTGCTGAGTTTGTAAGTCTCAGCGTTGGTCTTAACATATTCTTATCCCATCGCTGAGTTTGTAAGGTTCAGCGTCAATCTGGTTATTTTAAGATTACAAACATGTGCCTTATTTATCAGTTAGCCTAGCTGCTATCTGCTAGTGCGCACAACAGATGTTTGCGCTCTTATTACATTCATGTATATATTTAAGATATGTTTGTATGTTATGTTCATTCTTGAACAGCATGGCACCAATTTTATAGTGTAAAATAGTTTACAAAGGATGCCTTGAAATACTTTAGATGCTGTTCTGTTGTATTTCTGTGACGGACGTCATAACGATTATACCTTTGTCAAAATATCATATAGGCCTAAACTGTCGAAACAAACCCAAGTGTTATGACACTAAAACCATGGTATCATATCACAAAATTTAGTTATTTTATATAAGTCAGATTCTTAATAAAAAGATAGAACAAAACGTTGTTTTAACCTTGAGCGCACCGCACCAAATTTTTATACTTTAATGCCCAAGGTAAGGAGTTGATTGGTTTTTTTTCAATGTCCGTCATGCTGCCTGTTTGACCGTCTGTGTGAACGCAATTTCCTTTAGCTATGAACTGGTCAAATAGAGTTTCAAGATTGTGATTTTACGCCCACTAATGGGCTGGGACATCGATTAAATCGATAACTATTCTATCCTGATGAATTCTGTTTATGAGATACCAGATACAAGATCCATTTTTAGTATTCAGAATAGGGCGGACTTGCTTTATTTTTTCGTCGATATTTGTGTGATATTTCAAGTTGTTTTTTTTTTTTGGAAACAAATAGGTTTAATAATACTGTAAAAAAAATTGAGAATAATAAAATGCGAAAGCCGCGCTCTATGTGGTGTCGCAAGTGGTTGGCGAGTCGTAATCAAATTTTAACGACTTCGAAACATCGACGGCTGATTATAAATATGCGTTTTACAACTTTAATTTTCAACCCATTTAAACCCTATTTCTCAATGTCCGGTTAGTCACTTATTCTAATTTTAGTCGAATTTGAGTTTCTCAATCTTCGGTTAGCACTTACTTATCGGATGCCTGAGGTCCGGCTACTACTTATACTGATGCTAAGTCCCGATATGTAAATTTCAATACAATCATCGTAAGGCGAACAGCTGACTCAAGCTGACACTAGCATTGCTTTTTTTTTTTTTTTTATGAAGCAAAATATCAAAATGCTTATTTGAGTCTTCTACGTCCACAAACACATGCTCCTTAATTAGTAAAAGGATTTTTACTCGTTTCCGTTTACAACAGGGCTCTTAGAAAATAATTGTATAAACATTTTGATGTGCAACATGCAGCAGTTTGGGAGTCACAGGCAAAAACAAAACCTAAAGAACAGCTGAATCCCCGTTATGGTTGGCAGCACCATTCGGCGATAGTGATATACCGATGATAGGTAACTTTGAATTTGAGAAAACCAAATTGCTTAACTCTCGGATAGCTCAAGCAACTTAGTTATTCCGAAGTTAACTTATTCCAATTGTAACTGGACATTAAGAAATTGGGTCTTATGGAAAATGGAATTTAGTTTTATAAAGAGGAATAAAAGAATAATTCCTAAATTTTAGGAAATGAGCATAGCCTAATGTACTAGCTCACCAGCTTATGCAAATATTTTAATAGACCTACAACCATGGTTTAAAAAGCTGCAAAAACTGTTTTCTGCTTCTGCTATTGCGTGCTTCCGCTATTGATAAAAACAAACAGTCAAAGTCGCACCAAATAACGACTACGAAAAAGCGATGATATTAAGCAATAGGAGCAGTGACTGACTCAATTTCAACCACGAGTGCTATTTGCTACTACCTGCAGCAATAAATATATCTATTTTGCGTCGCGATCGTTGCAAACAATATGGGTTAAGTTAGTTGCCAGCTAAACGCCCAAGCAAAATATAGCAAAAACAACACACATGAATTGTTTGCCCAGAAAATAGCAGACTGTAATTTAAACAAGTAAGAAGGCTCTGGTCGAGATTTCCCGACTAGGAGATATATGCATCTGTGTTTAAACTTCAATCTTCGATATCTCTAGTGTTTCTCAACCGAATTTGATGAAATTTTCAGAAAAGTTCTATCGTTACCCATTATTTCAACCCCAATTTTTACATTTTCCAAATTCTTTATCAATACTTTGATACCGAAGGTCTCATAGTATATTGGTTTTGTGCAATGTCCGTCATGGTGTCCGTCTGTCCGTCTGTATGAACGCAACATTTTTCGACACCCGTAAAGCTAGAGACTTGAAACTTTTCAATTATGTTTGTCTATAGGCGAGACAGATAAAGTGGCAAGATTGGGTTGCCACGCCTACTAGGAGGCTGGGAAATCGATAAATTCGATAACTGAAAACCGATAAATCCAAATATTTCTCACATTCTTACAGCTAGAGTTACCAAATTTTGCGCGCAGATAGCTAGTCATGTCCCTGAAAAAACTGCATCAAAATTTTGGATGCCACGCCCACTCCTTCCGCCCCCATCATCCCTGCTCCTTGAAATCGGAAACGCCTTTAGTTTTTACATATTTTGGGCTAGAGCCACCAGATTTTGTGTGAAAATAGATATTGACGTTCCAAAAAAAAAATGCATCAAAATTATGGATGCCACGCCCCCTGATTCCGCCCCTATCCCCCCTTCTACTTGAAATTGAAAACGCCTATAGTTTTCACATTTTTTGGGCTAGAGCCACAAAATGTTGTGTCAAGATAGCTACTGACGTTCCCCATCAAAACTTGGATGCCACGCCCCCTGATTCCACCCCCATCCCCCCTCTCCATGAAATTGGAAACGCCTACAGTTTTCACATTTTTTGAGCTAAAAATTTTGTGTGGAGATAGATATTGACGTTCCCCAAAAAAATTCATCAAAATTTTGGATGCCCCTGATTCCGCCCCCATCCCCCCTTCTTCTTGAAATTAGAAACGCCTATAGTTTTCACATTTTTCGAACTAGAGTCACCAAATTTTAAAGGAAGATATTTGGTGACATCTACAAAAGGTCTGCATCAACAATTAGGATGCCACGCCCACCTCTGCCGTCCACCATTTAAAATCGGAAATTTAGATTTCTCTTATAGTTTTTAAGCTAAAACCCCTAAATTCGGTAGTAAGATAGAAGGCAACACCTACCAAAGATCTGCATCAAAATTTTGGATGCCACGCCCACCCAAGCCACCCGCCTTATAAAATCGGGATCGGCTATATCTTTAACAGTTTTTGAGCTAGAGCCACCAAACTTAGTAGGAAGATAGATAGGGGCATTTAAAAGATTTGATTGAAAAATTTTAATGCCACACCTACCTCTGCCGCCCACCTCTTAAATTTGGGAGTTAAGTTATATTCCACAGTTTTTGAGCTAAAGTCACCAAATTTGGTAACATGATAGCTGGCGATGATTACGACCCGTCCCACTCCCTTGCAAGCAGACTCCTTTTACTGGTATCAAAGTATTCCGCAGTCGGTTGCGTCCGACTGCAACGTTTTTACCAAACCAAAAACCATTATACCCTCTTACCCATTTCATGGGTTCGAGCTATAAAAAGTTATATAAAAGAAAATGACTATTTCTTGCTGCCGGTAGCAACAAATTTTAAACGGCAACTGTTGCTGTTTCTAAATATCATCGCTTCTTCGTAGTCGTTCTTTTCTGTCTTTTTAAATCGAAAATCTCCATAGCTTCCACAGCTTTTGAGACATTCCCAAAAGATGTGCATTAATAGTTTGTAGAGCACGACCACTCCTGCCGCCCCCAGATGCCCCGAAACCTTGCTGCTGGTAAAATCTCCCAAAAATCTACATTAAAAATGTGGATTCCCATTCTTGCCCCCTCCTTTTCAAATCGAAAATCCCCATATCTTTGACAGTTTTTAAGCTATAGTCACCACAATTATAAGCAAGCTATCTCCCAAAGATGGGCATCAAAATTCCTTTAAACGCACAAATCATCCACCCCCGAGCTCCTTAAGTACCGATTTAATACTGGTATCTAAGTATTTCGCAACAACTGCGACGTTTTCACATTTTTTTTAATTTGATTTGTTCTTGGGGTAGCACGAAGGCTTTTTTTTTGTTTATTTAGCTCTCCTCGGCACGGCCGAGCCGCGGCCACAAATACTTCTCGTTGAGAAATCGATATGCAATTTTTACCAAAAATCTAGAAAAATATTGAAAAAATATTGTAAGAAAAAATGGTCCACATCAGACGACTATATCCTATAGCTCCCATAGAAACTATTGACCAAATTTTTATTTTTCGCGTCGATATCAGAGACTATAAGAGCTAGAGACTTTAGATTTTGCACATAAGCTCATCTAAGTCCTAAGCAATACAATTTTTTTTTCCGATTTTCGATAACTATTTCCGTTTCCGATATACACATGCGATCGATAACATAAAATTATCGAATATCGAATATGTGAAACACGTTTTGGAAACTTGATACAAAATAAATAAAATCTGTGAAAATTTCAACGAAATCGGTTAAGAAACACCAGAGATATCAAGGATTGAAGTTTAGTCACAGATGCATACAGACAATGACTGTGCAAGTTTGGCCTTGAAAAATAATAAGACGGCTTTTGTTTATTAATGAATACACACAAATCGGCAACTTTCGGCAGCTACACTTAACATTTATATTATCTTAAAACATTGACAAACACATTGATAACACTCTCAATGGTGGATTCGGGTGGTAACACAACTAACTCCAACTTAACATGAAAAAGACGTTCAGAAAATACACATAAAATATTAAATCGATTATGTTAATTTCACAAGAAAAAATTGACAATTAATTTAAGTATCAATATATATTTTTTAAGTAAATACCTTCAATTTCAAAATGCATTTTCAATAATTAGGTTCTGAGCACTATAGCAAATGTTTGACCACTTTGAACTGCAATTTTGTCTTGTTAAAGTTATTACTAAGCGCAGCAGTGCTGCAAAAATGAACACGTGTTTGCTCTTTGTATGCTATTTTTAGAAAGTCCCGTTAGAATTCCAAACAAAACCGGTTTGCCATCAAGAAGTTTGAACATTTTGGAGACAATTTGTATACATTGTGTCCAAATATTTCGTGATCGATTTTTTGATTTTTGGCCTATGAACGCAACCACTGTGCTATGGTGCCACGTGGGCGGTTTTGCTGCGCTGCCCTTTGCTTGGCTTAGTTGCTGCTTCGTTTTCTTGTCGTCGGCATTGTGGCTGCGTCTCTGTGACTGGCCTTGCGCTCAGCTCAGTGTAGTGATTACAGCCCTGCATTTATGCATTTATGAGAAATCAAGACTATCTTGCGCGCTAAAAAAACAAACGAAACAAAAACTTGGCCTCACTATGGCGAGCAAAACAAGAAATGGCTGCTCGTTCGTTAAACAAGCGAAAACATACGCATAACAAACAAACGGGAACGGGTATCTTTTCTTACATGCTTGCTTATGACTGCGTGCCGACCCCTGCTCTAAAGACATTTGCTGAAAGCAGCATTTCTGAAAAAGAACACTAATACATGTGCAAAGCAGCAAAGTATATATGTATACAGTGGCTCAGCACTTATAGCTATTTTGCGTGACCCGCCAGTTTACTTTGTAGTCAGTTCCAAAACTCCACTAGTTCTCAGCTAGTTATTTTGCAACTAGCTTTGTTGGCAATAGCTAAACAGCTAAGGCACCCGCAGCATTATCGCGAGATTTCAGGTTCAAATCCCCGTCAAGGTTAGGTTAGGTTAGGTTGTGCTGCAAAGCAGATGTTCCAGTGTTTCCTTAACGCCTGGTTTTCTGCATTTCCTGCATTCATCGTTGTCGAGTATGCCTAGCTTCTTTGCATGAGATGCGACCAGACAGTGGCCTGTCAATAGACCAACAAGTTGTCTGCATTCGTGCCTCTGAAGTTTCAGCATGTATTCCGTCCGTTTGTCATCGTATGTTTTGCACATTATTTTCGAGATTCTGCAGTCGGAGGTGTTCTTCCACCTGGATACTGCCGAGGCCCTGGATACTGCCTTTGCTCCTTGCTTAGCCAATTCGTCTGCCATCTCGTTTCCTTCAAAGCCTTGGTGGCAGGGCTTTTATTGCCGCCTGACTGTCCACGAATATGTTTACTTTTACTTGCGTTGTATTCGTTCTTGAGACCGCTTCTGCTTTTCTTATTGCGAATATTTCCGCTTGCAATATGTTGCAGTGGTCTCAGTGGTGGATCGGCGCAGTACACTGCTGCACCGACTCCGTCTTTCATCTTTGAGCCATCAGTATATATGTGTATGGCCACTTGCTCTGCTCCCGAGCGCCATTAGGCGTGCCTGAATGTCCAAGGGGTTGACACTCAGTATAGCTTGAAGTGCTTTTATTGGCGTGGATCTCAGCGCCCCTGTGATGCATATATGGTAAGTGCATGTCGCAGAGTTTTTTTTCCATAGTTTTAGGTATGTGGACTTTTCTGTTGCTTTCCACCAAACCAATATGCCGTAAATCAGTATAGGACGCACAATTGAGATGAAAATCCAGTGTGTCAGTCTTGGTGAGATTCCCCATGTGCTACGCAACATCTTTTGCGATGCGTATAGTGCATTGGTGGATTTCTTCACCCTTTCCTCCACATTGAGCTTCCAACTCAACTTGCTATCCATTACTGTCCCGAGGTACTTGATACTTTCTTTTTGTATCAGTGTCGTACCGTTGATTTTTGGTGGCGTCCATCTAGGTACCTTGTATCTCTTTGTGAGTAGAATGAGGTCCGTCTAGTCCGCATTGATACTTGGACGGGCTTCAGTGGCCCATTCTAGTATCTCTTTGAGTGTGTAGTCCATGATTGAGCTTATCGTCGAGGGACATTTGCCCGTGATAATTATGCCCATGTCATCCGCATAGGCGGCTATCTTTGGGGCTCTCCGTTTGAATTTCCGTAACAAGTCGTTGACCACGAGGTTCCACAGCAGGGGGGAGAGTCCTCCCCCTTGGGGGGTGCCCCGTATTGCTTCCCTGATTGCGGTGGTGGTTCCCCATGCCGCTTGTACTCTCCTGCTGCGTAGTAGGTTCTGTACCCAGGAGTACACAGCTTCTTGGGGGGTCAGAGTTCTCAGACTGTGCATTATGAATTCTGTGGACACATTGTTGAATGCTCCTGCGATGTCTACGAATGCGCCTATGGCGTATTCTTTGTGTTGTAATGCTTTCTCTACGGTTGCCACAATGGAGTGCAGCGCAGTTTCCACCGATTTTCTTTTCGTGTATGCGTGTTGATTTGGTTTCAGGGTTATAGCTGTATTCTCTCTTATATGGAGGTCGATAAGCTTTTCCAATGTTTTTAGTAGGAATGAGGTCAGGCTGATGGGTCTGTAGTCTTTTGGCAACACGTGGCTGCATTTCCCTGCTTTGGGCAGGAAAACTACCCGAGCTGTCCTCCAGACCACTGGCACATAGCCATGACTAAGGCATTCCCTATATATTTCTCTGAGCCATTAGGTAATCATATGCTTCACATACTGCAACATGGCCGGAAATATCCCGTCCGGACCTGGGGATTTGTAACCCTCAAAAGAGTCTGTAGCCCACAGTATCCTGTCTGTCGTTATGATGTCTGCAGGTATTTCTGCCAGCGTGTGTTTATACATCATTTCTATCGTAGTAGTGACTTCTTTACAGCTTGGGAAATGTGCCTCCAAGAGCACATTTACTGCATCCGAGCTGTTTTCCGTCCATCTCCCATCTTCAGATTTAAGTTTTCTTTGTACTTTCTGTTGGCGGGCAAGTAACTTTCTTAACATTGCGGTGTCAGATGTCTTTTCTATGCCTGAACAGAAGCTTCGCCATGCGTTTCTTTTGGCTGCCCGTACTAGCACATTGGCTGAGGTGGGACCTACATAGGTCAGCTCTTCCCCCACATATGTTATCTTAAAATTAGATTGCAGTAGAAAGTCTAGCAGTGACTCACCTCTGTGCATTTGCGTCAGTGCCGATGACAAGTGGCTGCTTTTTTGGCTCAGCCTCCCTCACCAGTCGCGCGAGCTCTTGTGGTGGTGTGGCGTTCTCATGCGCCATGTAGCAGGTTGCAATTAGGATTGGCTCATCCCTGCCGCCTTCCAGCGCTACCACCGTTAAGTCGTCATTGCTGTAATTAGACATTAAGTAAGCATAGATACCCTTCCTTACTAGTATCGCGGTCCTTGCTCTACTTACTGTTGTCGGCTAGAATATGTTGTAATTCGCGTTGTTCAGTCCAGAAACCTTGTTTCCCGACGCTATCTAAGGTTCCTGGACGAGGGCGACGTCGGCGGGCCCTGTCTCCAAGGTTAGCAGGAGCTCCGCCGAAGCCAGCTTGCTCTTATGTAGGTTTATCAGAAAAACCCTCAGCTGCATGGCTGTTGGTGGTGTCCTCCAAGGATGGGACCTCTACAATGCATCCTCGTCGTCCTCTATCTCCTGGCTTTTTGTGGCGCGAGTGACCTCCGCCATCAGAGTGTTGGTGTTCGTGTCGTCGGGGTGGCGCTTCTTGAGACGTAGGTATACGCTACCGACGCCCCACGCCATCTTCCCAAACCTCGGGTAAAGCATGTCCTCGGCCTCCTTGTTGGTTTGGAGAACCATGTGCTGACCCTTTTTATCGGGCTTCGCGACATGGATCACTTTCCAATCAACGATGGCACGTCCGGATTGTGCTTTACTTTACTTTAGAAGCTGAAGTGCCTGGTCAGTTGGAACAACCCGAGGGAAGAGTACTTTTGCCTTCGGTATGGACGGAATACAGGTTCTGTCCACTACCTCCAGCTGGGCACCCTCGCACGGAGCTTTCAGCGTGGCCACGACGCCGGTGACCCACTTCAGGGTGAGGTCATCCTTACAGCTTTGGATCTTAACGCCGGCGAGCCAGCCCGCTCCATCAAAAGAGATGGGAATCGACTCCGGTTTTCCCATACGCTTCAGAAGCTCATCGAACAGTAGCGCCTCCACCTTCTTCCACTGTTCGGGCTTCATCTGTCCGTTTGGGTCGCTCGATGAGCGCGACGACTTGATGCCGCCTCGCCACATCGCTGGCTGTCGGTTGTGCCTGCGACACTGGCTTGTTGCAGGGCCGCTTGCAAGCTGGCACCTCCGCATTTTCGGTTTCAGCGGAGCGCAGGCGTTTGCCGGCCAGGAGCTCCTCCACCTTGTTGGCAAATCCGGCATCCGCCTGCGTCATAGACACCTTTCCTGCGTAAAAGGCTCTACCCTCTTCGATCTTTTGATCGGCCCACTTCTGCTGGCTGACCTCAACCGCAGTGAGAGCCCGCTTGCAGTCCGCGAGCCGAGCCTTGATCTTAAGGGCGGCCTTATATAGGACTTTGGCTTTCATACCCTCCTTTGACCTTTTGAGCCCGGCCCTACTAGGGGCACTGGAACCCGAAGGGGAAGAAGAGCACAAAAGTTTGTCCTCCGCCTCTTGAGACCCTCCATGCGATTCGCAATTCGAGTCTCCATGGACTGCGGTATCACGCCACATTTTGGGCTTGTTGTTTTTGGCAGTAGCATTGCAACCGTCCTGGCCTGCTCCAACCAGTACGGAGGTTTGAGTGCTGGCGACACGAAGAGAGGATTGCTCCCCCCCGTGCCCGCCGGTGGTCGCTGTCAACCCCACCGACGTTTGGACTGACATCCCAGTCCGAGTTTCATCCTTAGTCTTCTCCATATGATTTTTCTCTTCTGGGAGGTCTACCCATAGCATTTTAGTCTTACTGCCAAGAACCTCGAACCCTGGCTTGCTCCATATTCTCGCATTGCCGAAGCTTTTGAGAAATAAGTAGCGCACCTTTGCTAGGTATCGCCCTGTCTCTTCACAATCGAGTTGCACCAAAGAACTGTCCGATTGCTTCAAGGCAATACGGTGCCGGTTGCCTTGGTTTGCGCCGCACCCTCGCCGTACCGGAGCCATTGAGAGACATGGCTTGCACCGTATCCTCGCCGTGCTGAGGCCATTGAGTTGTGCGGAGTTCACCTCGGACAGACACCATATTGCCCCTCTGCAAGGCAAATAGCACCAAAGTGCCCCTCGTTTGTTTCGAGGCAGCACGATGCCCATTGCCCAGCCGGCAACCTCGTGGAGGGTTCAGTTGAGGATTTTTGCCAGCCCCGTCAAGGTACGAGTGAAAAAAAATGTCAATTGAATTTCTTTTTTTTACGTAAAGTAGTCAGTTGGCAACTAGTTCTAGTTTTGACCCAATAGAACTAGTTCAGAACTAGTTCAACGTAATGCTAAACAGAACTAGTTGCCCTAGTAGGACATCCCCATGTAAAAGTAAACAGTTGTTAGCATTGAAAAGCAATCGAGCGAGAACTAGTTTTTCCACGTTGCAACTAGTTCTAGACTAGTTCTAAACTAGTTGCCAATACTGGCGGGAACGTCTCTCATTCTGCGACCTTCGCTGTACAATTTGTTGTTGCGCAGCCGCCGTCAGTAAAATTTGTTGATGGTTTTTTTTTTAACTGCGCAATTTGGCTCAAGTTCTCCCATATTTGTTTTGGTTCTTGGTGCCCTTCTACTTCCAAGTCATAGTTCCTGTTTTCTTTTCAATTTTAAGACATGGTTCTCGTTTTCTTTGCTTAACAGCACAAAGACACAGATTTTACTCGTCTTTTTTTTATTTTTCGAAAAGGACCGAAACCAAATACATTTGTGCAGGGCTCTAGTAGAGACCCTTGAAAAACTTTTTGTGGTCTTGCGGTAAGGTAAGGCTCCTAAAGAAAATAATCGCAGTTGCAGGTTGTCTTCCATGTTTGGCTTACGTAACTAACTTACCTTTACTAAAATTGATATTTATTTATATACATTATTTTATTATATTGCCTAGTTTCTAACCACACCACTAAATTCTTCATGTTCAAAGGGTTATAAAAAGAACATTGGCTTTAAACATACATATATCTATCTCAAACTCATACTCAACTCTCACTTTCAGATGGAGCAATCCCGTTTTTGATCGTCTAACTGGGGGCATTTGCCTAAACAACATATCGCAATTAACACAGCAGCAACAACAGCTCCGTGTGGAGCCGCCGTCGCTAAGTTGTGGCCAAAGTGCGCCTCTGCGCAACGAGAGCTACTATATGGCTACCCATAATAATTGGTCGCCGGCACCGCAGCAAATTATAAATGGGCATGACACCACGGCACTGTTTATTGAGGATGATCTTGAGCCCATATCACCGTGAGTTAGATAAAAACAGATTTATGTCAAGCCTATAACTTTTTTTTTCAGTAAGCTGCCGGTGCGAGGACACGATGGTCAGCACTGCACCACGAGTAGCGTAAAAACATCGGAAAAAACCATGCTGGATGATAGGGTTGCCGCTGGGGCTAAAGTGCCGGCGGTGATTAATTTCGATGCCACATATTCGTCCCAGCTGAGCTTGGAGACAAACAATTCGGGCATGGATCACTTCTCTCGAGATGCGCTGGGCCGCCGTAGCATATCAGAAAAACATCATTCGGCACTTGATGCACGCGAGACGGGTACCTATCAGCGCAACAAGAAGCTACGCGAAGAGCGCGAACGCGAACGCCGGATATATCTTACCAAATCGGCCGTATATGATGGCTCCATCGAATCGCTGACGGCTTGCATTGCAAGCGCGAGTCCCCAAATAGTGTCAACAGCAGCAGCAAACTTCGTGCACGCGAAAACAAGCTCGCATATTGAGCAGCAAACAAAACAGCAGCAGCTTCTGCTGTCCGCCGAGATAGAGGCGCGCGATCAACTGGGTGATTTGGGACCCTCACTGGGCCTAAAGAAGTCATCGTCGCTGGAGTCACTGCAAACGATGGTTCAGGAGCTGCAAATGTCTGATGAACCACGTGGCCATCATGCGCTGCGTGCACCACGCGGACGCGGACGCGAAGGAAGCCTGCGTGCCGCCGTTGTCAGCGAGCCGGATACCAGCAGTGAGTCAGCACCAATTACTTGACATAACTTGACTTAAACCTACTCTCTTCATATTCACCTTAGAGCCGCGCAAGACATGGCTGCTAGAGGAGGCTGATCACGAGGGTGGTTTCACCTCGCAGCGCAATGGGCCCCTTCAAAGCTCCTTAAACAATGGTAAGCACTGCAGCAAATCGCGTGCCAAAAAGCCCAGTATACTACGCGGCATTGGACACATGTTTCGCTTTGGCAAAAATCGCAAGGATGGTGTTGTACCCGTAGATGCCTATACCACCTCCTCGATTGTATCTTCAACGCCACCAACAGCCGCTACCCTGGCAACACTAGAACGGAATGGTAAGCCGCCTGCGTATCAACCACCGCCGCCTCTCCCAGCACCTAATGCAACTGGAGTAAGAAATGCAGCTGGTGTAGCACCACCTACTGGTGGAAGCTGTGCCAGCGGCAATGTTCTTAATGGTGGCATACATCAGAATGATACATTTAATCATCGCTATCAGCATTATACCAAATACGAAGATGTGCATCAACTCCAAATTAGGTGAGAGCAATTTTGTTTATTATTACTTATCATTATAAGTAATATGTATAATACATTTTTATCGTATAACCATCGTGAACATAAAAATATCGATAATGTGAAACAAACTTGTACAATCGATATCTACTCGGGCAGTCGCCCCGGGCGCTACGATTAGGGGGCGGCAAATATAGCTCCGCTGTTTATCAAAATTGAGAAATTATGCACAACAATTTGTTTTTATACAACATTTTTTTTTATAACAATCAAATTGAGTTATACATCTATGAAAAACAAATTAGCCTTTCTTGCCTTAACTGCTGCAAACTCGCGCATTATATCGTCGTAATCTAATATTGCAGCAGTTTCACTTTCAATTGATAGAATGGCGAGGTTTATTATTCTACTTTGACCCATGCACTATGGGTAATTTGACAAGTTTTTTTTTTGCCAAAACCCATTTTTTCAAAGTTGATTTATTTACGTTATGTTGACGGCGTTGCATAGCAAAAAGACCGTCATTCAATGTTGCTTACCAGAAATTTTAACAGAGAGCGTCACAGTTAAGTAACCAGCTGTTAAAAACAACTGTTATAACAAGAACGTACGTGCTAACCAAAAAATATGCTGCAAGAAAAACTTGAAATAAACATTGTTTTTATAATGTTTTCGTGAACTTTCCATGTATATTGTGATTGAGTTATCCCAGCAATTGATTGTTATGTAAACAGCCTAATATGAAAAATTTTGAAACGAAAATACAACTTTGAATGGACATACAAAGTGATTCGATCCTTGAAATACAAACAGAGTCTTAGAGCGTTTAATTACCGTAATTACGTTTAATTAATTTTTCCACAACCGGAGATATTTTCATTTAAAGATCATAACTTTATACTTGACAATGAGGCGTCGTGTAAAAAATTACACTTTGTGAAAGCAAAATGCCGAAATGAGGTTGCAACTTTTAATTGCTTTAAGTCGGGAATTACTGGAACCTATTATTCCAAAATAAAAAACATTTCACAAGAAAATTTTAAACATTTTCGATGCCAATTTTTTTAAATAAATGCAAAGGGAATGGGGCATTTAAAAAAAAAAAAAACTTTGCAAATAGACAGAGTTTAGAATAGATTGTACTTGTTATTGAAAAATATTATCTTTTTTGGCGACCTGCGTTGCATTTTATGTTGAAACATAGCTATTTGCCACATTCGACAAGAATACTGCAATAATGACATTAATTTCTTACTTTATGTTTCTATGGCAGCTATATAATGTACTGGTCGGATGTTAGTTATTTTTTGCCAAAATGTAAGCAACATTAATAAACTTATTTTTAGAGAGTTTGGTCAAAGATACCTTCGAAATCCAAAAAGTTTTTAAACTGAAAACAGAATTATTACTGATTGTTCTTATGGGGGCAAATCATTTTTTGCCCGGGCGCTAAATTTCCTAGGTACGCCACTGGCTGCACTAAAAAAAATGTGTGTTACAATCAGTTTACGCACAACACTATATGAGTGCAGGTCATTAATATTAATTTTTCCTGTCATTCAAATGTTTATACAAATATTTTCAGTGATACCTGCTTTACTTGTATTAGTGTATTTTCTTTATATGTATTGGGATATCTCTTCCATAAGCATCCTTTTAATATCATTGCTTTATAGTTATTTAGATCGAAGCAGCAGTCGTCTTTTTAAGTATGTTTACTAAGACTGACTGCTGCTCTCGTTTACTAGCGCCAGGCGATGCTTCTGCTGACGATTGGTTTGCAAATTTTAGCTTTTTCGTAATAATGAGCCAAATTCATAGCAGTTTAAATGCGAAATTTCAGCCAAACTTTGAGTTTTTTTTAATTTTTAATAATTTTTCCAAAAATTTCAGCAGTTTGTTTGAATTGAATATTTCATTTTTTATATTAAAACAAATGATTAAAGATAGGAAACTAATGTAACCCCTTATGGGGTTAGGTGGGTTTCAGAGGTTAAAAAAAGGGCTATTTTTTACTGTTTTTTATACCCTGAACCCATAAAATGGGTAAAAAGGGTATAATGGTTTTGTGCAAAAGCATGTAACAGGCGGAAGGAAGCATCTCCGACCCCATAAAGAATATATATTCTGAATCAGCATCAACAGCCGAGTCGGTATAGCCAGAGACTTTAGATTTTGAATATAAGTTCTCCTATACCATAAGCAAAACAAGTTTGTTTCAAAATATCGATAACTATTCTGGTTTCCGATATACACATGTGAGCGATTACAAAAAATTCTCGAATTTGGAAAATGTAAAAATGGGGTTCGAAATAATGGGTAACGACGTATAATTTCTATAGATTATTTTTCTTGTGTTTAAAAAACAACAAGAGAAATTAAAATACGTTGATCGTTATTTAAATATTTAAATTATAGCAATTAAATATTTTGTAGAACTTACCATTTAATACGTATTTTAAATGAATGTATATATATATATAGTACGAAAATCAGAATAATAAAAAACTCACTGATCTAAAAATCAACTTTCTTTGTTCACTTTATATATAAACTAAAATGCATAACCAATTGCCTTACCATTGTATGTAAAAACATAAAGTGGGAAAGAGCATTACAGTTATTCCTCTAAGCAACAGAGACCGAGCTCTTACAAACAACGCTTGCACTTAAGAGCTAGGTGTGGTTGGTGCAAATTAGGCAATGCCATTCCCTTAACTGCAGCCTCTTAGCTATGCTAAGCTGAGCTTAGTGAGTGCGGAGGAGGAAGGGATATTAAAATTTATGTCTGACATGCAGAGCGCGCGCATAAACAAAAGAGTGAGCATAAATGGGCAACAACAAAGGCGCATGATTGCATTCAAATTATTTTATATCTACCGGCAGTCATAAGAGCGACGCGCGCGCTGGTCAAGTTTTATGCCGCTCACACGTATGCTCACACGTATGTTGCAGACATGCATAGATTCGCTCAGCTGTGTATGCTGCTTGCACTGAGTACCATTCACCGTTACATTTCTTATTCTTTGTTCTTCTCTCTGTTATCTTACTGTGGCCACAAAATATGATACCCTGAACCCATGAAATGGGTAAAAAAGGGTATAATTCTTTTGTGCAATAGTATGTAACAGGCAGTAGGAAGCATCTCCGACCCCATAAAGTATATATATTCTTGATCAGCATTAACAGCCGAGTGGATATAGCCATGTCCGTCTGTCCGTCCGTCAGTCCGTCTGTATGTATGAAAGCGTCAGAGACTATAAGAGCTAGAGACTTCAGATTTTGAACATAACTTTTCCTAAGCCATAGGCAGATCAAGTTTATTTCAAAGTATCGAAAACTATTCTGGTTTCCGATATACACATGTAATCGATAATCGATAATATAAAAATAGGAGGTGAAACCATGGGTATTTTTATCAGAGCTGCAAACCCTTGAAAAACGGCTAGGGTTTGGTTCGGTTTCCGAACCCTAGGTTGAAAATTCGCAGAGGTTCCAAAACCGGGCTCTGAATATTTTGGATCCCAGGGTTTGGTTCCAAACCCGGGTTCGTCGAGGAAGAAAATGAAAAACATTGGAAGTCATTGTCCAACAACGTTGATTTCTCTAATGCCAACAACAATGACAAAAAAACGTAAAACAAATTTTCTCTGAGAAATTTTAGCAAGTGGCGCCAACTTGTGCGCAGACACCGATTAAGCAACAACAACACACAAATATAAGATAACAACGTAATATATACTTTGTATCAGATCAATACTAATAAAGAAAATACACCAATACAAACAGGTATCACTGCAAAGATTTTTATGTACATTTGAACGACAAGAAAAAGTAATAATAATGGCCAGCACTCATATAGGGTTGTGCGGAACTGATTGTTACACACGCTTATGTTTTAGTGCAGTCTCGTCTGCAAATATACAAAAAAATCCTTGAAATTTCGTTGCCCAACAACAAATATAAGGAAGATCCTAACTTTGCTGCTGAGCATAGGCAGTGAAGAGACGAACAAAAAATTTTTTTTTTTTTTTTGCGTATACAGTGAAAGCTCCCAACAACGGACGCTCTCGTTAGCGGACAACTCCTATTAACGGACACTTTACATGGGATATTTTTTCTATTCAACTTATTTTGTCCTATCTCTAAAGCGGACAGCTTCCAACAGCGGACAAAATTTTGGGAACCATGAGTGTCCGTTGTTGAGAGCTTTCACTGTATACGCAAACTGCTCGCGTATGCCTGAGAGCCATTACATAAACAAAGTAGGTATGGGAGTTATGGGTGGTGACATCACTGCTTTATATTCACTCATATTTAACTTTACATTTTTATACATTCTGTTGTAAAAAAATGTGAAGATCTGTTTTTAAACAATTTACTGCAAACACCCGTTAGGGATTAATGAGCAAAAAAAAACCAAAAACAATATTAACAGATATCTAGTATAAACATATGTATGTATGTATGAATATCTGTACGTGTTTTTTAATCTCCTTTTTACTGAGTGACACATTGAAATTCGAATTTTGACAAAGTTACTTTCAAATATTAAGCATGTATTTTTTTTTTGGACCGAACCGAACCCTTAAATAAAAATGGAACCGGTTCGGTTCACGGTTGCGATATGTTGTTTGGGTTCGGTTCAGGGTTCGGTTCCACACAGCGTGGAACCCGCAGAGAACCGGTTCGGTTTCGGACCGGTTTGCAGCTCTGATTTTTAAAGCTTCGGTTAAAATTTGGTCCAAATCGGCTAAGAAACACCTCAGATATTTTATATTGAAGTTAAGTCAAGAAAAACTCCACTACCGCAAGTAATTTTAATACACGGGTTCAGGGTATCTTTTAGTCGGGATTTCTCGACTAAAGCCTTTGCATCAAAACAATTTTAGTTTAAGCCCTGGGAAATAAATTTTCGAAAGTTGACTTTTACAAGAATTGAAAACTTTTAATGGGTACTTAATGGGTTAAGAAGAGTCTTGTATCATTCAAACGGAAATTACATGACCTTTCTATTGATACCATACTTTCCATTAAGTTAGTTGAAGTTATGGGTAGAATTAACTTTAAGTGTTGTGTAAACAGTTTCTTGGCTTACTATATATAATACGTGAATTTCTTTTTATTTTTTGTTTTGTTAAATATGAAAGTATGTCTTTATTAATGAAAAAAAAACATCAGCTTTTTTCTTAACTTGTTTTTCCTGAGTCTCCGCTTTTTTTAGCTTTTATTTTTCGTTGATCCAGCTTTTTTGGCTCAGAAAAAAATGACATCACTGCTCCTGAAGGGTCTATATCTTAGAATTTGACTGGGATCGATTTGAAACTTTAGGAGAATATAAAATATTGAATGATATAATTAGACAAAAAAAAATAATTCAATTTTACTAGAAAACCCGGCGAACTCCGTTTCGCCACCAGATGGCTTCGTTTTTTGTAACATTTCGTTTGGGGATTAAAAGATGAAGAAAAATTATTTTTATACTTTGATACCGAAGGTCTCATAGTATATTGGTTGTGTGCAATGTCCGTCATGGTGTCTGTCCGTCTGTCCAACTTTTTTCGACACCCGTAAAGCTAGAGACTTGAAACTTTCCAAGTATGGTTGTCTATAGGCGAGACAAATAAAGTGTCAAGATTGGGTTGCCACGCCCACTAGGAGGCTGGAAAATCGATAAATTCGATAACTGAAAACCGATAAAACAAAATATTTCTCACATTCTTACAGCCAGAGTTACCAAATTTTGCACGAAGATAGCTAGTCACGTCCCTGAAAAAACTGCATCAAAATTTTGGATGCCACGCCCACTCCTTCCGCCTCTATCCTGCATGCTCCTTGAAATTGAAAACGCCTATAGTTTTCACATTTTTTGGGCTGGAGCCACCAAATTTTGTGTGAAGATAGATATTGACGTTCCCTAAAAAATGCATCAAAATTGTGGATGCCACGCCCCTGGATTACGCCCCCATCCACCCCCCTTCTCCATGAAATTGGAAACGCCTATAGTTTTCACATTTTTTGGGCTAGAACCACGAAATTTTGTGTCAAGATAGATATTGATATTCCCTAAAAATATGCTTCAAAATTTTGGATGCCACGCCCCCTGATTTCGCCCCCATCCCCCTTCTACTTGGAATTGAAAACGCCTATAGTTTTCACATTTTTGAGCTAAGCCACCAAAATTTGTGAAGTTTTCCAAAAAACTGTATCAAAAATTTGGATGCCACGCCCACACCTTCCGCCCCCCACCCACCGCCGCTGTTGAAACGGTTATGCGTGTAGCTTCCACATTTTTTGAACTAGAGTCACCAAATGTTGTAGGAAGGTATGTGGTGACATCTTCAAAAGATCTGCATTAAAAATTGGGATGCCACGCCCACCTCTGCCGCCCACCATTTAAAATCTGAAATTTCGATATCTCTTACAGTTTTTAAGCTAGTGCCCCTAAAAGTGCAAAGATAGAAGGCAACATCTACCAAAGATCTGCATCAAAATTTTTGATGCCACGCCCACCCAAGCCACCCGCCTTATAAAATTAGAATCGGCTATATCTCTAACAGTTTCTGAGCTAGAGCCACCAAACTTGGTAGGAAGATAAATGGTGACAGTTAAAAACATTTGATTCAAAAATTTGGATGCCACACCCACCTCTGCCGCCCACCTTTCCACAGTTTTTGAGCTAAAATCACCAAATTTGGTAACATGATAGCTGGCGATGTTTACCACCCGTCCAACTCCTTTGCAAGCAGACTCCTTACCATCCGTTCTTTTACTGGTATCAAAGTATTCCGCAGTCGGTTGCGTCCGACTGCAACGTTTTCACTTGTTTTTGTTTTATATTTGAAAAGGAAAAATTTTATTTCATTTCGATTACAAAAATAAATTGTAATTTAGTTGAACTTCTCTAAGTAAAAAATTAAAGTGAATCCAAAGTAAATATTGAATCAAACCGTTATACGTGTCCGCAAATTATCCGTTTCATTGAAGTGCTCTTAGGTAAATCTCTTTTTTTGTTTTTTGATCTGACGTTAACACAAACAAAGCGGATGGTTTCCCAACTCGTGAACATTCAACGTATAGCTGCCCATGTGAAAAAAAATGATTTTTTAAATTTATCCCGCAAACACTAAGCGATTGGCCTTGCGACTTGTTAATTGCCATTGCGAACGCAATTCGAACCGGAAATTGCAATCGTTTGAAGTCAAACGGAAGATCAGTCGGAATCATTGGTATTCAAGGAATACATACATTTTCACCTGCGTACTTTCCGTTAATAATGGTTGCCTCAATCAAATTCGGCATAAGTCTTTTCACCGCAAGTCGAGTACCGTTGCAAAGTCGAGAAGGATTTAAATTAATTTGTTATGGAATCAACGGATTTGTATGTCACCAAATCGCCAGCGATATTTGATTGAATGGTGAAAGTCAGTGCGTGTACATCATTATTCTTTGCGGCGAGAATTGCTCGTTGAATTAACCAAGCATAATTCTGATAATTCTCACTAATGTTTGGGAAAACATTTTCAATAAGAGCTAATTGAGAGTCTACATATCGGCAAAAGTCGTTGGTAAGAGTAATTAATCCAGTTGTCGCATCAACTGGGACTTTTCCATGTCCAACAGCTAACAATTGTTTGGAAAATTGTGCAGCACTTTGATCATTTTGAAGTTGAACTCTCATATTAGTGGTTAGCGATAATGTTTTTACGTTATTCCACAAAGGTGATGCCTTCAGGCAAGCATTCAATTCATCTGCAGACGTTCCACGGGGAATTACTGGCAACGTCTGCCTGAAATCGCCTGCCAACAATATCATCAAGCCGCCGAAGATGTTGTTATTTCGCCGAAGATCCTTCAGTGTGAAGTTAAGTGCTTCAAATGATTTCTTATGTGCCATTGTGCACTCATCCCCAACAATGACCTTGCATTGCGTGAACAATTTTCCCATTGCACTGGATCGGGAAATATTGCATGTTGGATTATTAATTGTGATTAAATTGAGTGGCAACTTAAGCGCAGAATGTGCAGTACGACCGCCATCTAGAAGAGTCGCCGCAATTCCAGATGATGCTAACGCCAAAGCCATGTCACATCTTGATCGAATAGTGGCCAAAATCAATGAAATTACAAATGTTTTCCCTGTTCCTCCAGGTGCTTCCAGGAAGAATAGACCACCAGTATTATTGTCCACCGCTTTCATTAATGTTTCGTATACTTGTTTTTGCTGTTCATTCAGCAACAGCACATTATTTCGAACGAATTCCTGCAATGTATCAACATTGTATTGCAGCTCTCGATTTAATTCTTGGTTGAATGCATCGAGCATCGATCGATTTGGCGCAATCATTCCTACTTCAATCAGTAGCTTGTTTGCAATAGTCAAGCATTGATCCTCAATCAGAATCAATCCTTCATTGTAGATTTCATCGGTTATTTGCATGTCGGGATTATTCGTTTGCATGCGCAAGCGATGCAGGATATCTTCACATATGTCGTCTTTATATTTGTTCCATAACTGAATTGGTTGTGAAGGGAAACATGTGGTGATGATAATTGCGTACAGCGTAAGTATTTGGTACGCATTTGATGAAAAAACTGAATCCGCAAGTGTTAAATGAGAATCGTTCTCCAGCAAACCCAATAGTTGACATGCTTCTCGATATGTTTGGCATTAGTGGCCATTCACAGTTTTCAAATGCGCAAATGATTTTGGTCCACGTACATTTACCAACAGCAGTCGCAAATAAAAACATTCATCATTTCTAGGATGAACACTATACATGCGTGCTAGCGCATCAGTGGAAAACACCTGTGGCCAATCTGGAACTGGGGTTCCTTGTTTGCGACGTTGTAATTTCTTTGTTGATTGATTCCATGTGTAAAACTTGGGCATTTCAACGTATATCAGCGTCGCTGCGAATGGATCTGCTTCACACATTGCAAAGAAGCTAGTCAATGTTGTCGATGGTGGTCTCTCAGCTCGTTGTGCCACATTAGCCTCAGTGAAGTAAACTCTTTGTCCATTTTCCAAATGCACTGCTAAATGTACAACTGTGGGATATCTTTCATGAATTTGAAATGACAATAATCGCCACAGTGCTTCATTAGTACTGACGTATCTGCCCATTTGGAAGTTGCTGATTTCGTCATTCGCATTTTCCGACGCAATACCAAATACAGCCATGTCGCTGCCTTTTGTGACGTACTTGCACAAATATTTGACTGATTTGGCCGAATGACAACTCTCAACGTTCGCATGTGTTTCGAAAATTCGTGATAGCAACGGGCAATATGGTACAATGAATTCATTTCCGATCTCAATCTCTTGATTTTGAACTTTAACTTTGATAGTTCGACCATTATCTTCTTTTGGACGCCGCCGACCGCACGGTCCATGCACCATTTGTGTCGTCACAATGTCGTGTAGATGGGGATCAGTGACGGGATCAGGAATTTCAGCTGATATGATGTCATCCACTTCATTTGAATGTAATTTGTTCAGCGACCAAATTAGGATATGAGCATGCGGTAGTACACGCTTCCAACATGTGGCACCAAAAACTCGATACTTAGCAAGCACATCAATCATAACCTTGAGTTTTTGCTGAAATACTCTGGCGATTATGTCATGGCGATCTTGCGGTTTTTGGCCCGGGTCCAGCTCACGTTCAATTTCCGTCCACTTCGGATTGCATGTGAACGTAATAAATAAATCCGGAGTTCCATAATTTCGCACGTACGTCATAGCGTCTTGAGCGTATTCGTGCATGTGGCGTGGGCTTCCGATATAAGATGATGGGAGAATCGTCAGGCGTCCAATATTCTGAACATTACCATCTGAATGAATAGCATCACGCAAGAGTATATAGTCCTCAGATCGTAGCTTTGCCCGATTGAATCGGATGAACGCTAAACGTGGTCTCGACTTTGACATACATGTCGACATCGATTTGCTGGAATAGCCAACGGCACTTCAGAATGACATTCTCCTCATGTGTACGAATCATCATACGATACGCATAGTGATTCATTGCGCTTAGATTTTTGTTCGTTGATACGCCTGAAAATGCAAAATTAAATGGATTGTTAATGGAAACGTGTTGTCGTATCCGTCTTGCCATTGCCAATAAATGATTGGATCGCCAACAATAATTGCAGCAACATCATCAACGGTGGGTGCATTGAATCTTCGCACATGTTCACCTGTTGGGGTACGATCCGCTCTTATGACAAATTTATGTGTATCCGATGGCATTCGTTCCAATGCTGTTTTGAACATATTAACCACAGCGTTATTAGCGTGTAAAAATGCTTGCAACTGTTAAATAATACGTCTCTTTAACTGTTGTGTTCCCCGCACCGCACATTCAGCTGATCCACCATCGACGAAATGAAATATATTTGCAGAAATTTATGCGGTTCATCTGGTGTTGGCACCATTGAACCATGCAAATAATATATTTGTCCTTGTATCTGTATTTGCAAACAATCATTTGTTGAAGAATACGGTGTGACTTCTGATCGTGTGATGGTGTAGTGTGTGGTGTATGTTTAGTTGTGTGAGTGATTGGTTGTGTGTGTTGTATCTTTTACCTTGCAAGTCGGCATGAAGCCGCCTTCTCGAATGTTATGGTATTCAAGGATGCGTTGAAGAAAATGGTTGTAATCGGGATCACTTCCATCGAACCAATGGTGTAAGTAATGGATCCAGTTTGAATTTTCCACTTGCGCAGCACAATCCAGCCGTTTCTCTTTTGAACTTTAACGCATTGCAATATCGGCATACAGTCGTCATTGGTCCAATATCTAAATTGTCATCATCACTGTAGTTCGCAGTGGGATCATATTGGAATGCCAAGCGATTGTATGATGCCAATGATCTTCGTGTGCTCACGCGTTGTCTCAATCGGGCATTTTCTCTTATTATATTTTGTCTTTCATCGCTTAAGTTCTGTGAATACACTTGGACAGACTGGTGAATTTAACCTGAAATGCACGATCCACATAATTTACACAGTTCACTTACCACCTTAAGGACAAATGCCTGCTGTTGAAATTGAATAAAAATTTGCACAATACGCGTGATTGTTTTGATGGTTTCCTGAATTTTGTTTGCTATAAACCTCACGGAGCCCGAGACCTTTCCAACGAATGCAAAACCGTGGAAATCGGTTCGTGCGTTCTGGAGTTATAGCGTCAGGAAGGAAAACCCGACTTATTTTTATATAGGAGATTAAATTTTCAAACCCACTTAACCCCTTAAGTCAAGAAAGCACAGCTAGGATATACTCTTAACCCTAAACTTACCGCGTTGTTTGTACATATGTACCATATGCATCCATTCCTGCACTTGCTACTAGGAGCTTGAGTCAATTTAAATTTTTGATATCTTTGTGTTTGACTGATTTCGATTATATTTGGTAGAGTATCATTATATTTCATAATAAGTTTAGAATTTGGTTTTATGTGTTAATTGAGAAAGAAAACACTTATCGAAAACTTTAAATAAATCGAATCTAATGCTGTTAAGTTACGATTGCGATTACTAATCAATTATCTATAATTAAAAAATAATAATTTATTGATTATGTAACCCTTTTGCGATAACGAGTAACCGAAATAATTTCTTAACTACTTAAGGATTATTCAAAATAATCAAAGATCAAGAAAAATAATTAAAATGCTATCGACTACCTTTTCTAATTATTTTTTATCATTTAAGATTTTGGCAAGAATTTAGCAAGGATCACTAGTCCGAAAAACCATGCAGATACATCAATTTTTAGGTTTTTAAGTGAAAGTTCAAATGTTGAAGATCCTTGGCAGAACTATGGGTTGCTTAAGAGAGAATTTTTAAACTTCAACTTGCAAGTACCCGGCGTGCTTCGCTGCCTCGCTAGTTTTTATAAAATCTTAACACTCACAACCTGCATGGAATATTTCGTAAGAATTTCAGCCTTCTAGCTCTTTTCGTCTGGGCTGTGGATATGTCAACTATCAGCCTATCAGCCGTCAGTCAGTCAGTCAGTGAGGACAAACTTTTTTATACAATATATAAGATGAGTCGAAGTGAGCTCGTTACAGTACAAAAGTTCGAAAAAAAATATTACATAGTGGCATAGGATCGGGTCCAGATTTGGGATGCATAATTTTTTTACACGCCCTTGTGTCTTGACTAGATTTGTGATGTAAGCGACCTTTCTACTTAATACATACATAAATATTTTACATATTTTTGTACAAAAAAAGTAACTTATCCAAATTTGCACTTGTTGTGAGTCTTGTGCGTCTTATTTGAGAATTTTACCAGATGAAGGAAAAACTCGCTCGCTTGTCGCAGAGCTTACAGGAATGCATAATATATTTTTAGGCACAACTTGCAAGATTTTGAGGTCAGTTGCTTGTTTCCAAAATTCTAGAATTGGCAAGTTTAAATGAGAAGTTGTGGCATAATATTTTTCAATTTCTAAATCAATGGCATTTTTGTCAAGTTTTATTTTTTCCTTATTCCTTAAATTATTTTGTAAATTATACTCAAGCAATATATCCTTAATTTGCTGTAAAATGTTAACACCACTTTTCTTTTCTTCTAGAAATTCTCTTAAAACTAAAATCGACGTTTTTAAACAACAAACAAGTAAAAAGGCTCTTGTCGAGATTTCCCGACTAGGGGATACCCCGAACCCTATACTTAACGCGCACAGTCATTGTCTGTATGCATCTGTGACCTAAACTTCAATCTTCGATATCTCTGGTGTATCGATTTCGATGAAATTTTCAGAAAAGTTCTATCGTTATCCATTATTTCAGCCCCCATTTTTACATTTTTCAAATTCGAGATTTTTTTGTAATCGATTACATGTGTATATCGGAAACTAGAATAGTTATCGATAATTTGAAACAAACTTGTTCCGCTCATGGTATAGGAGAACTTATATTCACAATCTGAAGTCTCTAGCTCTTGTATTCTCTGAGATCGACGCGTTCATACAGACGGACGGACGGACATGGCTATATCGACTCGGCTGTTGATGCTGATCAAGAATATATATACTTTATGGGGTCGGAGATGCTTCCTTCTGCCTGTTACATACTTTTGCACAAAACCATTATACCCCTTTTACCCATTTTATGGGTTAGGGGTATAAAAAATCAACAATATAATGTGCACTTAGGCAAGCAAAGCTTTTCTTTGTAAACTGGTCGGTCCACATGTCGGTAGTAAATGCCATGAGTTTGTTTGACAATGCAGTTGTAAGCAGATCCTTTTTTCTGTGTATTCTGCAACCATGACATTTCCTGTTAGCTTTTTTCGGGACACAATCAAATCATTGCAGTCGCGCGGTCCGTACAGGGCACCTATGTTCAAGACAGCTTGAATGTACTCACGAAAACCAGATCCTGTTAATTAAGTAAATATAAACATTGATGGATATTAAAAAAAATCAATTTCGACTTAACCTCAGTTACATTTAATGGCAACAAGTCTTTTGCTACAAATGCCAGCTGTTTTAAGGCTAGATCATCAAGAGCTTTTTTTGAAATAGCCTTTGATGCAAAGCTTCCCAGCAAAATTTTCGATTACATGTAATCTGAACGGTAATGCTTAAAACGGCTGTACATGCACTACACTTCACATTACAGAATGCATTATTTTAACATAGGCGTGTCATTGGAGGTAAACTGTTTCCCCTATGCATTACCGTAATGCTTACCGTAATGCTTACATGTAAGTACTTACTGAATGCATTACAGTAATGCTTACCGTAATGCTTACATGTAAGTGCTGCTGCTGAAAATTCTCCACTTATTTAAATGAAAATGTAATTTTTGATATTAACGCAATTAATTTCTTTATTATTATTTATTTATATATACTCAAAAAGCAAAAGCAAAACTATTAAAAAAAATGAATAAAATTATTATATTTATTAGTTTTACTTTTGCTTTTTGAGGCACTCGTTTTTAAAATGACGTCCTTTAATTAATTTTAGAGACTTCCGTTCTTCATCTAAAAATATTTTGTTTGTCCAACCCTCCTTGTTTGTTGATTCTGTTTGAAAAATAAAAGAAAAATATAAAAGCAAGTATGAGTCACAACAACTCTGTTAGGTTTTCAATTTACTTACTTATTTCTCACTGCTGCTTGAAACACTTTAAATTGTTTACTATTCGGTTTATTTTCTTGTTGGTTTGTTTTTTGTTTATAAAAGATGCGTTTAACACTTTTTATGTTTAATAATATGAACTTTTTCAAGAAAACATGCGCTTTATAAGCCGAACTAAAAGAAGTGAAGAGAAATTGAACAAAATTTCTTGCTGGCTATTGCTGTTGCTAGCATGCAAAACGATTTTGCATTCCCTTACGCATTACCTGTAATGCGAATATTCTGTTAAAGAACAAGAAAGAACAAACAGAAAACAAAACTAAGCGGCGCAATGTGATGTTACGAAAGTCGAACATAAAACAACGAAAATTAGTGCATTTCCTAATAACTTACATTACGCATTACCAGTAAATGATATGTAATGCAGCTTTGAAATTATAATGTTATTCGAAGTTTTTGTATGAAGTTTCTTGCTTCGCATTACATTTATATTAAAGTAATGCGTTCTGTAAGTACTTCTAGGGTAATGCATTTCCCAAATTTTTGCTGGGTTAACGTTGGTTGATTAGGTGGAGCAACAAAAGAGCATTTGTGGCGAGCAACTGTTGTGGTGCCGTGTTTTGCGCTAAAAGCAAACACAATTTTGCATTTGCAGCAGCACACATAATCCAAACGATTTGCGATGGCAAACCGCACTCCACGTTCTTAAAAGTTTTCCACACTTCGCTTTTTCCAACTGTATTTTCTATTAATTTATATCGAGCATCATTAGCACTTATTTCTCTCTGCACTTCCAGTTTGGTTTTTGCAATTACTGATGCAAATTCTTCACTTTTATTATTTTTAGCGTCCGACATTTTTCCTGCTTTGTTAATTTTTCAAGTAGTGATGGCAATTGTGATAGAGATGATCGATAACAAAATTAATCGAATGTGTACACAAAGTTACAAAAAAAAGGAAATTTTTAATTATTTACCAGAATATTTCGTTGTCATATTTACTAACTTTATTTCGGGTAAATCGGGTTGAGCGGCCTAACTCACAACCGCCCGCACCCAACCCGAAATACGATTTTTCAGCCCGTACCCCGATAAAAGCCCAGCCCGTGCCCACCAAGTTTTGTTTAGATTAATTAGTTTTAGGGCATAGCTCTAGTACAAAAGTTCGAAAAAAAAGACATAGGTGTTCGGGAGGTACCTGAAGGAGTGGTCAAAAATAAAAATCATTCAATAGTGTTTACTTATGCTACCCGCATGGAATATTTGGTAACAATTTAGCCTTCTAGCTCTTATCGTTTAGGCTGTGGAAATGTCAACAATCAGCCATCAGCCATTAGTCAGGACAAACTGTTTTATATACATATAAGATGAGTCGGAGTGAGCTCGCTCCAATACAAAATTTTGAAAAAAAAAACAAGTTAAAACGTGTCAGTCGGACGCAACCAACTGCGGAATACTTTGATACCAGTAAAAGAACGGATGGTAAGGAGTCTGCTTGCAAAGGAGTGTGCCGGGTGGTAAACAACACCAGCTATCATGTTACCAAATTTGGTGATTTTAGCTCAAAAACTGTGGAAAATTAGTGAACCTCCAAATTGCAAAGGTGGGCGGCAGAGATGGGTGTGGCATCCAAATTTTTGAATCAAATTTTTTTAACTGTCACCATTTATCTTCCTACCAAGTTTGATGGCTCTAGCTCAAAAACTGTTAACGATATAGCCGATTCCGATTTTTTTAAGGCTGGGGTGGGCGTGGCATCCAAAATTTTGATGCAGTTTTTTCAGCGACGTGACTAGCTATCTACGTGCAGGAATGTGAGTAATATTTGGTTTTAGCAGTTATCGGTTTTATCGATTTCCCAGCCTCCTAGTAGGCGTGGCAACCCAATCTTGACACTTTATCGGTCTGCCTATAGACTGTTACTGGCATTTCTTAAAATTTTTCGCTCATCCCGGTCAGAAAGTATTTATTTTCTTCCTGATCGCTTATTAGAGCCATAAGCATCAGGATCTTTTAAAAAAATTTTAATAAGCCTATGGCTTCTGCCCAGTTTACGTGCAATTTCTCTTCCACTACGTCCTTCAGCCTTGTAAGCGGCTATTTTGCCTTTTTCTAGATCTGTTAAACTTGTTCCTCGTGGCATATCTTTTTTACTTAAAAATTAAAACACTTATTCTCAAAAATAGTAATGATCTTATCGCTTGCACACTTAAAAACGCACTAATTACATGTAGCGTTATAATTGTGAAACATGCTTAAAACATAATCATCGCGAAAACAAAAGTACCGTTATCTGGACAAATCTCAAAGTTGGTGTGCATTCTTATCTCATCCATACACTTACTTTCGTAGAAGAACAGACCAGCAAAAAATTACCGTTACAGAGATAAAACAAAATAATGGGTGGCGTTATAAATATGAAACGCACCTTTTTGCGCCTACATATTCACAATTTCTGCTCTTCACAATCATCTGTTTTGCGACTGTTACATTAAAAGAGCTCATTAACAGTTATTCAGTTATTCTTCAGCAAATATTTACGGTCAGTTTTAATTCAGTTAATTCCTTATGGGAGAATACATGCAAGCTGAACCTCAGTTACTGTTAACTAACATAACTGAGAATAACTGAGCAGTGGAAAGACCCTATAACACACAAATTTCATTAAATTCAAAGAGCGCGCCACAGCTGCTGTCTATGATAACGTAGATGCGCAGTAGATTTTTTTTTGACGCAACGAATACGCAGTCTGGTTTTCTTTGGTTCATGGTTCAACACCTCGACCATCGATAAATAACGGACAGACGGACCGGCGGACAGACAGCACAAAGGACATTGCACAAAACCAATATACTAAATATAATACCTTTGGTATCAGAGTACGAAAATTAAATCAAGTAATGTATGAGTATGTGGCTTGTGAGAAATGCGTTGGTGTTGATGCATTTACAGTTTTAAGACCCAGTGCAATAATTTCTCTTGATTATAGTGCAGCATATTGCTGTTTAATTTGGCTGTAGCCAATTATTATTATTATTATTATTGGACGTATGTAGATGTACTAAGAAAAACAGTACATTCAAATGGCCCAACGATACCAAGCACCGGCTTGCAACCAACCTCCCGCCCAACCGACCGAGGGGCACACCGCATAGCGTACGGTTACGTATGTTGCGAAAATGACATAAGACTAACTTTTTAAGAGATATAACGTCAGTCAAAGTCAATGTCAAGTTTGCTTTTGTGTCACTCAAGCCAGAGTTATCAATGTTTCTTTGTTACATACACTATTACACCACCTGCATGACCTACACGATCAAAACGACAATCATTTAAGCGGCTATACCCAGACCCTTGCCCCGAAAGCCCGAAGTGTTTTTGTATTTGCCCCGAACATAGGAAATAAATTTTCGTATTCATATACTGCCCTGAGTATAGGCAAAGCGAACAAACGGTAAAGCTTGTGAGTGTATGCACAGCTTAGAAGCAAAAACCGGGTTTTTTTTTTTTTTTTTTTTTGATTGGTGTTGGCTCGTGAAAGCAAATTGAGTATCATTATACTTTGATACCGAAGGTCTCATTGTATATAGGTTTTGTGCAATGTCCGTCATGGTGTCTGTCTGTCTGTCTGTCCGTCCGTCCGTATGAACGCAACTTTTTTCGACACCCGTAAAGCTAAAGTGTTAAGATTGGGTTGCCACGCCTACTAGGAGGCTGGGAAATTCGATAACTGAAAACCGATAAAACCAAATATTTCTCACATCCTTACAGCCTTTGCACGAGATAGCTAGTCATGTCCCTGAAAAAACTGCATCAAAATTTTGGATGACACGCCCACTCCTTCCGCCCCCATCATCCCTGCTCCTTGAAATTGGAGACGCCTATAGTTTTCACATTTTTTGGGCTAGAGCCACCAAATTTTGTGTGAAAATAGATATTAACGTTCCCCAAAAATATGCATCAAAATTTTGGATGCCACGCCCCCTGATTCCGCCCCCATCCACCCTTCTACTTGAAATTGGAAACGCCTATAGTTTTCACATGTTTCGAGCTAGAGTCACCGAATTTGGTAGGAAGATATATGGTGACATCTACAAAAGATCTGCATCAAAATTTTGGATGCCACGCCCACCCAAGCCACCCGCCTTATAAAATTGGAATCGGCTATATCTTTAAGGAAGATAGATAGTGACAGTTAAAAACATTTGATTCAAAAATTTGGATGCCACACCCACCTCTGCCGCCCACCTTTTACATTTTGAAGTTAAGTTATCTTTCACATAAAGTATATATATTATTGATCAGCATCAACAGCCGAGTCGATATAGCCATGTCCGTCTGTCCGTCCGTCTGTCCGGCTGTCCGTCTGTATGAACGCGTCGATCTCAGAGACTACAAGAGCTAGAGACTTCAGATTTTGAATATAAGTTCTCATATACCATGAGCGGAACAACAAAATCTCGAATTTGGAAAATGTAAAAATGGGGATTGAAATTATGGGTAACGATAGAACTTTTCGGGGTTCGGGGTATCTCCTAGTCGGGAAATCTCGACTAGAGCCTTCTTACTTAATTTCATTGACTTTGTTGCTGTCTTCCTCAACGTCAATGTGATTTTGTTGTTGCATTATCTTTAAGATTTTACTGCTATCGATCACATGTGTATATCGAAAACGGAAACGGTTATCGGGTCGTGATTTTGACCCATCGTTGGCTTTTTTTTTGGGTAATTTAAACGGAAGAAAAGGCCGACGGCCTTTAAAGGGTTTGTTTATTTTACCATCAATTTTCTCCTACATGTTTCGGCTTGTATTAAGCCTTCTTCAGGGAGCCTGTATATACATTGTGTAGTAAATTTATTTGTTTATATAATAAAATACAAAAAACAATTACTTTCTTTAAAAAAAAACACGCATACATTTATTTTTACACTAAAAACATAAAATTACAGCATTGTCATCAGATTTAAATTTATATTGCACATATTTTTATCGACGTTGGTCGTTTTGTCCGTTTATTTGCTTGCTGCTGTAGTCATCTTGGTTGTACCCAAGAATAATAAAGACCAGATTGCGACATCCCGAGCTCAAAATAGTGGAGGCGGCCAATGACGTCACTGTTCGCCTGATTCTATTGGCTAAAAATTTAAAAGCAACGGCATTTAAAAAATGTGAAAACCGTGTGACAGTGGGACAAGGTTTCAAATTTGATATGCTTTCGGAATATGTGTGCATATTTTATATGTAAATGAGCAACTGCATGGTAGTTGTGTGGCAAAGTTGTTTGCTGGTGTCATATAGCTAATATCTCGAAAGAGTATGTATGACCAGAAAGTGCAAAAACAGAAATTGCCTGTGTTTTGTAGGCAGATACAAATGCGCGCCAAATTTTAATTTTAAATATTGGCTGTCGGCATATATTATGTATTAAATTATGAATTTTAAGGGTCAAGAGTACATAATTATATACATATATATATATATATATATATATATATATATATATATATATTAAAATATATAAATTTATATTTGACATATTATGAACTATGGACAATGCATCTTAATGATTAAGATGCATTTTAAAAATAAATAAAAAATTATCATTTAATAACATTAATTTTATAGCTATCCTTACTTTTAATAAAATTGCTAAAAAATCATTAAATTTGAGACAGGTCAAGAATAGCCAAGGCAATTGCTACGCATACATTCAAATGTGCTGCACATGAACATACACATGCACACACACACACATTGATATGCGTTGCTAGAAAAGTAACAAAATCCCAAATCAATTGAGAGCCACCAAAAACTGGAAAAATATGCATGCGCACATACATACACACATATATATGTGTATTTAGGTATACATTCGCCCTAATGATTTTTGCTTCATTTGAGCTCGGAGCCACCAAATGCAGAAAACATGCACATGTGTTGTTGTTGTTCGCACTCTGCTGCTGCTATCCCCCTTCCACAATATACAGCAGCTCAGAGCAAACAGCATACAGAAACATACATACATATACACCTAACGGCGATCACGTCGCTGACATACAGACGTATACACAGCAAATTGCTGGCACTCCGTCTGTATCGTGTCAAAATTTGCGTTCGGCTCGCTGCTTTCAGCAGCCGAATGAGGGTGGTTCCTCCGCAAATTGGACAAATTAGGCTATTGGATTTTTTGCGTTTGACTCCTCTATGTATACCTACTTAATGATGAAAGTGAATATAAGAAGAGCACGATATTTATCGATATTTGCAATCGATGCATTGCGATGTTCAGTATTTTTCATTAAATTTGGTGTATTTTTGTGCAAAGAAGTATGAAAACATCAACAAATTGGTTTTGTTTGATAATTCAACTAGTGATTATCTCATTTATAACTGTAGAATCAACTACTATTTAGAAGCGCAAGACTCCCAAACATATATTTAAAGCTTTTAAAGGGATTTTTTCTTAATCCAGGCAGCTGTAGCGCAGTCACCGAAAATATGAAACGCATTGAGACGCAAAATGCCGTTCACGAGCTATGCGTTCTATCCATGAAACATGAAATGATGAAACGGAACTGTTGAACACCGCTTTTATTTTACCTTTTCATAAATTGACAAAAATTCGCTTTTAAAAATTTAAAAATAATATTTTTCGGTGTTTAAAAATGTTGCAATATATTAAACTTTAATTGTATTCCTAAATTTTAAGATCTTGTTTGCTGTCTATACTTGGTGTTGCGTTTCGGCTTTCGACCGTGACTGCCATAACATCTTCGCAATTTTTTTGCTGACGTGAAACGCTAGTCAATTATTGCACAAATCGCTCGGTTCCTTGAATATGTAGAGGAATTTGTGGATCCGGTCAAGGGGTATATTTTGCAGTGAATGGCTTCTCTGATAAAACGCTGTCGTTATCTTAGTTTATCATATCGACATAGTCAGCGCAGTTAAAATTAATATTGAGTTTCTTGTTAGTTTTTAATATTGTGGGGTCGAAAAGCTTTTCACGATAGTATATAATATTTTTTCAAGCCCTCGCGTGCACCACCCTTCTGTCGTCAAAAAGCATTGTTAATAACACATTTTCAGAGTGAGCAACTGGGCAAATTAAGTTCGTGTTAATCACTTGGCAAACCAAATGTTAAAAAATTCGGATCGTTCAAATGCAGCAAGTTCAATAATGTAGTATCATTAGCAGAGGAACCAATTGATATCGCTTACTCCATAATTAAATCAATTTCAAATAGAACAAGTAAGAAGGCTCTAGTCAAGATTTCCCGACTAGGAGATACCCCGAACCCTGTACATAACGAGTACAGTCATTGTCTGTATGCATCTGTGACTAAACTTCAATCTTCGATATCTCTAGTGTTTCTCAACCGAATTTGATGAAATTTTCAGATAAGTTCTATTGTTACCCATTATTGCAACCCCCATTTTTACATTTTCCAAATTCGAGAAATTTTTGTAATCGATTACATGTGTATATCGGAAACGGAAATAGTTATCGAAAATCGGAAACAAACTTGTACTGCCTAGGACTTAGATGAGCTTATGTGCAAAATCTGAAGTCTCTAGCTCTTAAAGTCTCTGAGATCGACGCGTTCATACATACAGACAGACGGACAGACGGACAGACGGACATGACTATTTCGACTCGGCTGTTGATGCTGATCAAGAACATATATACTTTATAGGGTCGGAGATGCTTCCTTCTGCCTGTTACATACTTTTGCACAAAATCATTACACCCCTTTTACCCATTTCATGGGCTCGGAGTATAAAAATAAACTTAAATATGGCTTAATAAAATCAGAGTTGGAAAAGAGAAAATATACGCTACTTTTTGAGCAGAAATGTCTAACGGCACTATTATGTCAATGAAATGTTGGTTTGTCTATATTTGCAAAAAATTGCTCCACATCAAATTATTTATTTAAATTTTTAAAAGCGAAATTTTGTAAATTTTATGAAAAGGTTAAATAATGTAAATATCTTTTAAATACAAAAACCTTCTTCTTAAAAATGGGAGGCTTCGTTTTGATTTTAGACCGATGGTTTCTTGGAAAAAAACTTCTTGGAATTCATCCTAGTTTACGATTCTGACAACCGCTCGGTGACTTTTGTTCACTCTATACAAATTGACCCACTTTATTTTTTGCTAGAATAACGGATACCCAAAAGTCCCGAAGCAAAAAAAAAAGTTTCTGCTGCGGTGATTTTGTATGGAAAACTTTTTTTTTTTGCTGTGCTGGATACGCACCTTAAAGCAAACAAATTACATATGAATTTGTTTTAAAATACGTATGCATGAGTGCTTACCACTTATTTTACAATATTCACATACAAACAAGTAAAAACGTTGCAGTCGGACGCAACCGACTGCGGAATACTTTGATACCAGTAAAAGAACGGTTGATAAGGGGGAATGCAGGGGCGAAGGGAGTGGGCCATGTGGTAAACATCGCCAGCTATCATGTTACCAAATTTGGTGACTTTAGCTCAAAAACTGTGGAAGATAACTTAACTCCCAAATTTAAAAGGTGGGCGACAGAGGTAGGCGTGGCATCCAAATTTTTGAATCAAATGTTTTTAACTGCCACTATCTATCTTCCTAATAAGTTTGGTGGCTCTAGCTCAAAAACTGTATAAGATATAGCCGTGGCATCCAAAATTTTGAATCAAATGTTTTTAACTGTCACTATCAATCTTCCTACCAAGTTTGGTGGCTCTAGCTCAAAAACTGTTAAAGATATAGCCGATTCCGATTTTATAAGGCGGGTGGCTTAGGTGGGCGTGGCATCCAAAATTTTGATGCATTTTTTTGGGGAACGTCAATATCTATCTTCACACAAAATTTGGTGGCTCTAGCCCAAAAAATGTGAAAACTACAGGCGTTTCCAATTTCTTGGAGAAGGGGGGATGGGGGCGGAATCAGGGGGCGTGGCATCCAAGTTTTGATGGGGAACGTCAGTACCTATCTTGACATAAAATTTGGTGGCTCTAGCCCAAAAAATGTGAAAACTATAGGCGTTTCCAGTTTCAAGGAGCAGGGATGATGGGGGCGGAAGGAGTGGGCGTGGCATCCAATATTTTGATGCAGTTTTTTCAAGGACATGACTAGCTATCTGCGTGCAAAATTTTGTAACTCTAGCTGTAAGAATGTGAGAAATATTTGGTTCTATCGATTTTATGTTATCGATTTTATCGGTTTTCCAGCCTCCTAGTAGGCGTAGCACCCCAATATTGACACTTTATCTGTCGCGCCTATAGACAAACATAATTGAAAAGTTTCAAGTCTCTAGCTTTACGGGTGTCGAAAAAAGTTGCGTTCATACAGACGGACAGACGGACACCATGACGGACATTGCACAAAACCAATATACTATGAGACCTTCGGTATCAAAGTATAAATACACTTTCGATGAAAATCACTTTCGATACTGCTCAATATCGACGTCAACGAAATATGCAAAATCATCGTGAACGTTGTAATATTTATAAGTTTCAATAATTAATAGAGGCAAAAAAGCATTTAGCTTGAGTGTGGCAGCAATAACAGAACAGTTAAAGCGCCATCTTCTGGTCAAAAGTGAACAAATTATGTGGCAGCTTGGCGCTAATGTGATCGGAATTTCGTTTTGCTTCCTTATTTTAGCGAAAATGCATGTTTGGATTCAGGTTATACCGAGGTGTGATAGCTAATCGCTCCGCTCGGCTCTGTCTTTTCAAATCTGGCAGCTGAACCAACCACATGTGTTTAGGAGAAATTTAGAAAATTGTTAAAAAACATTTTTTTTTTTTTTGTGCAAAAGTATCAAAAGTTAATGCTTGCTAACTTATTGCAAGATGGCAATATTAGAAAAGCGACATTTGCCAGTTGCGGCGGCGCATTATTTGCTTAAATTGCATTTAATTTCAGCTACATTCGCTGCCTCCCTGTCGTCATCAAGAAGATTACAATTTTGACTTTGGCTGACCTTTTTCGGTAAGACTCGGCTAACAATTCTCTCATTAACTATTGTAAATGTAAAGCGTTTGGTTTGTCTTCGTTGTCTTTACAGCCTATTATTACTTGCTGGCGAACAGTTAAGCCTCTCCCGATAGTCTCTCTCGGCCCCCGAACGCATAGGCCAAAGCAAGTACGAGCAGGGTTAGTGAGCGGGCAACACCTCTGTCTAAAATCGGAGTTTGCCTGATCGACATAGAGTGCCTTCAAACAGCAAAAAACAGAAAAACGTAAAAAGACATGCTAATCAACAACAAAAAAAACAAGTAAAAACCCAACCGACTGCGGAATACTTTGATACCAGTAAAAGAACGGTTTATAAGGGGAAATGCAGGGGCGAAGGGAGTGGGCCATGTGGCAAACATCGCCAGCTATCATGTTACCAAATTTGGTGACTTTAGCTCAAAAACTGTGGAAGATAACTTCACTCCCAAATTTAAAAGTTGGGCGGCAGAGGTAGGCGTGGCATCCAAATTTTTGAATCAAATGTTTTTAACTGTCACTATCTATCTGCCTGCCAAGTTTGGTGGCTCTAGCTCAAAAACTGTTAAAGAAATAGCCGATTCCGATTTTATAAGGCGGGTGGCTTAGGTGGGCGTGGCATTCAAAATTTTGATGCAGATCTTTGGTAGATGCTGCCTTCTATCTTTCTACCCAATTTACGGGCTCTAGCTTAAAAACTATAAGAGATATCGAAATTTCCGATTTTAAATAGTGGGCGGCAGAGGTGGGCGTGGCATCCTAATTTTTGATGCAGACCTTTTTTAGATGTCACCGTATATCTTCCTACCAAATTTGGTGACTCTAGCTCGAAAAATGTGTAGAAGGGGGGATGGGTCCGAATCAGGGGGCGTGGCATCCAAAATTTTGATGCATATTTTTGGGGAACGTCAATATCTATCTTGACACAAAATTTGGTGGCTCTAGCCCAAAAAATGTGAAAACTATAGGCGTTTCCAATTTCATGGAGAAGGGGGGATTGGGGCGGAATCAGGGGGCGTGGCATCCAAAAATTTGATGCAGTTATTTCAGGGACATGACTAGCTATCTGCGTGCAAAATTTGGTAACTCTAGCTGTAAGAATGTGAGAAATATTTGGTTTTATCGGTTTTCAGTTATCGAATTTATCGATTTCCAAGCCTCCTAGTAGGCGTGGCAACCCAATCTTGACACTTTATCTGTACCGTCTATAGATAAACATAATTGCAAAGTTTGAAGTCTCTAGCTTTACGGGTTTCGAAAAAAGTTGCGTTCATACGGACGGACGGACAGACGGACAGACGGACGGACGGACAGACGGACACCATGACGGACATTGCACAAAACCAATATACTATGAGACCTTCGGTATCAAAGTATAAAAACAAGTTCGGCAAGAAAAACTAAAAAGAATCTGAGTGAATAAAAATTTCAAATTAAAAACACAACAAACAGAGCTTTTGTTGGTATAAATTAAAATATTGATAAATTAGCATTTCAAATTGTTAAAAGCTGGGAAATTAAGTTATAGTATTTTTTCATGTGAAAGCCTTCCGACACAATTGCACTGCAGCTGAAAAAAAAACATCAAAAAAGCATATATGTATATATATTAGGGTGGGTCAATTTGTATGGAGTGAAAAAACGTCACCAAGCGGTTATCATAATAGTAAACTAGGATAAATTCTAAGAAGTTTTGCCCCAGAAACCATTGGTCTAAAATCAAAACGGAGCCTCCCATTTTTACGAAGAAGTTTTTGTATCTTAAAGATACATTCATTATTTTATTAAATTGACAAATAAAATATTTTTTGATGTTTAAAAATGCTGCTAAATATTAAACTTTCGTTTTCTTCACCATCCGGTTTTATAATATGGTAATAAAAAAATTATTTTGTATTTTTAAAGCTTAAAAACTGTAGGGTCATTCCGAAAGTATGCAACAATTTTTGTTCTTTTTGCTGAGACAAAAAATAAGAGAAGAATTAATATACTTTTCATTTTGCAGCTACTTATTTTTAAGGTCTTGTTTGCTGTCCATCCTAGGTGTTGCGTATCGGCTTTCGACCGTGACTACCATAACATTATCGCGATTTTTTTCTAGCTAGTCAAACTCCATATAAAAATAACGCTAGAAATAATGTGTAAATTTCTATCAGAAATATTTCTAGCTCCTGCGTACTAAGCTTTATAATGGAAATATTTAACTTATTCCAAATTTCAATCAATTTATCCGCTACTTGTGGAGTAAAAGATGAGTATGAAAACTTTTTATTTTCATGTTTAGACCGCTCACTTCAACATCCAGTCCAGAGTTTAATGATGGCGGGCGTTCCCCAAGGTAGCGTTCTGGTCCCCTTTTTTTTACAACCTCTTTACGGCGGACATCCCCACCCCCGATGATCTTGAGGGCCTCGCTGCACCAGGCAAGTTCCTTATTGCCACATTTGCGGACGACGTGGCGGTTTTTCATATCCACCTGCTTGAGACCTGGGCTCGCAGGTGGAACATTAAGCTCTACGCTTCGAAGAGCCAGGCTGTCAACTTCTCTCTGCGACGTGGAAATGCTCCGGCAGTCTGGCTTGACGGAAGTTCACTTCAGCCAGGTAAACAAGGTAGATACTTGGGAATCACCCTGGATAAGAGACTCTGCTTTCGAGCTCACATTGATGGACTCATTAAGACCTGCCGATACAAGCTGGCAAAGGTCAGCTGGTTGCTTAGCGCCAATAGCTCGTTACCGCTTCGCTGCAAACGGGCAGTATATAACACTTTGATTGCTTCGACTTGGAGATATGATGTCCAGATCTGGGGCAGTGCATGTAAGACGAGTAGACGACGTATCCAGACACTCCAGAATTCGGCCTTGCGTCGAATGACTGGAGCTGAATGGTACGTACGAAACTCAACTTTGCACAATGACCTCAGAATGGTCACCATAGACAACCAAGTCGAAGCATTTGCAATCAGATATAATGCACGTTTGCAGCGACACTGTAGCCGACTTGCTAGTGAGCTCGCGGGTCGAACCGTGGTAAGACGACTGAAGCGCAGATCTTTCAGAGATCTGCACCAGAGGTGATCCCCACAATTTCAGTCGACGTTAACGCCTGGAGCCAACCAGGCTTGGTGACTTACTAAATAAGATACATGTGTTGTCATAAGAATAACTGCGTTTTTGATTCCTCACAATAAACCAAAAAAACAAAAAAAAAGTCCGCTCACTCAAAAAAAAAAAAATACTTCAAAACATCTCGGCAGCTGGGCAAATTAAGTTCGTGTAAGTCACTTGGCTAACCAAAAGATAAAAATTCGGATCTTTTATATGCTGCAAAATGAAATGTATATTAATTCTTCTCTTATTTTTTGTCTCAGCAAAAAGAACAAAAATTTTTGCATACTTTCGGAATGACCCTACAGTTTTTAAGCTTTAAAAATACAAAATAATTTTTTTATTACCATATTATAATACCGGATGGTGAAGAAAATGAAAGTTTAATATTTAGCAGCATTTTTAAACATCAAAAAATATTTTATTTGTCAATTTAATAAAATAATGAATGTATCTTTAAGATACAAAAACTTCTTCGTGAAAATGGGAGGCTCCGTTTTGATTTTAGACCCATGGTTTCTTGGGCAAAACTTCTTAGAATTCATCCTAGTTTACGATTCTAATAACCGCTCTGCCGCGAAAAAAATTGACCCACCCTAATATATACAGTCAGACCAACATTTATTCGTACACTAAGTATTTAGTAAATTTATGGCTGTTGTAGGTCAGGTTTACATAGTACAGTAAAGTTTTTTGATATATATGAGAAAAACAATGATTTTTAAATAATATGAGCAGAAAAATCAACCCTTTATTTCAAATGCATAAAAAGTACAGCGTCATATAAAAAAAAGAGCCAAAAATAGTTAGTGCATTTCTCTGAAATTTGAGTAAAGTTGGGGATACTTATTTCAATTTGCGATAAAATAAGGAAAAAATGGGTCGTGGTCACGATGTTTCTCTCGAAATCCGCAAACTTATTCTTAAATTGTATTTGGAAAATCGAAGTCTTCGCTCAATTGGACAGCTTGTTAATAGGCCGCATTCCACAGTGCAGAGCATTATAAAAAAGTACACTAATACTGGAGATCTGGGCACAAATCACCGCCAAGCTGGCAGACCAAGCAAACTAACGCCACGAGAAAAACGCAGTGTGATAGCTTCTGTGGTCCAAACCCCAAATATAACCTCAACAATACTGTGCCAAAATATTCAAGAGGGGATGCAAAAAAAAGTTTGTCCTCAGACTGTACGCAATTGCCTGAACAATGCTGGCTATCATGGCCGAGTGGCTCGTCGTAAGCCATACATTTCAAAGGTAAACAAAGAAAAGAGACTGCAGTTCTCTAAACTCCACTTGGCCAAGCCATATTCTTTCTGGGAGAACGTCATATTTAGTGACGAATCAAAATTTAATATTTTTGAGCATGACGGTCCTTCAAAAGTCTGGCGCAAAGTAAATGAGTCTATGAAGGAAAATAATACTATTCCCACAGTTAAGCATGGTGGAGGAAATGTGATGGTTTGGGGGTGTATATCTGCAGCTGGAGCTGGACGAATGGTCTTCATCACTGAGAAAATGAATCAGCACGTGTATAAGAAGATTTTGGAAGAAAATTTACACGCTAGTGCCACCAAGCTAGGACTAGATCCAGAAACATTTATCTTCCAGCAAGATAACGACCCGAAACACACAGCTAATAGTGTAAAGGAATGGCTCACTCACCACTGCAAACAGCTTAAGACCCCACCGCAGTCACCAGATTTGAACCCTATTGAGCATGTCCGGAGTTTGCTGGAGAAAAGGATTCGAAAACATCAAGTAACGTCAAAGGAGGCTTTAAAAGCAGCTCTAAGTGATGAGTGGGCCAAAATCAGCGCAAATGACACTAACATCTTGGTCAAAAGCATGCAGAGACGCTTAAAAGCTGTGATAGATGCCAAAGATGGTCCCTCAAAATATTAAAAACCATTTGCATTACATTTTAGAGTTTTCGATATGGTCCAACTAAGAGTGTACGAATAATTGTTGGGCGTTGTTTTTGCTCTTTTTTATACTTTGATACCGAAGGTCTCATAGTATATTGGTTTTGTGCAATGTCCGTCATGGTGTCCGTCTGTCCGTCTGTCCGTCCGTCCGTCTGTCCGTCCGTCCGTATGAACGCAACTTTTTTCGACACCCGTAAAGCTAGAGACTTGAAACTTTGCAATTATGTTTATCTATAGACGGTACAGATAAAGTGTCAAGATTGGGTTGCCACGCCTACTAGGAGGCTTGGAAATCGATAAATTCGATAACTGAAAACCGATAAAACCAAATATTTCTCACATTCTTACAGCTAGAGTTACCAAATTTTCAACGCAGATAGCTAGTCATGTCCCTGAAAAAACTGCATCAAAATTTTGGATGCCACGCCCACTCCTTCCGCCCCCATCATCCCTGCTCCTTGAAATTGGAGACGCCTATAGTTTTCACATTTTTTGGGCTAGAGCCACCAAATTTTGTGTCAAAATAGGTACTGACGTTTCCCAAAAATATGCATCAAAATTTTGGATGCCACGCCCCCTGATTCGGACCCATCCCCCCTTCTACACATTTTTCGAGCTAGAGTCACCAAATTTGGTAGGAAGATATACGGTGACATCTAAAAAAGGTCTGCATCAAAAATTAGGATGCCACGCCCACCTCTGCCGCCCACTATTTAAAATCGGAAATTTCGATATCTCTTATAGTTTTTAAGCTAGAGCCCGTAAATTGGGTAGAAAGATAGAAGGCAGCATCTACCAAAGATCTGCATCAAAATTTTGAATGCCACGCCCACCTAAGCCACCCGCCTTATAAAATCGGAATCGGCTATTTCTTTAACAGTTTTTGAGCTAGAGCCACCAAACTTGGCAGGCAGATAGACAGTGACAGTTAAAAACATTTGATTCAAAAATTTGGATGCCACGCCTACCTCTGCCGCCCACCTTTTAAATTTGGGAGTGAAGTTATCTTCCACAGTTTTTGAGCTAAAGTCACCAAATTTGGTAACATGATAGCTGGCGATGTTTGCCACATGGCCCACTCCCTTCGCCCCTGCATTCCCCCTTATAAACCGTTCATTTACTGGTATCAAAGTATTCCGCAGTCGGTTGGGTCCGACTGCAACGTTTTTACTTGTTTTTATATGACGCTGTACTTTTCATGCATTTGAATTAAACGGTTGATTTTTCTGCTCATATTATTTAAAAATCATTGTTTTTCTCATATATATCAAAAAACTTTACTGTACTATGTAAACCTGACCTACAACAGCCATAAATGTACTAAATACTTAGTGTACGAATAAATGTTGGTCTGACTGTATATATACATATGTATATATATATATGGGTGTGTGTGCAAAGTGCAGTGGAAAAAAAAACATCAGAAACAAACAAATATATTAAAATTTGTCAATTACCAACAGGCCAAAGTAAAGTGAGAATAATTAATAACTAATTAAACTTCAGCAACGTTCTCTCCGAAAGGTCTTTCGTTGAGCTTCTCTTAGTTTGAGCAGTTAACGAAGTACCCTACAATGTCAATTTCAATGGGGGATATGAACTTTTTCTAACGTTTGGTTACATTTAATATTTTAAATAAATAAAAAAATTCAAAAAAAGATAAATAAAAAAATTTAATAACATTAAAGAAGAAGAAGAAATTTTAAAATAACGTTGATAAAAAAATTAAATAAATAAATATTTTAATAAAATTTGATTATTTAAAGAATAAAATTATTGCTTAAAATGTAGTATAGCTTTAGCAGCCTTGCTGTGTATACATACCCTGTAAAACAAAGTTATATTTATTTTACAAGCTCACTTATAAATTTTAAAATTATTTTGCATGCAAACCTATATATATAGCTAATTATGCAAATTATTTCCAGCAAGTGTAATTGTGTCGTGTGGTTATATTTTATAAAGAAGGGTTATATAATACAAAGAAGAGATATAAGAGTTTATAAAAAATTTTATAAAGAAGAGTTTATAAAAGTCTAGTTAGTGTCCTGCTTGCTTCGCTGCGCCGATAGTTTATATAAATTTTAGCAATAGTAGATAGATATGAAATAAATAAATTAGAAAATATTTAACAACATATTATAGCAAAGTATTTAATATTCGCTCTTCCTGATTAACCTGAAATGTTTTTGATGATTCTATGTGCTTATCCCTATTTTTATCAAGATATTTTTAAACTGAATGTTTTCGTGCTTTTTTTTTTTGTTTTGTCGGTGAAACGACTACGTCTTTTAACGGGGTTTTAAACATTTTCAGTTTTACATTCACTTGACGTATCAGAATCTTGAGTTAATACTTCCTCTAAAGGAATATAAACATCAAAATGTCCATTCATTAATGGACCGGAAAAAAGCAATCTTTTTACAGGATGCATAATATTTCTAACAATCTACTCACAGAAGGCAACATCCCACATCTTACCCACTGATTCAACTTCCTAACAAGCAAAACAGCAAAAAACCTAATATTCTCCAAAAACTGACCAATACACACTATAATAAACAAATCCAACATATACAAATATACACAAAAAATTAACTCAGCCATTTCAAGAACTATACACACCTGACTCACCCACAATGTCCCCTTTAAACCCATCAAAATAATTAAAACAAATAAACCCACATGGCACTTCAACCCAAAATCTATAGACACATCCCTATACCATTAAAGCAATACACCAAGAACACCACAAACCCCTTCGTATTCCAAAAACATTTCCAAGACTTTCAAAAACAACACACCCAATACCTTTTCGTTTGCACTGACAGGTCCAAATCCTCCAATGTGTATGTTAGTATACAATCGCCCTAATAGTTTTTGCTTAATTTGAGCTCGGAGCCACCAAATACAGAAAACATGCACTTGTGTTGTTGTGTTCGGTCTCTGCTGCTGCTATCCCCCTTCCACAATAGACAGCCGCGCAGAGCAAGTAGCACACAACGCCATACATACATATATACATCTAACGGCGATCATATCGCTAACATACAGACGTAAACACAGCAATTTGCTGGCAGTCGGTCTGCAGCGAATGAAGCCGGCCCATGAATGACTTGCATTTTTTTAGCTACGCAAATGGTCTGCAAAATTGGCACCGCTTTGCCATCGGCTCGCTTCCAAAAAAAAACACCGATTACCGTTTCATTTACATTGACGGGTTCAAATCCTCCCACAACATCTCATTCGCTATTACTTCAGAAGACACAGTCATAAAAAGAGGGATCCTAACAAGTTACACTTCAATCTTCACGTCAGAAACAATAATAATAAAGCTTTAAAAACAATACTACCCAATAGAGGAAAATGGGTAATATGCTCAGACTCGTTATATTCATTAAAATCAATAAAAAACAAGTAAAAACGTTGCAGTCGGACCCAACCGACTGCGGAATACTTTGATACCAGTAAAAGAACGGTTTATAAGGGGGAATGCAGGGGCGAAGGGAGTGGGCCATGTGGCAAACATCGCCAGCTATCATGTTACCAAATTTGGTGACTTTAGCTCAAAAACTGTGGAAGATAACTTCACTCCCAAATTTAAAAGGTGGGCGGCAGAGGTAGGCGTGGCATCCAAATTTTTGAATCAAATGTTTTTAACTGTCACTATCTATCTGCCTGCCAAGTTTGGTGGCTCTAGCTCAAAAACTGTTAAAGAAATAGCCGATTCCGATTTTATAAGGCGGGTGGCTTAGGTGGGCGTGGCATTTAAAATTTTGATGCAGATCTTTGGTAGATGCTGCCTTCTATCTTTCTACCCAATTTACGGGCTCTAGCTTAAAAACTATAAGAGATATCGAAATTTCCGATTTTAAATAGTGGGCGGCAGAGGTGGGCGTGGCATCCTAATTTTTGATGCAGACCTTTTTAGATTTCACCGTATATCTTCCTACCAAATTTGGTGACTCTAGCTTGAAAAATGTGTAGAAGGGGGGATGGGTCCGAATCAGGGGGCGTGGCATCCAAAATTTTGATGCATATTTTTGGGGAACGTCAGTACCTATTTTGACACAAAATTTGGTGGCTCTAGCCCAAAAAATGTCAAAACTATAGGCGTTTCCAATTTCAATGGAGAAGGGGGGATGGGGACGGAATCAGGGGGCGAGGCATCCAAAAATTTGATGCATAGTTTTGGGGAACGTCAATATCTATCTTGACACAAAATTCGGTGGCTCTAGCCCAAAAAATGTGAAAAATATAGGCGTTTCCAATTTCATGGGATGGAGGGGGATGGGGGCGGAATCAGGGGCGTGGCATCCAAAATTTTGATGCATATTTTTGGGGAACGTCAATATCTATCTTGACACAAAATTTGGTGGCTCTAGCCCAAAAATGTGAAAACTATAGGCGTTTCCAATTTCATGGAGAAGGGGGGATGGGGGCGGAATCAGGGGGCGTGACATCCAAAATTTTGATTCATTTTTTTGGGGAACGTCAATATCTATCGTCACACAAAATTTGATGGCTCTAGCCCAAAAAATGTGAAAACTATAGGCGTTTCCAATTTCATGGAGAAGGGGGGATGGGGGCGGAATCAGGGGGCGTGGCATCCAAAATTTTGATGCATATTTTTGGGGAACGTCAATATCTATCTTGACACAAAATTTGGTGGCTCTAGCCCAAAAAATGTGAAAACTATAGGCGTTTCCAATTTCATGGAGAAGGGGAAATGGGGGCGGAATCAGGGGGCGTGGCATCCAAAATTTTGATGCATATTTTTGGGGAACGTCAATATCTATCTTGACACAAAATTTGGTGGCTCTAGCCCAAAAAATGTGAAAACTATAGGCGTTTCCAATTTCATGGAGAAGGGGGGATTGGGGCGGAATCAGGGGGCGTGGCATCCAAAAATTTGATGCAGTTATTTCAGGGACATGACTAGCTATCTGCGTGCATAATTTGGTAACTCTAGCTGTAAGAATGTGAGAAATATTTGGTTTTATCGGTTTTCAGTTATCGAATTTATCGATTTCCAAGCCTCCTAGTAGGCGTGGCAACCCAATCTTGACACTTTATCTGTACCGTCTATAGATAAACATAATTGCAAAGTTTCAAGTCTCTAGCTTTACGGGTGTCGGAAAAAGTTGCGTTCATACGGACGGAAGGACAGACGGACGGACGGACAGACGGACACCATGACGGACATTGCACAAAACCAATATACTATGAGACCTTCGGTATCAAAGTATAAAAACACTAGACTTACAATTAATTTTCTTAAAACAACTAACCTCTTCCATAAATTATAAAAGCAACACAATTTAAGCTAGTAATAATAAATAAATAAATAATTAGTGATTTTGAATTGAATGTTTTTACTGTTTTTATAATCAGGGGTGTGCCAGCAATCTTTAGAGATTTTGGCGCGAGCAGATTTTCAAATCTCTGAAACAAAACCTTAGTTGTGCCAGAATTTAGGGAGATTTCATTTTTCGGTCAAATTTTTTGGAGCAAATACGTAAAATGAAAATGGCCAAAAAGAGTTGCTACCTTTCAAAAATGAAAATTGCGTAATTTTGCTATTTTTGTCATTGTTTTCAAGGTTGGCCTCAGGGAATGAGTGTTATGTTTAATAAATGGTAAAATAAAAATATGTTTGGTCTTATCTCTTGTAGTTCTAATACAAAATAAATATTTAATTTTGAGCGCTAAGTAATTCATGTGGCTTGACAGCCCTGCTATGACAGCCCTGCTATGACAGCTTGCTTGAACAGCTGTTCTACGTATTTCGTGAATGGCAAATCTGAATTTTGTTTACATTTTAAAAGCGCAAAAGGTGAACGTTTTTTTCTCCTATGGACCAATTATAAAATAAATGTAAAACAAATACTTAAATGCAATTTTAATTTAACTTACTTTTTGGCGGCTCAATGACTTTCCATAAATTAAATTCTTCTTACTGTTACATTCACACATGACCTATTAAAGACTCCGAATAATAGTTATTGTTAACCAAACAAGGTGGCAGCTCCTTTGTTAGGGACGGTTTTGCACGCTTACACAGAACGGCAAATAGTCTTTGAGCTTTGTTAGAGATTTATTAAAATCAAAAATCATGAATTAAAAAATTCAAATGTATTTGCAATATGCAACTAAGCTTAAAATTACCTTTTGAAAAAGTAACTCTTGTTATTGATTAGACATTTAATATTGCTTAAACTAACCAACTCTCTGGCCAAATTAGTTGAGATTTCAAAACCATCTCGAACAGGGCTCTGGCACACCTAAAACCAGCTTGAGGTTGGTTTTAGGTTGGAATTCAGTTGGTCGTGTTTGCTGGCACACCCCGGAATATGTTGTTTTATTCGCCCCGAGGGCGGTTGCCTATGTGCAGCCGAAATAAATTGGATTTTAAATCATTAAATTGCTTTATGTTATTTTAATTTTTTACACTCACTTGTCCTCGAGCTGGCAAACATAAGTAGACATGTCGTTGTTTAGCTAAAACCTTAAACTAGGACTTGGACGATGGTAATAAAAAAAAGGAGACTTGGATTTTTGGCAGAGGCTCTTGCAAAAAAAAATTCAAAATTTGTCAAAAATTTTGCACTTTTTGAAAAAAATATTTGTAGTGGAAAAAAAGAAGAATCCTTCCTGTAAAGGAGTATCTTCAAGACGTGTGCAAAATTTCATCAAGATTGAGCGGCTCTCGAGAAAACTTGTCAACCGTTTTTGAAAACACTGTTTCGAGAAAAGAGCGTTTAAAGTTTTGGCACTGAGCCCAGCTACCCTGAGGCGCTCAACTATTTTAAATATATATTCAAAACTATAATTTAGATCGTCCTGAAATTGAGACAATATTCTAAAGATGCAACCCCTTGAAGCTAGACACCTGAAACTTTGCAATATCTTGGTCCATATCTGCGACAGACAAACTGTAAATAAAGGAGTGCTACGTCCACTGGGTTGCTGGGAAATCGATAACAAGTCGATGAACCTGGATGCCTAAATCAATAAGACGCGCATATACATATATCACAATTTAACAGCTAGAGCTACCAAATTTATTGGGAAGATAGCTTGTGACTTCCCGCAAATAACAGCATCCAATATTTTGGTTCCACTCCTTCCGCCCCCAGCCAGCCTGCTCGTTGATATTGAAAACGCCTAAAGCTTTCACAGTTTTGGTGTCAAAATAGGTAATGACGTTTTCCCAAAAACTGCATAACATTTCCGATGCCACGCCCACACCTGCTGCCACCAGATCCTTTTTTTTTTAAATAGGAATGCATGTATCTTTTACAGTTTTTAAGCTAGAGTCACTAAATTTAATAGGAAGACCGCTGATGACAGATCCCAAAGATTTGCATAAAAACTATGGATGTCCACCTTGTAATGTCGGAATCGGCTATATCCTCAACAGTTTTTGAGCCAGATGCACCAAATTTGGTAGAAAGATAGATGTTGACACCTACCAAATATCTGCATAAAAAATTTGGATGCCACGCCCATCTTTTAAAATCATAATCCGCTTTTGAGCTAGAGTAGGTAGTGACATCTAAAAAATATTTGCATACAAATTTGGATGCCACGACCACCTCTGCGCACGTGCACATGTGCTGCCCGTCCAAAATGATACAAAACTATTGTCTTGGCATTTTTTGACCTATTACAACTATTATATTTTTTATTGCTTAGTTGATAGCACGCTAAGGCCGAAAGTTAACCCACAAGCTCAAAATAAAACGAACATTTTTAGGAAATTGTTTTTAGAATTATTTCTTAGAATTTTTAGTAAAATATGCATATGCAGGAATGTAATTCATAGTTTAGTCAAACTGTGCTATATTGTTTTCTTTTTGCAGTCGCCGCCATCAACATTACCAATCACAGCGAAGCACCCGCTCACAGGACATCACAATGAACGCGTCATCACATAATCAACAGCAGGCACCACAGCCAGTGTCCGCCCCCGCAGCATTATCTATCCATCAGCAATCCAATGGAATTAGACCTATAAGCAGCTACCATGAATATGATAAGGTGCAACAACAGCAGCAGCAGCGCGTAGGCAGCGTTAAGCACAGTCACAGCCATAGTCACGGAGTTGGCCATCAAAATGGTATCTCATTGTCGCCGACCAGCGTGACACGGCCGCGATGGAAGGCAGCGGCGCTCAATGGGTACTCGCCGGTATCATTAAACAACAGCGCACGGAGCCGCGGTCCGTTTGTTACCCAGGTCACCATTCGCGAGCAAAGTGGCAGACAACAATTGCAATCACAGCCACTGCTGCATACATATAACACCGTGGAGCCGCAGTCGCAGTATGGTAGAACCGACAGCGCACAGCCACATGCTTCTAAGGTGTGACTATAGGTGCTGGCGCATGTGCGCGGCTCTTTCGACATCCTAGTAAAAAAGCAACGCAGGAAGCTAAGTGAGGTGGAGGTTTTCTATTATGCCACCGAGTGTTAAGCGGGAGACAAATTGCGCAAGCAACGCAAGTAAACAACTAACAAAAATATAAAATTATTTAGATATTCCAAGTACACTGCAAATTTATGAATTGCAAAATGTTAATTTAAAAACAAAACAAAATAAATGATGTGAAAAGTATTGTATTATCCGCTTCGTCCACGTTAAGACCATGCTAATAATAGTAAAATATATATTTAAAAAAAAAGACAAAATAAAATAATGTGTTATACAACACATATTCATACAACACTTAGTTTGGCACCCGCCGCATTATAAAAAAAATCTCAGGTTCAAATCCCCGTTACGGTAAGTGTGAAAAAAATGTGTAAAGGCTTTTTCTGTAATTTCGTACATTTTTAGACAGCATGGGAAAATCAGATATTGCCAATGTTTGGATTACACAAAATCTTGGATCATGAACCATAAAACGACTCAATTGAAATTTTTTTTTTAATTCTGTCATTTATTGTACTCAAAGTAGTCAGTTGACAACTAGTTTTAGTTTTGTCCCAAAGTAGCCAGTTGGCAACCAAGAATGATAGAGACCAGATTGCGACATCCGAGTGTGTTCCCGTTATAATACGTCATTGGTTTCATTTGAAGACTTGCCACCGTATAACGTTTTTCTTATAAAAATGTAGGCCATACAAATTATAAACAAAACGAGTGAATTTTATGTTCTTTGGTAACCCTGAAGAAAATACTAAATGAAGTGCACAGTGGCCGGTTGCAGCCAAAGACAGAAAAAAGTGTAAATAATTTGTAATTCAATTAGGACATGGAATGTTTTATTTGGGTATTGGTTGCTTTATTTGAAATAAATAACAATAGCTAAGACTTTTATGAGATAATTCATGAACTAAGTGCTATTAAAAAATAATATCAAATTTGAAACCTTGTCCCACTGTCACACAGCTTTCACATATTTTAAATGAACTAGTCTAGTCCTCGTAGGTCATCACCAAGTAAATGTAAACAGTTGTTAACATTGCAAAACAATCAAGCGAGAACTAGTTATTGCCACTTTGCAACTAGTTCTAGACTGTTTCTGAACTAGTGCTATGACAGCTTGCTTGAACAGCTGTTCTACATATTTCGTGAAATTCAAATCTGGATTTTGTTTACATTTTAAAAGTGCCAAAGGTGAACGGTGTTTTCTCCTCTGGACCAATAATAAATTAAATGTAAAACAAATAATTAAATGCAATTTTAATTTAACTTACTTTTTGGCGGCTCAATGACTTTCCATAAATTAAATTCTTCTCCTTACTGTCACATTCACACACCTAACAAACACCGCTAAAATTGCCACCTCATAAAGAAAGGTTTGCTGCAATAGCTGAGTTAAATTTACAACAAACTGTACACTGCCCAACCATGCAATTTTGTTTCCTTAAAGTACGATTTTTTTTATGTTTATTTGTCACAAAAAAGTGTCTTTAAAATTGACCTATTAACGACTCCGAATAATAGTTATTGTTAACCAAACAAGGTGGCAGCTCCTTTGTTAGGGACGGTTTTGCACGCTTACACAGAACGGCAAATAGTCTTTGAGCTTTGTTAGAGATTTATTAAAATCAAAAATCATGAATTAAAAATGTACTAAATTCAAATGTTGTAATTCACGTTAATAAAACAAGTGTGAATTAGGGTAAACGTGGGCGCACGTCTTTATTGTATAAGCGGTTTTTCGTATCTGTTTGATACAATCTTTCTTAAAGTATATTTTAGCCTAAGCCGCGGAGCTGCGCTGTCAGTGACGCCGGCAGCGGAGCGGCTCTCTTCTCTATATGCACTTAATGTAAAGCTCTGTCGCAGCAGAGCGTAATAAGAATATAGAGAGAGTGTGTGGTATATGCATGCATTGCGAGTACATATATATTACTCGTGGTATGCGCTACATAAGCGTAGCGTGGGATATGCGCCGTCAGCTGAATGGCCGGCTAGTGTACTAGCGGGCCGCGCTGCGTAATATGAGCCTGAGTCAATAAACTCAAATGGCTCTGCGCTTTTGGCTTTATGTTTGTTATTGTATGCAACAAAGTGTCGCATACTTATGTATTTAAATACAGGGTGTTATTTAATGCATTTACACACTACAATGTATTTGCAATATGCAACTAAGCTTAAAATTAAAATTAAAATTTGAAAAAGTAACACTTGTTATTGATTAGACATTTAATATTGCTTAAACTAACCAAATCTCTGGCCAAATTAGTTGAGATTTCAAAACCATCTCGAACAGGGCTCTGGCACACCTAAAACCAGCTTGAGGTTGGTTTTAGGTTGGAATTCAGTTGGTCGTGATTGCTGGCACACCCCTGTATATATTGTTTTAGTCGCCCCGAGGGCGGTTGCCTATGTGCAGCCGAAATATATTGGATTTTAAATCATTAAATTGCTTTATGTTTTTTTAATTTTTTACACTCACTTGTCCTCGAGCTGGCAAACATACCCTACATAAAGTAGAAAAGTCGTTGTTTAGCTAAAACCTTTAAATAGGACTTGGACTTGGAAAAAAAAAGGAAATTTGGATTTTTGGCAGAGGTTTTTGCAAAAAAATTTCAAAATTTGGCAACATTTTTTGAAAAAAATATTTGTAGTGGAAAAAAAGAAGAATCCTTCCTGTAAAAGATTGAGCGGTTGAGCGGTTCTCGAGAAAACTTGTCAACCGTTTTTGAAAACACTGTTTCGAGAAAAGAGCGTTTAAAGTTTTGGCACTGAGCCCAGCTACCCTGAGGCGCTCAACCTATTTTAAATATATATTCAAAACTATAATTTAGATCGTCCTGAAATTGAGACAATATTCTAAAGATGTAACCCCTTGAAGCTAGACACCTGAAACTTTGCAATATCTTGGTCCATATCTGCGTCAGACAAACTGTAAATAAAGGAGTGCTACGTCCACTGGGTTGCTGGGAAATCGATAACAAGTCGATAAACCTGGATGCCTAAATCAATAAGACACGCATATACATATATCACAATTGTTATGGTCGGCATTTGGTTTATCGATGGTCGAGGCGTTGTACGAGGGTTGGAGAGTCGTGCTGGCGCCCGACACTCGATTAATGTAGGCTTGACAGGTGAACGGCAGATGGTGGGGAAGAAGTAGAGTGGCTAAACCGTGATTAGGCAGATTTGAAGATTGGCAGAAGCAGCAGCAGCAGTTGGAAGTTAAGAAAAAGGGAATAAGATAGGATTCGCTAGACATAAAGACAGGTATGGACAAAAGTGAGGTGAAGTGAATAGTGGCGGTAATTTGGTTGCATCGATATTTTTCCGTGTATAACTATACAGGCGAACACCGGCAACTGCTGCACTTCATCCCGAGCGGCCGAGAACAGCAAGCGAGACCACCGGACGAGGATTGGCCAACCCGTCTGGGTGGTCACCAGGTTTTTATTTAGCACCTAATACTTTAAAAATCAGCGCCGTCGTACCCAGCTGTCGACGCAGTCCACAGCTGCTATTGCGCCAGCTGCCTGCGCGCGCACACGCACACGCACACCAACATCCAGCCCAGCCACAGGCACAGTTGGCCGCAGTCCAGCGAGCAGCCTCCCAAAAATAATTATATTCATTCGCATATTCATCACCGCTGCCCGCTAGTTATTTATTTATTTATTATTAATTTAATCAGTATTATTTAATTTAATTTATTATTTATTTATAGTATTTATTTATTTCTTTAGTTTTTGTTTAATGTTTATTTTGTTTTTCGTTTATTAGTTTTTTTGTTTATTTTCGTTTATGTTTATTTAATTTATCATTTTCTTTTTGTTTTATTTATATTAAGTAAATCTAATTTAAGATAAAAAATGTTTAAATTTAAATGAATAAATATAAGGTTTTTATCGTTTAGTTAACATGTGTGAGTAGTTGTTTATGTGTGGGTGGGATGACGATGTGTTGATGTCGGGGTAAACTGTTGTTGGTTATGTAGTTGTGTTTAGGGAGTTGGCGGTAATTTTAAAAATGCCAACTCATAGGTAGGGAGGGCACATTAGGGGTAAATGTCAACACCTGTTTACCATATGTATTCCTAAAGTTGGCCGATTCCTCGAAAATTTGCTGCTTGTCCGTTTGTTGATAGTTTTTGTAAAAATATAAATGTTTGTTACTCCGGCCCACATTGTATCGAGGTCGTATCCATCCCTGGGTAACCGATTTGCTAGCCGGCAATCGATACAGTGTTGGGAAGAAAAAGCCGGATAGTAACAAATGGCGCCCAATTGAAGACTCAATAATAAGAAGTTAGTGAAGCCACAGTATTTGTTCAAGTATTGTTTTTTTTTTATATACTTTGATACCGAAGGTCTCATAGTATATTGGTTTTGTGCAATGTCCGTCATGGTGTCCGTCTGTCCGTCTGTATGAACGCAACATTTTTCGACATCCGTTAAGCTAGAGACTTGAAACTTTGCAATTATGTTTGTCTATAGGCGAGACAGATAAAGTGTCAAGATTGGGGTGCCACGCCTACTAGGAGGCTGGGAAATCGATAAATTCGATATCTGAAAACCGATAAAACCAAATATTTTAGGTTCTTGCTTTGATGTTGACGGTTCGTCGTCAAACAGCATTGATGGGTCAAATGTCACAGGTGCTGTTAACACCGAAGGTAAAAAGAGATGCAAGCTATGTTTGTTGTTCAAACGAACAAGTCCTGATCTCAATATTCTAATGTTTTCTTCAGCCTGTGGTTTATGTTCATTAGTTAGTCTACTATAATTTTGTTGAACGAGCTCTCTTAGCTTGTTGAACTGTTCGACTAATATACTAGTGTGTTTAACTATTGTTATGGGCTTAATGGGGACGTTATTGTTCAGACATTAATATGACTGCATATTCTGTCCGTATCTCAATGATCTGTTTACGTATTTCCTACCATTCCATGAGCTACTAACTTTTATCGATGCAATCGCACCATTAGTATAGTAACTCGACCCAGGAAGACGTTATCTTCTGCTATTTCTTTTACCATCACATATGGCAAAGTGGATAGCACTATACCTTTTTCTGTTTTATTGCAGTGGTATAGTGGGCTAGTTGTTCTATTAAACGAGTCTATATAGGCGTTCTCAAAATCAGTTGTCGAAATAAATTCGCGTAATTGATTTAGTACACTTATTGCTCGTATAATGAAATATGGGTCTCTTTCGAACGTATGTGCTATTGCCTCATGCATTTTAAAATATTTATGGAGTCTCTCTTTTTTTTTGCTTTTAATGAAAAAGTATCAGTGCTCGGGAATGCATACGATCTAGACTTTATCCAGATCGTTACCTCGACTAATATACTTTTTCTTAAGGCACCTATTGTGCACTTGATAGACTTTCATAAATAAATTTATACTCATAAGTACTACAATGACAATAAGCAGGGATGTTATTAACTTCAAGTCAGGCGTTTCGACCTCGACTTTATTAATAACATTTGCGGTGGATTCCACCGTTTTTGTGTCTATAAGGCCCATCTTGGACCATGGAAATCTATGGACTAAGGTGAATAAAGTGTCCGTTTTGGATCTTTTATATATGTTACTTGTAGTAATATTTTATCTTAATATTTTTATTTAAAACATAATAATTATCTATGCAATTGTATATGTATAATTATTTTATTTTATTTATTTATTTAATTTTTTTTTTACCTATTTGTTTATATATATGGTATATATATAAATATATGTGTACATAATATAATTATAAATTTACAGAAAATTGCGTACATCTATATTTTATTTTAATAATTTTGAGACAGAGGATTTTAAGCTATAGGGTCGGACGCCAACTGGCAGAGAGAAGTTTAAAATTAATTCACATAAGGTGAATGTTTTTACATGGGTAGCCTGCCTATTTTGTTGTATGGCTTTTTGGGCCGTACTCTCCTTAACTCGCACAACACAGTGCGAGTTATTACAAATTCTAAAAAATTTTTTTTTTTATATAATTTTTCAGTAGTTGTAGTTGATGCGATTCGATTAAAGGTGAATGCCATGTGATTCGAGTAAAAGATGGCTGCTTCTTCTCGTCTTATTTGGCTGCCTTGGTGCGGTCAGCGTTGCCGGTGCAGGTCATCGCACAGGCCGGGTCATACAGTGGTCCAGCGCAGTCGTTAGGGCATTTGTTTGTCTTCTTGGGTAGCGGCTTTTCTTCTGGTGGTGGATAAGTTTTTAGTAAATTTCTTATTATGTGAGGAGCAGGTGTTACGGTTTGTGCTTTATATTTTCGTTCTTCCGCCTCTAAGAAATCTAACTCATCGGCTAGTTTCTTGGCGTTTTCCCAAGTCGGGGGCTTTGTGTTATTATATAACACTTTACAAATTTCGGCTTTGCGTTTTTTTATGCGCAACCGTATGCCACCACGATTTCTTGGTTTTTTTTTATTTTAACTTCAACTTTGTTAGCCGTTTCGCTGGCTAGCAGTTGGCGCGCCCTGTACTCATCAAGAGTGATGCGTAAGCACATTAAAACATGAATGCACAAAACCACACACTCTGAAATTTAGTTTTTCGTTGTATCCGCCACTGTTGTTGATTTTATATATTGACTGTTTTTGATTTCAAAGATTTTTCTTTTGTTTCTGCTGGTCACCCATGGTTGTGTCTTCTTGCTCCTTTTTCGTTTCTGTTTGATACAATCTTTCTTAAAGTATATTTTAGCCTAAGCCGCGGAGCTGCGCTGTCAGTGACGCCGGCAGCGGAGCGGCTCTCTTCTCTATATGCACTTAATGTAAAGCTCTGTCGCAGCAGAGCGTAATAAGAATATAGAGAGAGTGTGTGGTATATGCATGCATTGCGAGTACATATATATTACTCGTGGTATGCGCTACATAAGCGTAGCGTGGGATATGCGCCGTCAGCTGAATGGCCGGCTAGTGTACTAGCGGGCCGGGCTGCGTAATATGAGCCTGAGTCAATAAACTCAAATGGCTCTGCGCTTTTGGCTTTATGTTTGTTATTGTATGCAACAAAGTGTCGCATACTTATGTATTTAAGTACAGGGTGTTATTTAATGCATATACACTACCCAATGAATTGCGGCCAATTCTTGTTCTGTTGTGGACTTATTACTTTCACCTTGAGTAAAGGATCTTGAAGCATATGCCACTGGTAGCTGTTGACCGTTATGGTCTTGGGTTAGTACCGCTCCACATGCCTGTTTACTGGCATCTGTAGTTATGCAAAATTGTTTGCTGAAATCTGGGTACTGAAGTAATGTAGGTTTCATTAATTCCCGTTTTAAATATTCAAATGCATTGTTGCAATCTGATGTCCATTCGAACTGGACATTCTTTTTACAAAGCCTCGTTAAGTGGCGTGAGTAATCAGAAAAGTTTTTGATAAATCTCCTGTAGTAGTTGCAAAATGCAACGAATCGTCTAGCTTCGTCCGCATTTGTCGGTTGTGGGTAATTTTTAATGACCTCATATTTAGTGTCATCTGGCAATATACCTTTATCAGTACATTTATGACCTAAATATGTGACTTCTTTCATAAAGAAAGTACATTTTTCTGGATGCAGCTTCAAGTTGTGTTGTCTACATAGATTGAAGACGTCGGTCAAATTCTTGAACATATGCTTTTCAGAGCATCCGATCACAACTAAATCATCCATATATAAAAATGCTTGCGACGGCTGTAAGCCTGAAAATGCAAGAGTCATCATGCGTTGGAAGGAATTAGGAGCAATTTTTAATCCAAATGGTAATCGCGTGTAGCGATATGAGCCTGTTGCTGTGGAAAATGAAGTAATATTTCGGGACTTTTCGTCCAGCTCGATCTGGTGTAATCCAGACATTAAATCTAGGCATGAAAAATATTTTGCTCTGCCTAATTGGTCAAGAATATCTTCTATTCTTGGAAGTGGGAATTTATCTGCTAATAGCTTTTTATTGATTTGACGATAGTCAACTACTAATCGCCATCTCTTTTCTGCCGAATTAGGCAATGATTTCTTGGGTACCAAGAGAAGTGGGCTATTATATTCAGATATTGATGGTTCTACAATACCATCCTTTATTAACTTGTCTACCTGCTTTTGTATCTCAGGCCTTTGGCTTTCTGGCATTCGGTAGTTCTTAATATAGACAGGTGTTCTGTCGTTCAATCTCAATTTTTGTCTATAAAAATTGTTAGCTGATATGGCCTCTGTTTCGAGGCCAAAAATATCGCTAAACTCGGTGCATAACTGTGTTAACTCATTTTTAAAGGCAGTTGGAAATTTTAATTTCTTTAATACTTCTACTAATCTATTTTCTTGGTATTCTGTTGCTTCGTATATATCATAATCGCTTGTTGATTCGCTAGTAATCTTAGCACTGTTCACTACAGTGTTTTCATTTCTTGTATTGATTATGCGAATCATAGCGCTTGTGGTATCTACTAAAGCACTTGCTATTATTATCCCTGGTGACAACTCCTGATTTGGAATTACGAGATATTTTTCTTTTGATTTGATTTTTATGTATCGGAAAACTTCCGATCTAGCTGGTAGTAATATCTGGTCTTCCAAGGAGTGTACCATTGGGATATCGACTTGTTTGAAGTTTTTGGGTCTAATTGTGAACCAATCTTCTTCGTCTTGAAATTCCAAAATACAATTGTATTTTTTTAGGAAATCCAATCCGATTATGCCATCACCCGGTATAGGAAAATTGTCTGGCACTACGTGGAACTCATAAGGTATAAGCACATTTTTAACACTTATATCCAACTTTATTGTTCCAAGAGACTGTATCGATCCATGCCCAATTCCAGATATATTAGCCTTTACTAATAAGTTTACTCAGTCTAGATTATTATTTCTGCATTTAAGCAGTGAAATGTCTATTAATAGCGTCAATTGTGTATTTGTTTGGATATTTAATACTTGAACAAAAACGCTTAAATTGAGATTGATCTTACACACCTTTACTGTTGGGTGTTGCTCAAGGGGGATTGCATGTTTTCCGCCTGTACATTACGCACATTGCGGTTGTTATCATTTCCATCCAGATTTTGGTTTCTGTGTAAACCTCTACCTCGATTATTGGAGTTGCCGCCACGGCTTCTATTGCCTCCGCGATAACCTCCATGGCCATGATTGTTATAATTACCTCTGCCATTACCTCTATTGTGGTAATAAAAACTTTGTCCTCTATTGTTGTAGAAAAAGACAGTATTAGTATTGCCGGTCATGTCTGTACAGCAGTGTATGTATTTTTCGATAACACTATTCATAGTGTTGAAATTGCCTGCTTCCAATATTGTTTTTATTTTTTCGTTTTCGCAGTTTCTAGTCATTGCAGATATTGCTTCTTTTGTAGCGAATTTATCTGCATTGTCTGCGTCAAGACCATCATCTATGTAGGCAGCCTCGAGCGACCTACGTAGAGTTTCGATCTCTGTCGTATATTGGGGAGCGGTTTTACCTCGCTGCTGTGTGTTTAAAAGTTTTGCTTTTAATACATCGGGTGATTCACCCTTAACTGATGTCTTCAGAATATCTATTATTCTGGAAATAGTTGTCTCGCTCTGTACCTTATATGACAGAGGGCCGATTATTTTTGTTTTAATTACTTCTACGGCCAACAGTTCATCTTCACCCTTGGTGAGATCTGTTAATTTTAATGCTGTCAAGAACATGTTTAGATTGATTATTTTACCATCGAACTCTGGTATTGTGGACGAAATTTGTCGCACATATTCCCTCGCATTTGCTGCTGAGTTCGCCATTTTATTTTTTTGGTGTGGTAAGCTTTCTTCCAAATCTTGGTAAAGAATTTCTTCAAAATAAACTTGCTTTGATGTTGACGGTTCGTCGTCAAACAGCATTGATGGGTCAAATGTCACAGGTGCTGTTAACACCGAAGGTAAAAAGAGATGCAAGCTATGTTTGTTGTTCAAATGAACAAGTCCTGATCTCAATATTCTAATGTTTTCTTCAGCCTGTGGTTTATGTTCACTAGTTAGTCTACTATAATTTTGTTGAACGAGCTCTCTTAGCTTGTTGAACTGTTCGACTAATATACTAGTGTGTTTAACTATTGTTATGGGCTTAATGGGGACGTTATTGTTCAGACATTAATATGACTTTGCATATTCTGTCCGTATCTGAATGATCTGTTTACGTATTTCTGACCATTCCATGAGCTACTAACTTTTATCGATGCAATCGCACCATTAGTATAGTAACTCGACCCAGGAAGACGTTATCTTCTGCTATTTCTTTTACCATCACATGTGGCAAAGTGGATAGCACTATACCTTTTTCTGTTTTATTGCAGTGGGCTAGTTGTTCTATTAAACGAGTCTATATAGGCGTTCTCAAAATCAGTTGTCGAAATAAATTCGCGGAATTGATTTAGTACACTTATTGCTCGTATAATGAAATATGGGTCTCTTTCGAACGTATGTGCTATTGCCTCATGCCTTTTAAAAAAATTTATGGAGTCTCTTTATACTTTGATACCGAAGGTCTCATAGTATATTGGTTTTGTGCAATGTCCGTCATGGTGTCTGTCTGTCCGTCTGTCCGTCTGTCTGTCTGTCCGTCTGTCCGTCTGTCCGTCTGTCCGTCCGTATGAACGCAACTTTTTTCGACACCCGTAAAGCTAGAGACTTGAAACTTTGCAATTATGTTTATCTATAGACGGTACAGATAAAGTGCCAAGATTGGGTTGCCACGCCTACTAGGAGGCTGGGAAATCGATAAATTCGATAACTGAAAACCGATAAAACCAAATATTTCTCACATTCTTACAGCTAGAGTTACCAAATTTTGCACGCAGATAGCTAGTCATGTCCCTGAAAAAACTGCATCAAAATTTTGGATGCCACGCCCACTCCTTCCGCCCCCATCATCCCTGCTCCTTGAAATTGGAAAAGCCTATAGTTTTCACATTTTTTGGGCTAGAGGCACCAAATTTTGTGGCAAGATAGATATTGACGTTCCCCAAAATTATGCATCAAAATTTTGGATGCCACGCCCCCTGATTCCGCCCCCATCCCCCTTCTCCATGAAATTGGAAACGCCTATAGTTTTCACATTTTTTGGGCTAGAGCCACCAAATTTTGTGTCAAGATAGATATTAACGTTCCCCAAAAATATGCATCAAAATTTTGGATGCCACGCCCCTTATTCCGCCCCCATCCCCCCTTCTCCATGAAATTGGAAACGCCTATAGTTTTCAAATTTTTTGGGCTAGAGCCACCAAATTTTGTGTCAAGATAGATATTGACGTTCCCCAAAAAAATGCATCAACATTTTGGATGCCACGCCCCTAATTCCGCCCCCATCCCCCTTCTCCATGAAATTGGAAACGCCTATAGTTTTCATAATTTTTGGGCTAGAGCCACAAAATTTTGTGTCAAGATAGGTACTGACGTTCCCCATCAAAACTTGGATGGCACGCCCACTGATTTCGCCCCCATCCCCCTTCACCAAGAAATTGGAAACGCCTATAGTTTTCACATTTTTTGTGCTAAAGCCATCAAATTTTGTGCCAAGATAGATATTGACGTTCCCCAAAAAAATGTATCAAATTTTTGGATGCCACGCCCCTAATTCGGCCCCCATCCCCCCTTCTCTATGAAATTGGAAACGCCTATAGTTATCACATTTTTTGGGCTAGAGCCACCAAATTTTGTGTCAAGATAGGTACTGAAGTTCCCCATCAAAACTTGGATGCCACGCCCCATGATTCCGACCCCATCCCCCCTTCACCGTGAAATTGGAAACGCCTATAGTTTTTACATTTTTTGGGCTAGAGCCACCAAATTTGGTTGGAAGATATATGGTGACAACTACAAAAGGTCTGCATCAAAAATTAGGATGCCACGCCCACCTCTGCCGCCCACTATTTAAAATCGGAAATTTCGATATCTCTTATAGTTTTTAAGCTAGAGCCCGTAAATTGGGTAGAAAGATAGAAGGCAACATCAACCAAAGATGTGCATCAAAATTTTGAATGCCACGCCCAACTAATCCACCCGCCTTTTAAAATCGGAATCGGCTATATCTCTAACAGTTTTTGAGCTTGAGCCACCAAACTTTTTATGAATATAGATGGTGACAGTTAAAAACATTTGATTCAAAAATTTGGATGCCACGCCTACCTCTGCCGCCCACCTTTTAAATTTGGGAGTTAAGTTATCTTCCACAGTTTTTGAGCTAAAGTCACCAAATTTGGTAACATGATAGCTGGCGATGTTTACCACATGGCCCACTCCCTTCGCCCCTGCATTCCCCCTTATCAACCGTTCATTTACTGGTATCAAAGTATTCCGCAGTCGGTTGCGTCCGACTGCAACGTTTTTACTTGTTTTTTTTTGCTTTTAATGAAAAAGTATCAGTGCTCGGGAATGCATACGATCTAGACTTTATCCAGATCGTTACCTCGACTAATATACTTTTTCTTAAGGCACCTATTGTGCACTTGATAGACTTTCATAAATAAATTTATACTCATAAGTACTACAATGACAATAAGCAGGGATGTTATTAACTTCAAGTCAGGCGTTTCAGCCTCGACTTTATTAATAACATTTGCGGTGGAGTCCACCGTTTTTGTGTCTATAAGGCCCATCTTGGACCATGGAAATCTATGGACTAAGGTGAATAGAGTGTCCGTTTTGGATCTTATATATATGTTACTTGTAGTAATATTTTATCTTAATATTTTTATTTAAAACATAATAATTATCTATGCAATTGTATATGTATACGATTATTTTATTTTATTTATTTATTTAATTTTATTTTTACCTATTTGTTTATATAGATGGTATATATATATATATATATATATATATATATATATGTGTACATAATATAATTATAAATTTACAGAAAATTGCGTACATCTATATTTTATTTTAATAATTATGAGACAGAGGATTTTAGGTTAGAGGGTCGGACGCCAACTGGCAGAGAGAAGTTTAAAATTAATTCACATAAGGTGAATGTTTTTACATGGGTAGCCTGCCTATTTTGTTGTATGGCTTTTTGGGCCGTACTCTCCTTAACTCGCACAACACAGTGCGAGTTATTACAAATTCTAAAAAATTTTTTTTTAATATAATTTTTCAGTAGTTGTAGTTGATGCGATTCGATTAAAGGTGAATGCCATGTGATTCTAGTAAAAGATGGCTGCTTCTTCTCGTCTTATTTGGCTGCCTTGGTGCGGTCAGCGTTGCCGGTGCAGGTCATCGCACAGGCCGGGTCATACAGTGGTCCAGCGCAGTCGTTAGGGCATTTGTTTGTCTTCTTGGGTAGCGGCTTTTCTTCTGGTGGTGGATAAGTTTTTAGTAAATTTCTTATTATGTGAGGAGCAGGTGTTACGGTTTGTGCTTTATATTTTCGTTCTTCCGCCTCTAAGAAATCTAACTCATCGGCTAGTTTCTTGGCGTTTTCCCAAGTCGGGGGCTTTGTGTTATTATATAACACTTTACAAATTTCGGCTTTGCGTTTTTTTATGCGCAACCGTATGCCACCACGATTTCTTGGTTTTTTTTTTATTTTAACTTCAACTTTGTTAGCCGTTTCGCTGGCTAGCAGTTGGCGCGCCCTGTACTCATCAAGAGTGATGCGTAAGCACATTAAAACATGAATGCACAAAACCACACACTCTGAAATTTAGTTTATCGTTGTATCCGCCACTGTTGTTGATTTTATATATTGACTGCTTTTGACTTCAAAGATTTTTTTTTTTGTATCTGCTGGTCACCCATGGTTGTGTCTTCCTGCTCCTGGTTGTGCTTGCGACGCTGCTGCACTTGCTCCTACTGAAGTTGTTTGTTCATCGATGTCCAGTTCACGGTCCTGTCACGGTCGCCATGTAATTCACGTTAATAAAACAAGTGTGAATTAGGGTAAACGTGGGCGCACGTCTTTATTGTATAAGCGGTTTTTCGTATCTGTTTGATACAATCTTTCTTAAAGTATATTTTAGCCTAAGCCGCGGAGCTGCGCTGTCAGTGACGCCGGCAGCGGAGCGGCTCTCTTCTCTATATGCACTTAATGTAAAGCTCTGTCGCAGCATGCCGTAATAAGAATATAGAGAGAGTGTGTGGTATATGCATGCATTGCGAGTACATATATATTACTCGTGGTATGCGCTACATAAGCGTAGCGTGGGATATGCGCCGTCAGCTGAATGGCCGGCTAGTGTACTAGCGGGCCGCGCTGCGTAATATGAGCCTGAGTCAATAAACTCAAATGGCTCTGCGCTTTTGGCTTTATGTTTGTTATTGTATGCAACAAAGTGTCGCATACTTATGTATTTAAATACAGGGTGTTATTTAATGCATTTACACACTATAATGTATTTGCAATATGCAACTAAGCTTAAAATTACCTTTTGAAAAAGTAACACTTGTTATTGATTAGACATTTAATATTGCTTAAACTAACCAAATCTCTGGCCAAATTAGTTGAGATTTCAAAACCATCTCGAACAGGGCTCTGGCACACCTAAAACCAGCTTGAGGTTGGTTTTAGGTTGGAATTCAGTTGGTCGTGATTGCTGGCACACCCCTGTATATATTGTTTTAGTCGCCCCGAGGGCGGTTGCCTATGTGCAGCCGAAATATATTGGATTTTAAATCATTAAATTGCTTTATGTTTTTTTAATTTTTTACACTCACTTGTCCTCGAGCTGGCAAACATACTCTACATAAAGTAGAAAAGTCGTTGTTTAGCTAAAACCTTTAAATAGGACTTGGACTTGGAAAAAAAAGGAAATTTGGATTTTTGGCAGAGGTTTTTGCAAAAAAATTTCAAAATTTGGCAACATTTTTTGAAAAAATTATTTGTAGTGGAAAAAAAGAAGAATCCTTCCTGTAAAAGATTGAGCGGTTGAGCGGTTCTCGAGAAAACTTGTCAACCGTTTTTGAAAACACTGTTTCGAGAAAAGAGCGTTAAAAGTTTTGGCACTGAGCCCAGCTACCCTGAGGCGCTCAACCTATTTTAAATATATATTCAAAACTATAATTTAGATCGTACTGAAATTGAGACAATATTCTAAAGATGTAACCCCTTGAAGCTAGACACCTGAAACTTTGCAATACTTTGGTCCATATCTGCGTCAGACAAGCTGTAAATAAAGGAGTGCTACGTCCACTGGGTTGCTGAGAAATCGATAACAAGTCGATAAACCTGGATGCCTAAATCGATAAGACACGGCATTTGGTTTATCGATGGTCGAGGCGTTGTACGAGGGTTGGAGAGTCGTGCTGGCGCCCGACACTCGATTAATGTAGGCTTGACAGGTGAACGGCAGATGGTGGGGAAGAAGTAGAGTGGCTAAGCCGTGATTAGGCAGATTTAAAGATTGGCAGAAGCAGCAGCAGCAGTTGGAAGTTAAGAAAAAGGGAATAAGATAGGATTCGCTAGACATAAAGACAGGTATGGACAAAAGTGAGGTGAAGTGAATAGTGGCGGTAATTTGGTTGCATCGATATTTTTCCGTGTATAACTATACAGGCGAACACCGGCAACTGCTGCACTTCATCCCGAGCGGCCGAGAACAGCAAGCGAGACCACCGGACGAGGATTGGCCAACCCGTCTGGGTGGTCACCAGGTTTTTATTTAGCACCTAATACTTTAAAAATCAGCGCCGTCGTACCCAGCTGTCGACGCAGTCCACAGCTGCTATTGCGCCAGCTGCCTGCGCGCGCACACGCACACGCACACCAACATCCAGCCCAGCCACAGGCACAGTGGGCCGCAGCCCAGCGAGCAGCCTCCCAAAAATAATTATATTCATTCGCATATTCATCACCGCTGCCCGCTAGCTATTTATTTATTTATTATTAATTTAATCAGTATTATTTAATTTAATTTATTATTTATTTATAGTATTTATTTATTTCTTTAGTTTTTGTTTAATGTTTATTTTGTTTTTCGTTTATTAGTTTTTTTGTTTATTTTCGTTTATGTTTATTTAATTTATCATTTTCTTTTTGTTTTATTTATATTAAGTAAATCTAATTTAAGATAAAAAATGTTTAAATTTAAATGAATAAATATAAGGTTTCCTAAAGTTGGCCGATTCCGCGAAAATTTGCTGCTTGTCCGTTTGTTGATAGTTTTTGTAAAAATATAAATGTTTGTTACTCCGGCCCACATTGTATCGAGGTCGTATCCATCCCTGGGTAACCGATTTGCTAGCCGGCAATCGATACAGTGTTGGGAAGAAAAAGCCGGATAGTAACAAATGGCGCCCAATTGAAGACTCAATAATAAGAAGTTAGTGAAGCCACAGTATTTGTTCAAGTATTGTTTTTTTTTTATATACTTTGATACCGAAGGTCTCATAGTATATTGGTTTTGTGCAATGTCCGTCATGGTGTCCGTCTGTCCGTCTGTATGAACGCAACATTTTTCGACATCCGTTAAGCTAGAGACTTGAAACTTTGCAATTATGTTTGTCTATAGGCGAGACAGATAAAGTGTCAAGATTGGGGTGCCACGCCTACTAGGAGGCTGGGAAATCGATAAATTCGATATCTGAAAACCGATAAAACCAAATATTTTAGGTTCTTGCTTTGATGTTGACGGTTCGTCGTCAAACAGCATTGATGGGTCAAATGTCACAGGTGCTGTTAACACCGAAGGTAAAAAGAGATGCAAGCTATGTTTGTTGTTCAAACGAACAAGTCCTGATCTCAATATTCTAATGTTTTCTCCAGCCTGTGGTTTATGTTCACTAGTTAGTCTACTATAATTTTGTTGAACGAGCTCTCTTAGCTTGTTGAACTGTTCGACTAATATACTAGTGTGTTTAACTATTGTTATGGGCTTAATGGGGACGTTATTGTTCAGACATTAATATGACTGCATATTCTGTCCGTATCTCAATGATCTGTTTACGTATTTCTGACCATTCCATGAGCTACTAACTTTTATCGATGCAATCGCACCATTAGTATAGTAACTCGACCCAGGAAGACGTTATCTTCTGCTATTTCTTTTACCATCACATATGGCAAAGTGGATAGCACTATACCTTTTTCTGTTTTATTGCAGTGGTATAGTGGGCTAGTTGTTCTATTAAACGAGTCTATATAGGCGTTCTCAAAATCAGTTGTCGAAATAAATTCGCGTAATTGATTTAGTACACTTATTGCTCGTATAATGAAATATGGGTCTCTTTCGAACGTATGTGCTATTGCCTCATGCATTTTAAAATATTTATGGAGTCTCTCTTTTTTTTTTGCTTTTAATGAAAAAGTATCAGTGCTCGGGAATGCATACGATCTAGACTTTATCCAGATCGTTACCTCGACTAATATACTTTTTCTTAAGGCACCTATTGTGCACTTGATAGACTTTCATAAATAAATTTATACTCATAAGTACTACAATGACAATAAGCAGGGATGTTATTAACTTCAAGTCAGGCGTTTCGACCTCGACTTTATTAATAACATTTGCGGTGGATTCCACCGTTTTTGTGTCTATAAGGCCCATCTTGGACCATGGAAATCTATGGACTAAGGTGAATAAAGTGTCCGTTTTGGATCTTTTATATATGTTACTTGTAGTAATATTTTATCTTAATATTTTTATTTAAAACATAATAATTATCTATGCAATTGTATATGTATACGATTATTTTATTTTATTTATTTATTTAATTTTATTTTTACCTATTTGTTTATATAGATGGTATATATATATATATATATATATATATATATATATATATGTTTACATAATATAATTATAAATTTACAGAAAATTGCGTACATCTATATTTTATTTTAATAATTATGAGACAGAGGATTTTAGGTTAGAGGGTCGGACGCCAACTGGCAGAGAGAAGTTTAAAATTAATTCACATAAGGTGAATGTTTTTACATGGGTAGCCTGCCTATTTTGTTGTATGGCTTTTTGGGCCGTACTCTCCTTAACTCGCACAACACAGTGCGAGTTATTACAAATTCTAAAAAATTTTTTTTTTAATATAATTTTTCAGTAGTTGTAGTTGATGCGATTCGATTAAAGGTGAATGCCATGTGATTCGAGTAAAAGATGGCTGCTTCTTCTCGTCTTATTTGGCTGCCTTGGTGCGGTCAGCGTTGCCGGTGCAGGTCATCGCACAGGCCGGGTCATACAGTGGTCCAGCGCAGTCGTTAGGGCATTTGTTTGTCTTCTTGGGTAGCGGCTTTTCTTCTGGTGGTGGATAAGTTTTTAGTAAATTTCTTATTATGTGAGGAGCAGGTGTTACGGTTTGTGCTTTATATTTTCGTTCTTCCGCCTCTAAGAAATCTAACTCATCGGCTAGTTTCTTGGCGTTTTCCCAAGTCGGGGGCTTTGTGTTATTATATAACACTTTACAAATTTCGGCTTTGCGTTTTTTTATGCGCAACCGTATGCCACCACGATTTCTTGGGTTTTTTTTTATTTTAACTTCAACTTTGTTAGCCGTTTCGCTGGCTAGCAGTTGGCGCGCCCTGTACTCATCAAGAGTGATGCGTAAGCACATTAAAACATGAATGCACAAAACCACACACTCTGAAATTTAGTTTTTCGTTGTATCCGCCACTGTTGCTGATTTTATATATTGACTGCTTTTGACTTCAAAGATTTTTTTTTTTGTATCTGCTGGTCACCCATGGTTGTGTCTTCCTGCTCCTGGTTGTGCTTGCGACGCTGCTGCACTTGCTCCTACTGAAGTTGTTTGTTCATCGATGTCCAGTTCACGGTCCTGTCACGGTCGCCATGTAATTCACGTTAATAAAACAAGTGTGAATTAGGGTAAACGTGGGCGCACGTCTTTATTGTATAAGCGGTTTTTCGTATCTGTTTGATACAATCTTTCTTAAAGTATATTTTAGCCTAAGCCGCGGAGCTGCGCTGTCAGTGACGCCGGCAGCGGAGCGGCTCTCTTCTCTATATGCACTTAATGTAAAGCTCTGTCGCAGCAGAGCGTAATAAGAAAATAGAGAGAGTGTGTGGTATATGCATGCATTGCGAGTACATATATATTACTCATGGTATGCGCTACATAAGCGTAGCGTGGGATATGCGCCGTCAGCTGAATGGCCGGCTAGTGTACTAGCGGGCCGCGCTGCGTAATATGAGCCTGAGTCAATAAACTCAAATGGCTCTGCGCTTTTGGCTTTATGTTTGTTATTGTATGCAACAAAGTGTCGCATACTTATGTATTTAAATACAGGGTGTTATTTAATGCATTTACACACTACAATGTATTTGCAATATGCAACTAAGCTTAAAATTACCTTTTGAAAAAGTAACACTTGTTATTGATTAGACATTTAATATTGCTTAAACTAACCAAATCTCTGGCCAAATTAGTTGAGATTTCAAAACCATCTCGAACAGGGCTCTGGCACACCTAAAACCAGCTTGAGGTTGGTTTTAGGTTGGAATTCAGTTGGTCGTGATTGCTGGCACACCCCTGTATATATTGTTTTAGTCGCCCCGAGGGCGGTTGCCTATGTGCAGCCGAAATATATTGGATTTTAAATCATTAAATTGCTTTATGTTTTTTTAATTTTTTACACTCACTTGTCCTCGAGCTGGCAAACATACCCTACATAAAGTAGAAAAGTCGTTGTTTAGCTAAAACCTTTAAATAGGACTTGGACTTGGAAAAAGAAGGAAATTTGGATTTTTGGCAGAGGTTTTTGCAAAACAATTTCAAAATTTGGCAACATTTTTTGAAAAAAATATTTGTAGTGGAAAAAATGAAGAATCCTTCCTGTAAAAGATTGAGCGGTTGAGCGGTTCTCGAGAAAACTTGTCAACCGTTTTTGAAAACACTGTTTCGAGAAAAGAGCGTTTAAAGTTTTGGCACTGAGCCCAGCTACCCTGAGGCGCTCAACCTATTTTAAATATATATTCAAAACTATAATTTAGATCGTCCTGAAATTGAGACAATATTCTAAAGATGTAACCCCTTGAAGCTAGACACCTGCAACTTTACAATATCTTGGTCCATATCTGCGTCAGACAAACTGTAAATAAAGGAGTGCTACGTCCACTGGGTTGCTGAGAAATCGATAACAAGTCGATAAACCTGGATGCCTAAATCGATAAGACACGCATATACATATATCACAATTGTTATGGTCGGCATTTGGTTTATCGATGGTCGAGGCGTTGTACGAGGGTTGGAGAGTCGTGCTGGCGCCCGACACTCGATTAATGTAGGCTTGACAGGTGAACGGCAGATGGTGGGGAAGAAGTAGAGTGGCTAAACCGTGATTAGGCAGATTTGAAGATTGGCAGAAGCAGCAGCAGCAGTTGGAAGTTAAGAAAAAGGGAATAAGATAGGATTCGCTAGACATAAAGACAGGTATGGACAAAAGTGAGGTGAAGTGAATAGTGGCGGTAATTTGGTTGCATCGATATTTTTCCGTGTATAACTATACAGGCGAACACCGGCAACTGCTGCACTTCATCCCGAGCGGCCGAGAACAGCAAGCGAGACCACCGGACGAGGATTGGCCAACCCGTCTGGGTGGTCACCAGGTTTTTATTTAGCACCTAATACTTTAAAAATCAGCGCCGTCGTACCCAGCTGTCGACGCAGTTCACAGCTGCTATTGCGCCAGCTGCCTGCGCGCGCACCCGCACACGCACACCAACATCCAGCCCAGCCACAGGCACAGTGGGCCGCAGCCCAGCGAGCAGCCTCCCAAAAATAATTATATTCATTCGCATATTCATCACCGCTGCCCGCTAGTTATTTATTTATTTATTATTAATTTAATCAGTATTATTTAATTTAATTTATTATTTATTTATAGTATTTATTTATTTCTTTAGTTTTTGTTTAATGTTTATTTTGTTTTTCGTTTATTAGTTTTTTTGTTTATTTTCGTTTATGTTTATTTAATTTATCATTTTCTTTTTGTTTTATTTATATTAAGTAAATCTAATTTAAGATAAAAAATGTTTAAATTTAAATGAATAAATATAAGGTTTTTTTTATTTGGTTCCTAAAGTTGGCCGATTCCGCGAAAATTTGCTGCTTGTCCGTTTGTTGATAGTTTTTGTAAAAATATAAATGTTTGTTACTCCGGCCCACATTGAATCGAGGTCGTATCCATCCCTGGGTAACCGATTTGCTAGCCGGCAATCGATACAGTGTTGGGAAGAAAAAGCCGGATAGTAACAAATGGCGCCCAATTGAAAACTCAATAATAAGAAGTTAGTGAAGCCACAGTATTTGTTCAAGTATTGTTTTTTTTTATATACTTTGATGCCGAAGTTCTCATAGTATATTGGTTTTGTGCAATGTCCGTCATGGTGTCCGTCTGTCCGTCTGTATGAACGCAACATTTTTCGACATCCGTTAAGCTAGAGACTTGAAACTTTGCAATTATGTTTGTCTATAGGCGAGACAGATAAAGTGTCAAGATTGGGGTGCCACGCCTACTAGGAGGCTGGGAAATCGATAAATTCGATATCTGAAAACCGATAAAACCAAATATTTTTCACATTCTTACAGCTAGAGTTACCAAATTTTGCACGCAGATAGCTTGTCATGTCCTTGAAAAAACTGCAACAAAATTTTGGATGCCACACCCACTTCTTCCGCCCCCATCATCCCTTCTCTAAGAAATTGGAGACGCCTATAGTTTTCACATTTTTTGGGCTAGAGCCACCAAACTTTGTGTGAAGATATATATTTAAGTTCCCCAAAAAATGCATTAAAATTTTGGATGCCACGCCCCCTGATTCCGCCCCCCACCCCCCTTCTACTTGTAATTGGAAACGCTTATAGTTTTCACATTTTTCGAGCTAGAGTCACCAAATTGGGTAGGAGGATATATGGTGACATCTAGAAAAGGTCTGCATTAAGAATTAGGATGCCACGCCCACCTCTGTGGCCCACCATTTAAAGTCGGAAATTTCGATATCTCTTACAGTTTTTAAGCTAGAGCCCCCAAAATCGGTAGAAAGATAGAAGGCAACATCTACCAAAGATCTGCATCAAAATTTTGGATGCCACGCCCACCCAAGCCTCCCGCCTTATAAAATCGGAATCGGCTATATCTCTAATAGTTTTTGAGCTAGAGCCACCAAACTTTTTATGGATATAGATGGGTACAGTTAAAAACATTTGATTCAAAAATTTGGATGCCACGCCTACCTCTGCCGCCCACCTTTTAAATTTGGGAGTTAAGTTATCTTCCACAGTTTTTGAGCTAAAGTCACCAAATTTGGTAACATGATAGCTGGCGATGTTTACCACATGGCCCACTCCCTTCGCACCTGCATTCCCCCTTATCAACCGTTCTTTTACTGGTATTAAAGTTTTCCGCAGTCGGTTGCGTCCGACTGCAACGTTTTTATTTGTTTTGTATACATGTTGTGTCTGGTTAGTTCTTAGTTTGCTTTTAGTCCGAAAGCTGCTGGAGGTTTAATGCCTGACCTGACGCAGTGGTAGCGGTAGGAGGGAGCAAGGAACAACTGGTGTAATAACTACGCCACACCCTATAGCAGAGACTGAGCAATCCGAGCGTGGAGTACCATATCCTGCTTCAGGTCAGCCAGTAATCTCAGGGATAAATGGCATTATTGTAAATGTAAAAACCCTTATATCTTCTTACTGTATATGTGAACATGTGTCGAGGCCATGGTCCGTGTCATGTCCTTCAGGACCGGCATTGTGTTTTCTGCCAGTCCATGTACCGTATAACTTGTAATAGAACAGCTGTGATATAGGATAAGGACAGCTTTTAGGATTAGGACCAATGTTTGTACACAACACAAGCCGTACCCGTATCATGTTCCATGTTCGTCTTACCCCGTATATTTATGTCGTACTTCATTGTCTGAAAAAGAAAGAAAAAAAAAATTATTATTATAGTAAAGGAAAGAAAATGCGTAAGTGGGCGAAATACGTTCAGGACCAAAGAAAAGATAGGCGTAGCGCAGAATTCAATTAGAGCAGAGGGGCTGAATTAATGGCTCCTATCACTCGTTCAACGTCGCAGGCCCAAGCTGTTGAGTCTAGTATATTAGCGGACTACACAGCACCACCAGAGGAGATGGACATTTCCGAGGCAGGAGCAGTAGGCGGGCACATAGATCCCCACAGCCTAGGAGCGGAGCCGAAACGGAGTACATCTACAATGCCACAACAACAACAAGCACCTCTGGACCTTCAGAGCGAGCTGAGAGCTGCAATAAACACAGAATTATCGGAAGCTAGGGAGACTTTCAAAACGGTAATGGCAACCGGGATGGCCGAGCTACAGGCGGAAAACAAGCGAGAGATGCTTGAATACGTGAAAGCCATCCGGGAGAGCAGCCTCTACACGCAACTGTCGGGGCCCAAAGACGCGCAGCAAACTTTACGCCCACCGCCAGATCCAAACTCCGCACCACCGTCCGATCGCAGCGCAATTCCACAGCGAAAAACTCCAGCAGCTCAGGGACACTGGTTCGACAATCGCGCTCTGGAATCCGAGCAGCGGGAACAGGCGGAGCACTGGGGCTTTGGAGCGTACAGCGAAACCCAGCCGAGAGATGGCCAGCCTACGCGGAGAACATTTGGAGTGGCAGAACCAAGACCCGAGGTGATCCCGATGCGTCGATGGGGTCTGGTCTTCGATGCCAGCCCATCTGGAATGCCAGTCGGCGAATTTATCTTCAGACTGGATCATCTGAGGCAAGTCTACCAGGTGCCGTGGCCGGATGGCCTGCTGGATTTTCATACGCTAGTTGAGGGACGTGCAAAGGACTGGTACTGGATGTTCCTCAGGACGAGTGGGGCAACAGACTGGCCGAATCTGCGATACGCGCTGAAACAGAGATTCCAGACGCACAGGTCAAATTTTGAACGCGAGCAGGAGCTTCGTGAGCGGCGACAAAAGGTTGGAGAGAGCATCGACGACTATTTGCAGGCCATGTTTGCTCTCAGGTCTCGGTTGGAGGTACCTGTCAGCGACTACGACCTGATCAAGATCGTGAAGGTGAACATCCGAGACGGGATTTCACGGGTCATCTATCTGATGAGGATCACGGACCTGGAGAGGCTGCGAGAAGAATGCCATGACGCAGAGAGGATGCTGTCATCACGTTGGTCGAGGAGTCCGACCACAGCGGAGCCAGTCAGTCGGCCTAGGAACCGTTACCAGGTGAACGAGGCGTTCTACGAGGAGGATGAAGCCACTGCGGAGATTGCACCGGACGAGGCAGTCGAAGCGCTGTACAGGCCCAGAGGCGGTAGCGGCGATAGCAACGCGCTTACGGGCTGGAATTGCGCACAGCGAGTGCACACCTTCTGGAAGTGTGAGGCCACCGTGCGCAACATATTCTGTTACAAATGTGGTCTTTCAGGATTGGTGTTGCCCAAATGTCCAAAATGTCGTTCGGGAAACGAGGGGCGGAGCATGATACAGGCAGAGCAGTCGCGCTCGACGCCGTTGCCCCGAAAATAATAAAAACCTCTCCAAATCGCATGTTAGATGTAAGCTCTAGAGATAAGAACTGCATGCTAGTTAAGGATATAGTTAGAAGGACCAACACCGAGCAGTTACCGAGGCCCAAGTGGTCGACACGGCAGCCTTTGGAAGTGCGAATAGTCGCGTACGAGGAAATGAGAGCTCGTATCTTCACAAAAGAGGGTGACCCGAAGCAGAGTCAAAACTTGCCAGTTTTATGGAGGCGGAAAAGGCCCCCATTACGCCGTAGGGAACGCCAGAGCATATGCGAAGCGCTTGAGGCGGTGCTCAAGGGCGACGATCGAGCTATTGCCGAAGTTCAAATCCAAGGGCACACGGTGAAGGGGCTTCTCGACACCGGAGCGACCGTCAGCTTGCTAGGCGCAGGGTCAGTAGAGCTGATCGAGAAGTTGTGATTAATATGGCACCCACAAAGGTCCAGAGTGCGAGCTGCAGGAGGTGCGAGCTACACCATGTTGGGCAAAATATCGGTCCCGATCCATTACAAGAAAGTTACGCGCCAGATGACACTGTACGTATGCCCCGCCCTTAGACAGAGCTTAAACTTGGGCATCGACTTCTGGAAGAAGTTTCGCCTAGCACCCGATGTTCTGGGAGTGGATTCGGTCGAACAGATGGAGTCAGAGTTTGTCACCAAAGAAGAGCCGATTGAGCCGCACAAGCTAAATTCCGATCAGCAGAAGCAACTGGAAAGGGTGAAGGCTAAATTCCTAGCGTATGAAGAGCGAGGGTTAGGCAGGAATCATCTGGAACGGCATACGATCGAGCTTGTCGAGGGCACCGTGCCAGTAAAAGAACGTTTTTATCCAGTGTCACCAGCGGTCCAGCAGCTGTTATTTGCTGAAGTGGATGAAATGTTGCGACTCGGAGTCATCGAGCCAAGCGAGAGTCCGTGGAGCAACCGGATGACGTTGGTGAGAAAACCGGGCAAAAATAGGTTGAGCTTAGACGCTCGTAAGCTAAACGAGGTGACGGTGAAGGATGCTTACCCATTGCAGAATATCGAGTCGATCCTGAGCCGAGTGGATGACACCATCTACATTAGCAGTGTTGACCTGAAGCACGCTTTCCGGCAGATTGAGTTGGAGCCCAAGAGCAGAGCATACACGGCGTTCACTATTCCCGGACGCCCACTATACCAGTTCCGAATGATGCCTTTCGGACTGTGTAATGCTGCTCAACGGCTGTGTCGGTTAATGGTATCACCCGACCACAACGTCTGCGGAACCGCTTCTTCGTTTACCTGGATGACCTGTTGATCATCTCGCGCACTTTCGAGGAGCATATCAAGCTGCTAGAGGAAGTAGCGCAATGCTTAAAGGAGGCGAATCTGTCCATCGGCCGGCAAACATCGAAGTTTTGCTTTAAGTTCCTGAGGTACTTAGGGTACATTGTTGGTGACGGAGCTCTCCGAACGGATCCGAGCAAGGTCGAGGTGATAGTCCAGATCCCCGTCCCAAGAACAACTAAGCAGTTGATGCGTTTCCTCGGCACTGCAGGCTGGTATAGACGATTTATCCGCGACTTTTCGAGTCTTTCAGCGCCTTTGACAGATTGCCTTAAAATTGGCAAGAAGTTCGAAATGTCGGAGGAAGCGGTTGAAGCGTTCCACAGGTTGAAGAAGGCGCTTACATGCGCACCGGTCCTCATCCATCCCGACTTCCAGAGGCCATACTTCATCCAGTGCGACGCAAGCCACCTAGGGATTGGTGCAGTCTTGTTCCAGCGCGACGACGAAGGTGCAGATCGGCCGATCGCTTTCTTTTCAGCGAAGCTGCGTGGAGCCCTGCTGAATTACAGCGTGACGGAGAAGGTGTGTCTGGCTGCGGTGAAGGCAGTAGAGCGTTTCAGGCCGTATGTGGAGCTGATGCCTTTCACGGTCATAACGGACCATTCCAGTCTACAGTGGTTGATGTTGCTCAAGGACCTGAGCGGAAGACTGGCCAGATGGTCACTCGCATGTCTGGCGTTTGATTTCCGAATCGAACACCGCAAGGCAAGGACAACGTGGTGGCGGATATGCTCTCTCGTCCTTTTGACGTTGAAGAGCTCAGCTTGTTCGAGTTCGAGACGACGGAATTTGAAAGCGACGAGTATCTGGAAGTGTTTCCCAGATCTTAGGGTTGACTGCGCCTATTTTATTTCCTGCCGAGGATGGCAGCTCCGGTGCGGTCGTAGTGCTTGACTGCGAAAGTTGCAAAGAGTCGAAGCACAGCACGCAAGTTGGCAGGCCAAAGATGGGCCATGAGGTGGTGACCGAGCGGCCGATGCAGAAACTGTACATGGACTTCTTGGGCAAGTATCCGCGCTCTCGACGGGGTAATGCCTATGTCTTTGTGTTGCTGGACCATTTCAGTTTGTGTGGCTCAAGGCGATACCGAAGGCGACATCGGCGGCGGTTATCAAGTTCTTGAGGGAGGAGCTGTTTACCGTATTTGGAATGCCCGAGATAGTGCACACCGACAACGGCAAACAATTCGTGTCGCAGGAGTTCGTAGCTTTGCTTGAGCATCACGGCATTAAGCAGGTCCGCACGGGAAATTATGCCCCTTAGTCCAACGCGTCGGAACGAGTCAACCAATCGGTGCTGGCTGCTATCCGATCGCACGTTGGAGGCGACCAGACGCTGTGGGATGAGAAGCTGCCCGAAATCGCGATGGCGTTGCGCAGTGCAGTGCACTCGGCAACGGGGACGTCTCCCTACTTTGCGCTTTTTGGATAGCACATGTTCAGTAACGGCAGTGACTACAGGCTGGCCAGGAAGTTAGGGGACGTCAATGACGCGGCGATCAAGCCACTGGAAAGATCCGAGAAGCAGCAGATCTACCGGCAGCAGGTACACGAGACACTGCACAAGGCGTACGATAAATCAGCGAAGCGGTACAACCTAAAGGCCCGTGATGTCCAGTTTACCGCCGGTCAAGAGGTCTTTAAGCGAAATTTTGTGCTGAGCGACTTCGCGAAGAATCTGAGTCGTGCTGGCGCCCGACACACGATTAATGTAGGCTTGACAGGTGAACGGCAGATGGTGGGGAAGAAGTAGAGTGGCTAAGCCGTGATTAGGCAGATTTAAAGATTGGCAGAAGCAGCAGCAGCAGTTGGAAGTTAAGAAAAAGGGAATAAGATAGGATTCGCTAGACATAAAGACAGGTATGGACAAAAGTGAGGTGAAGTGAATAGTGGCGGTAATTTGGTTGCATCGATATTTTTCCGTGTATAACTATACAGGCGAACACCGGCAACTGCTGCACTTCATCCCGAGCGGCCGAGAACAGCAAGCGAGACCACCGGACGAGGATTGGCCAACCCGTCTGGGTGGTCACCAGGTTTTTATTTAGCACCTAATACTTTAAAAATCAGCGCCGTCGTACCCAGCTGTCGACGCAGTCCACAGCTGCTATTGCGCCAGCTGCCTGCGCGCGCACACGCACACGCACACCAACATCCAGCCCAGCCACAGGCACAGTGGGCCGCAGCCCAGCGAGCAGCCTCCCAAAAATAATTATATTCATTCGCATATTCATCACCGCTGCCCGCTAGTTATTTATTTATTTATTATTAATTTAATCAGTATTATTTAATTTAATTTATTATTTATTTATAGTATTTATTTATTTCTTTAGTTTTTGTTTAATGTTTATTTTGTTTTTCGTTTATTAGTTTTTTTTGTTTATTTTCGTTTATGTTTATTTAATTTATCATTTTCTTTTTGTTTTATTTATATTAAGTAAATCTAATTTAAGATAAAAAATGTTTAAATTTAAATGAATAAATATAAGGTTTTTATCGTTTAGTTAACATGTGTGAGTAGTTGTTTATGTGTGGTTGGGATGACGATGTGTTGATGTCGGGGTAAACTGTTGTTGGTTATGTAGTTGTGTTTAGGGAGTTGGCGGTAATTTTAAAAATGCCAACTCATAGGTAGGGAGGGCACATTAGGGGTAAATGTCAACACCTGTTTACCATATGTATTCCTAAAGTTGGCCGATTCCTCGAAAATTTGCTGCTTGTCCATTTGTTGATAGTTTTTGAAAAAATATACATTTTTGTTACTCCGGCCCACATTGTATCGAGGTCGTATCCATCCCTGGGTAACCGATTTGCTAGCCGGCAATCGATACAGTGTTGGGAAGAAAAGGCCGGATAGTAACACAATTTAACAGCTAGAGCTACCAAATTTATTGGAAAGATAGCTTGTGACTTCCCGCAAATAACAGCATCCAATATTTTGGTTCCACTCCTTCCGTCCCCAGCCAGCCTGCTCGTTGATATTGAAAACGCCTAAAGCTTTCACAGTTTTGGTGTCAAAATAGGTAATGACGTTTTCCCAAAACTGCATAACATTTCCGATGCCACGCCCACACCTGCTGCCACCAGATCCTTTTTTTTTTAAATAGGAATGCATGTATCTTTTACAGTTTTTAAGCTAGAGTCACTAAATTTAATAGGAAGACCGCTGATGACAGATCCCAAAGATTTGCATAAAAACTATGGATATCCACCTTGTAATTTTGGAATCGGCTATATCCTCAACAGTTTTTGAGCCAGATGCACCAAATTTGGTAGAAAGATAGACGGTGACACCTACCAAATATCTGCATAAAAAATTTGGATGCCACGCCCATCTTTTAAAATCATAATCCGCTTTTGAGCTAGAGTAGGTAGTGACATCTAAAAAATATTTGCATACAAATTTGGATGCCACGCCCACCTCTGCGCACGTGCACATGTGCGGCCCGTCCAAAATGATACAAAACTATTGTCTTGGCATTTTTTGACCTGCTACAACTATTATATTTTTTATTGCTTAGTTGATAGCACGCTAGGGTGATCAAATCTAAGGCCGAAAGTTAACCCACAAGCTCAAAATAAAACGAACATTTTTAGGAAATTGTTTTTAGAATTATTTCTTAAAATTTTTAGTAAAATATGCATATGCAGGAATGTTGTTCATAGTTTAGTCAAACTGTGCTATATTGTTTTCTTTTTGCAGTCGCCGCCATCAACATTACCAATCACAGCGTAGCACCCGCTCACAGGACATCACAATGAACGCGTCATCACATAATCAACAGCAGGCACCACTGCCAGTGTCCGCCCCCGCAGCATTATCTATCCATCAGCAATCCAATGGAATTAGACCTCTAAGCAGCTACCATGAATATGATAAGGTGCAACAACAGCAGCAGCAGCGCGTAGGCAGCGTTAAGCACGGTCACAACCATAGTCACGGAGTTGGCCATCAAAATGGTATCTCATTGTCGCCGACCAGCGTGACACGGCCGCGATGGAAGGCAGCGGCGCTCAATGGGTACTCGCCGGCATCATTAAACAACAGCGCACGGAGCCGCGGTCCGTTTGTTACCCAGGTCACCATTCGCGAGCAAAGTGGCAGACAACAATTGCAATCACAGCCACTGCTGCATACATATAACACCGTGGAGCCGCAGTCGCAGTATGGTAGAACCGACAGCGCACAGCCACATGCTTCTAAGGTGTGACTATAGGTGCTGGCGCATGTGCGCGGCTCTTTCGACATCCTAGTAAAAAAGCAACGCAGGAAGCTAAGTGAGGTGGAGGTTTTCTATTATGCCACCGAGTGTAAAGCGGGAGACAAATTGCGCAAGCAACGCAAGTACATGAATCTAAGAAAACCAGATTGCGCATTGCGCAGGTCCGTTAGTTTTTCTTAAGTAAACAGCTGATTTTGTGACGTCACAGTAGAATACAACATTTTTGTGTTGTATGCAATTTGCATGGATATTTATGTGCAAGTTAGCTCCACAATATCTTTAAAACAAACAACCACCAAGCTTTGCTCATTGCAAAGGGACTTCACAGGGAACATACCCAAAGCGTTGACTGTTTTGGCAGGGTCAAAAAAAAATTTTTTCAGTCAAGAATGTTGTTTTAAATAAGACTGCCTTTTACACACAAATTCCATTAAATTCAAACTGCGCGCCACAGCTGCAGTCTACTGTGACGTAGATGCGCAGTAGATTTTTATTTTGACACAGCGAATGCGCAATCTGGTTTTCTTAGATTCATTACGCAAGTAAACAACTAACAAAAATATAAAAATATTTAGATATTCCAAGTACACTGCAAATTTATGAATTGCAAAATGTTAATTTAAAAGCAAAACAAAATAAATTATGTGAAAAGTATTGTATTATCCGCTCCGTCCAAGTTAAGACCATGCTAATAATAATAAAATATATATTTTAAAAAAAGACAAAATAAAATAATCGCCCGTATTCCCGTTGTCGTCGTCGACGTAAAACGTCGTCGTCTGACGACGACAAATAAAATTTTGTATTCTCGAAGTCGTTATCGTTAACTATCGACAACTATTGTCACATAATCGGTATTCTGTAAGTAAAAGTGACGACGATATTGTCTTGACACGACTCTGTTTTAGTCGTTGAGATTTTTTGTGACGACTGCCAACGACAGTTTAAGAAATAAATTGGTTTTATTAACACGCATCTGTCCCTTGTGTCAATTTGACACAATTTTGAGATTCAAAATGCTTTTTCGGCTTTTCTACTTATCCAATGTGAATAAAATGTTGGCTCACTGAACGAATTTTGACGAATTTTCAGAAAATCATGATTTAAATATATTTCCATTGTTATTTTCGTTGCAAATGAAAAAGTCCCTGGCGTGTATATTTGACACATATGGGAAAATTACGGACACTTATGTTTTTCCTTATTGCCTGCTACCTACAAATACCTAAATAGTTGGCAAACTATGGTTTTTCATTATTGCCTGTTACCTACTATGTACTACCAAAATAGTTGGCATGGGTTTTTTTCTTGTAATTCACAACTGGTTCAAGCTTGAACCTATAGAGGACCTACAAAAAATGTACCAGGATATATATAAAATATAAATTGATTAAAAATGAAAATAACAAATTCAAAACAATTTGAAAAGCTTGTTGAAGAGATGGAAAAAAATCCATCGCTTGCAAAGGGATTCCGAAGAGGAACAGTGCCATCAAATTTCAACGAAGAGTGGAAGGGCATAAGCAGTTTATTAAACGCTTTTGGACCGCCGATAAGAAATGGCGATGGCTGGCAGAAGGTATATTAGTGAATCGCATTAGATTTTCGCGATTTTAAAAATTTTATTAAATTTCAGTTTTGGAGAGACTTAAAGTTTAAGGTGAAGAAAAAAATGATAAATAATAAGGCAGAATGTAGGGCAACCGGAGGTGAAATAAACAAGCAAGTTCCGCTAAGCTCATTGGAGGAGTCCGTGGCAAACTTGCTGAACTTTGAAAGACAGCTAAGCCCCGAGGGAAGTGCTCAAGGAATTGCAATTGCTAACGATTGCGATGTGTTAGATGAACTCCAAGAAATAGTACCGGACAATTGTATTGAAGTTGATTCGGCGGGAGACGAAGAACTACCAACAACATCGCGAAACCCCGAAAAGTCAACCACTCTATTGGCAAGGAAAAAACCAACAAGCAAGGTACAATTACTGGAAAGTCATAGTGACATGCTGCACAAGGTGCTTTTAGATATTTCAAACAGCTTAGCATCCATCAAGCGCACTAAGGAAGATGCGTCCCTCTACTCCCCCAAACTATTGGAGGTCGAGGAGAAAAAACTAAAGCTTCTGGAAAAGCGGGATTTACGAGAAATCGAGCTTAACGAAAAAGAGCTGCAATTAAAAACCAAGGAAATTGCTTTGAAAGAAAAAAAACTAGAATTGTTAAATATAAATAATTAAAAATTAAACTTTATTTTTGTTATATTTAAATGAAACTTAATTTTATTTCGTTGCGGATATCCGTAGCTTCGGAACTTGGTAAATGGTCAATGTCACCGATTCCAGCGTCCATTTGACCAATTTCTTCAGTTTCTTCGATTTCCTCATGTACACTTGTGTCATATTTAATACATACATTATGCAATGCTGCACAAACATTAACAATTTGAGTTGCCTTTGCCGGTTTGTAGTGGAGTTGGCGGGCACCGATTATACATCGGAATCTGTTCTTCAAAACACCAATTGTGCGCTCCACAACATTTCTTGCCTTGGCATGCTTTACGTTGTAAGCCGCCTCAGCACTTCTACTTTCCGCAGATCGATAAGGCGTCATAAGATGAGGTTGCAGCGGATATCCAGCATCACCTATATTAAAAACTTTTAAAATGGTGGGCTTTGTATGTTAATCATTCTTACCTAAAAGCCAATTGTGTTGATCACCAGCACGATAATTTTCTTCCACAACGCGTTTGGCATGGCTTACATTCCATATTAGGCTATCATGCGCTGAACCAGCATACCGGGCATCCACAAAGCGAATATTCATTTTGTGATCGCAAATCTGGATTAAATTGAAACAAATCTTGAATTATATAAAACTTTATATACTTATAAAGGATACTAACAATCATGGCATTCAAACTGAAAAATCCTTTTCGATTATAATAGAGGTGCTGGTCTTCCTAGTTTGGAGCCAAGATCTTAATGTGGGTGCCATCCACACACCCAATTACTCCGGGAAATCCTGTTTTCTCAAAAAAGTTGAGTTTGGCCTCAGCTTTTTTCACCTCAGTCATCTCTAGCTTTATCCAAAGGGGACAAATAACTCTTTCCCATATGTCAATCGTCTCCGACAATATCCTTGAGACAACCGGCTGCGACAAACCAAGATTAAAGTCGTTTCCGACACTAAGTTGGTAGGATCCCCGACCTAAAAACAACAATGTTGCAGCCAACTTAGATTTGTTGCTCACGGAAAACGACCTGACTGCATTTTTCATCCTAGGCTCTATTTCTTGGAGAACATTCCTTAAGCGAAAGTATGTTTCAAATCTTAAAAAAAATTAAACAAGTTAGCGGGTAACATTGAACCCAAATTGTGATTTTATTACTTACTTCTTATCAGGCAAGTTCATTATGTCTGACCTTATCCTTATGTTTCTCCTTATTTTAAAAAGGTTCGATTTTTTCATCATCACTAGATGAATCAGATGCGAAAAACATATTTATTTACTTATAAATTTATTAAAACTTGCAAACAACTGTCAAATTTCTGTGTGCATGGTGTTTTTGCGATAGAACTATCGATAACGAGACGTCGTCACAAGTCTGTTACAGAATACCGAAATAGCATCGAAGTGATACGATATTGATGTGATGTGACAACGACTCTAAATTGACAACGACGTCGACGACGACAACGGGAATAAGGGCGAATGTGTTATACAACACATATTCATACAACACTTAGTTTGGCACCCGCCGCATTATAAAAAGATCTCAGGTTCAAATCCCCGTCACGGTAAGTGTGAAAAAAATGTGTAATGGCTTTTTCTGTAATTTCGTACATTTTTAGACAGCATGGGAAAATCAGATATTGCCAATGTTTGGATTACACAAAATCTTGGATCATGAACCATAATACGACTCAATTGAAATTTTTTTTTTTAATTCTGTTATTTTTTGTACTCAAAGTAGTCAGTTGACAACTAGTTTTAGTTTTGGCCCAAAGTAGCCAGTTGGCAACCAAGAATGATAGAGACCAGATTGCGACATCCGAGTGTGTTCCCGTTATAATACGTCATAGGTTTCATTTGAAGAGTTGCCACCGTATAACGTTTTTCTTATAAAAATGTAGGCCATACAAATTATAAACAAAACGAGTGAATTTTATGTTCTTTGGTAACCCTGAAGAAAACACTAAATGAAGTGCACAGTGGCCGGTTGCAGCCAAAGACAGAAAAAAGTGTAAATAATTTGTAATTCAATTAGGCATGGAATGTTTTATTTGGGTATTGGTTGCTTTATTTGAAATAAATAACAATAGCTAAGACTTTTATGAGATAATTCATGAACTAAGTGCTATTCAAAATTATATCAAATTTGAAACCTTGTCCCACTGTCACACAGTTTTCACATATTTTAAATGAACTAGTCTAGTCCTCGTAGGTCATCACCAAGTAAATGTAAACAGTTGTTAACATTGCAAAGCAATCAAGCGAGAACTAGTTATTGCCACTTTGCAACTAGTTCTAGACTGTTTCTGAACTAGTGCTATGACACCTTGCTTGAACAGCTGTTCTACATATTTCGTGAATGGCAAATCTGGATTTTGTTTACATTTTAAAGTGCAAAAGGTGAACGGTGTTTTCTTCTATGGACCAATAATAAAATAAATGTAAAACAAATAATTAAATGCAATTTTAATTTAACTTACATTTAGACGGCTCAATGACTTTCCATAAATTAAATTCATCTTCTTAGTGTCATATTCACACACCTAAAAAACACCGCAAAAGTTGCCACCTCATTAAAAAAGGTTTGCTGCAATAACTCAGTTAAATTTACAACAATTTTGTTTCCTTAAAGTACGATTTTTTTTTAAGTTTATTTGTCACAAAAAAGTGGCTTTAAAATTGACCTATTAACGACTCCGAATAATAGTTATTGTTAACCAAACAAGGTGGCAGCTCCTTTGTTAGGGACGGTTTTGCACGCTTACACAGAACGGCAAATAGTCTAAAAGATTTATTAAAATCAAAAATCATGAATTAAAAAATATACTAAATTCAAATGTATTTGCAATATGCAACTAAGCTTAAAATTACCTTTTGAAAAAGTAACACTTGTTATTGATTAGACATTTAATATTGCTTAAACTAACCAACTCTCTGGCCAAATTAGTTGAGATTTCTAACCCATCTCGAACAGGGCTCTGGCACACCTAAAACCAGCTTGGTTTTAGGTTGGAATTCAGTTGGTTTTGATTGCTGGCACACCCCTGTATATGTTGTTTTAGTCGCCCCGAGGGCGGTTGCCTATGTGCAGCCGAAATATATTAGATTTTAAATCATTAAATTGCTATATGTTTTTTTAATTTTTTACACTCACTTGTCCTCGAGCTGGCAAACATACCCTACATAAAGTAGAAATGTTGTTGTTTAGCTAAAACCTTAAACTAGGACTTGGACGATGGTAATAATAAACAAGTAAGAAGGCTCTAGTCGAGATTTCCCGACTAGGAGATACCCCGAACCCTGTACATAACGCTTACAGTCATTGTCTGTATGCATCTGTGACTAAACTTCAATCTTCGATATCTCTAGTGTTTATTAACCGATTTCGATGACATTTTCAGAAAAGTTATTTCGTTACCCATTATTTCAACCCCCATATTTACATTTTCCAAATTCGATACATTTTTGTAATCGATTCCATGTGTATATCGAAAACGGAAATAGTTATCGAAAATCTGAAACAAACTTGTACTGCCTAGGACTTAGATGAGCTTATGTTCAAAATCTGAAGTCTCTAGCTCTTATAGTCTCTGAGATCGACGCGTTCATACATACAGACAGACGGACAGACGGACGGACGGACAGACGGACAGACGGACATGGCTATATCGACTCGGCTGTTGATGCTGATCAAGAATATACATACTTTATAGGGTCGGAGATGCTTCCTTCTGCCTGTTACATACTTTTGCACAAAAACATTATACCCCTTTTACCCATTTCATGGGTTCGGCGTATAAAAAAAAGGAAACTTGGATTTTTGGCAGAGGTTTTTGCAAACAAAATTCAATATTTGTCAAAAATTTAGCACTTTTTGAAAAAAATATTTGTAGTGGAAAAAAGAAGAATCCTTTCTGTAAAAGAGTATCTTCAAGACGTGTGCAAAATTGCATCAAGATTGAGCGGTTGAGCGGTTCTCGAGAAAACTTGTCAACCGTTTTTGAAAACACTGTTTCGAGAAAAGCGCGTTTAAAGTTTTGGCACTGAACCCAGCTACCCTGAGGCGCTCAACCTATTTTAAAAATATTTTAGAAACTATAATTTAGATCGTCCTGAAATTGAGACAATATTCTTAAGATGTAACCCCTTAGAGCTAGACACCTGAAACTTTGCAATATCTTGGTCCATATCTGCGTCAGACAAACTGTAAATAAAGGAGTGCTACGTCGACTGGGTTGCTGGGAAATCGATAACAAGTCGATAAACCTGGATGCCTAAATCGATAAGACACGCATATACATATATCACAATTTAACAGCTAGAGCTACCAAATTTATTGGAAAGATAGCTTGTGACTTCCCTCAAATAACAGCATCCAATATATTGGTTCCACTCCTTCCGCCCCCAGCCACCCTGCTCATTGATATTGAAAACGACTAAAGCATTCACAGTTTTGGTGTCAAAATAGGTAATGACGTTTTCCCAAAAACTGCATTAAAAATTTCGATGCCACGCCTACACCTGCTGCCACCAGCCCCTTTTTTTTACCCTGAACCCATGAAATGGGTAAAAGGGGTATAATGATTTTGTGCAAAAGTATGTAACAGGCAGAAGGAAGCATCTCCGACCCTATAAAGTATATATATTCTTGATCAGCATCAACAGCCGAGTCGATATAGCCATGTCCGTCTGTCCGTCCGTCTGTCCGTATGTATGAACGCGCAGATCTCAGAGACTATAAGAGCTAGAGACTTCAGATTTTTAACATAAGCTCATCTTAGTCCTAGGCAGTACAAGTTTGTTTCCGATTTTCGATAACTATTTCCGTTTTCGATATACACATGGAATCGATTACAAAAATTTCTCGAATTTGGAAAATGTAAAAAATGGGGGTTCAAATAATGAGTAACGATATAACTTTTCTGAAAACTTCATCGCAATCGGTTAAGAAACACCAGAGATATCGAAGATTGAAGTTTAGTCACAGATGCATACAGACAATGACTGTTCGCGTTATGTACAGGGTTCGGGGTATCTCCTAGTCGGGAAATCTCGACTAGAGCCTTCTTACTTGTTTAAAATAGGAATGCATGTATCTTTTACAGTTTTCAAGCTAGAGTCACTAAATTTAATAGGAAGACCGCTGATGACAGATCCCAAAGATTTGCAGAAAAACTATGGATGTCCACCTTGTAATGTCGGAATCGGCTATATCCTCAACAGTTTTTGAGCCAGATGCACCAAATTTGGTAGAAAGATAGATGTTGACACCTACCAAATATCTGCATAAAAAATTTGGATGCCACGCCCATCTTTTAAAATCATAATCCGCTTTTGAGCTAGAGTAGGTAGTGACATCTAAAAAATATTTGCATACAAATTTGGATGCCACGCCCACCTCTGCGCACGTGCACATGTGCTGCCCGTCCAAAATGATACAAAACAATTGTCTTGGCATATTTTGACCTGCTACAACTATTATATTTTTTATTGCTTAGTTGATAGCACGCTAGGGTGATCAAATCTAAGGCCGAAAGTTAACCCACAAGCTCAAAATAAAACGAACATTTTTAGGAAATTGTTTTTAGAATTATTTCTTAGAATTTTTAGTAAAATATGCATATGCAGGAATGTTGTTCATAGTTTAGTCAAACTGTGAAATATTGTTTTATTTTTGCAGTGGCCGCCATCAACATTACCAATCACAGCGTAGCACCCGCTCACAGGACATCAAAATGAACGCGTCATCACTTAATCAACAGCAGGCACCACAGCCAGTGTCCGCCCCCGCAGCATTATCTATCCATCAGCAATCCAATGGAATTAGACCTATAAGCAGCTACCATGAATATGATAAGGTGCAACAACAGCAGCAGCAGCGCGTAGGCAGCGTTAAGCACAGTCACAACCATAGTCACGGAGTTGGCCATCAAAATGGTATCTCATTGTCGCCGACCAGCGTGACGACGGCGCACAGCCACATGCTTCTAAGGTGTGACTATAGGTGCTGGCGCATGTGCGCGGCTCTTTCGACATCCTAGTAAAAAAGCAACGCAGGAAGCTAAGTGAGGTGCAGGTTTTCTATTATGCCACCGAGTGTAAAGCGGGAGACAAATTGCGCAAGCAACGCAAGTAAACAACTTAAAAAATATATAAAAATATGTAGATATTCCAAGTAAACTGCAAATTAATGAATTGCAAAATGTTAATTTAAAAACAGTACCACTTCAACCTCTGAAGAGATATGACGTGTTACAGCAAAGCCTAAAACCGCGACAAACAGCAAAGAAAACCAAAACCAACACTAAGTTCAACAAACTTCAAACACTAAACGCAAACGAAAAAACACAACAACAAAAACAGCATCAACAGTTATCGCGGGCATCTGCCCAACCATAACAAACATGCACGAACCACCGAACATAAGAACATACTAACTAAAATCCAACAACACAAACCTAGGCGAACCCAAGTACATAACAATAAAAAGAAACGACAACAACACTTTTGAAAATGTTTCAATGTTCGTTATCAAGAAAACAATAGACTTCGCTTGCGATGGGGAAGTTGAAACATGCAAGAAAACAAAAGACGGCTCACTCTTAATCAAAACAAAAAACAAATTACAAGCCCTCAAACTACTAAGACTAAAACTAATGACAAATATTGAAATCACTGCCACCGAACACAAAACTCGAAATTCCACAAAGGGAGTCATCTACTGCAACGAATTGCGCGGCATAGCCGAAAACGAAATACTCACGGATCTAAAAACACAACATGTAACAGAAGTTAGAAAAATCTTTAAAAAACCACGAACAAACACAAACCCTGAAGAAAACAACACTACGCTAATAGAAACTGGACTCATCATAATCACTTTCGGAACACTGAATCTCCCAGAAAAAATAAGAATCGGCTACGAAACAGTCCGAGTGCGCCCGTACATCCCCCTATCCCTACGATGCAGAAAGTGTTTCCGTTTTGGTCATCCAACCCCAGTATATAAAGGCATAGAAATATGCATAAACTGCTCAAACGCAAAGCATACAACCGAGAACGAGCTTTGCAAAAACGAAAAAAACTACCTAAATTGCAACAACAATCCGGATATCGACCACCAACACAGCCCCCTCGACCGCAAATGCCCCGCATTCTTGAAACAACACAAACTAACAGCTATAAAAATTACAGAAAAAACAGACCACAAAACCGCACTTAACATCTATAACAACCGACACGGCCAACACATCAAAACATCTTATGCAAGAACTCTCACCAATACAACACAACACTCAACCATCACCCAAGCACCGAATACACATATGCCAACAAACACATCGCCAATCACCCAACTCACACCCCTTACTAAAACAACACACCAAACCATCTCAGCTGCACTGCACGCTCAAAGCATACTCAATGCAGCCTCTTACACAACATCATCAACCAAAACACCACCATCACCAGTATCTGCACAGCAACCTAACTCGATCGAACCAGAAGACATGGATACAGACAACACCCACCACACCAACGCAGCAAACAAGCCATACACATCACACCTCACAGAAGACCTAAAAATCAAACTGTATGCTAAAGATAAGTCTAACAATCTTTCTACCACTCTCAAAACAACCAAATCAAACACTAAAATCAAATCCAAACCCTCAAACACGAACAAATACACAAACAATAGCGAAAGCGATTCCATTTAAAAAAAAAAAAAAATTAATTTAACACTTAACCTAAACTTAATTTAATTTAACTTAAACCTTAATCAAACCAAACCCATAACACCCAAAATCGTAAAAATGTCACTCATAATACTACACTGGAACATTAAGGGCTACACTAACAACTACAGTGAGCTTTCAACTATAATAAATAAAATACTCGCCATAAGTCATTTGTCTCCAAGAAACCCATTATTACAACTCGAATACCCCCATCCCCGTCCCAATAAATTACCAAATGTATACCAATACAGCCTCCAACCGATTTGGTGGAGTAGCCATACTAGTCCACAAATCCATACAACACACTCAGTTAAACCAACCTAGACACCTAGAAACTCTAGGAATAGATATCATGTCCAAAACAAAAATTAGAATCCTGTCAACATACATCCCTCCCAACAAAACTTTTTCACTTAAACGTTTAAGCGATCAGTTTGAAACACACAATACCAATGCTAACCATATTATCCTAGGCGACTTCAAAAGCTGGCATCACTCCTGGGGATCACATCAAGACAACAGAAGAGGCAGAATCCTATCCAAATTTATCCAAAACGCCAACTTCACTATACTTAACGACGGCTCACCCACCCACTTTTCAACCCACAACACACTCACTCATATAGACCTTTCGTTATGCTGCCCACAACTCACCCCCCTCACTAACTGGAAAGTACTCGACGACCTCCATGGATGTGATCACTTCCCAATCCTCATCTCCCTGTTCCCGCAATCACAAACAACAAACTTTTCTCATCCCTTGTTCAAAAAAAAAGAAGCAGACTGGCAACTTTTCGCAAAATTAACCAACGATATAAACGAACTTATACCCAACAGTACAAACATCAATAAAGAAGCGGCAATCCTCAACAAAATAATCCTACAATCAGCCCATCACAGTATACCACAGACAACCCCACACCACTACCACAAAAATACCCCATGTTGGAATAAGACCTTGACCAATCTTAGGGCAAATAAATTCAAAACCTGGCCAACTTTCAAACACTTTAACAGTACCGAAAATCTCCTTAAATACAATCGAGCTAATGCACTCTTCCGGAGAGAGCTAAAAATATCAAAAAATAAAGCAATGACAGATTTCACATCCACGATCTCACCCAACACCCCGTCAGACAAAATCTGGGCAAACATCCGACGTTTCTGCGGACTTAACCCAACAAAAACCATACATAGTATCACAGATCAAAATAACAACTTGCTCACGACAGACACATCCCACATAACTCAACTTTTTGCTCAACACTGGTCAGACCACTCCAAAGACGAAAACTTCAACCAAAACTTCACTGACAACAAATACACACCCAAATCAACCAACTACATACTGTAAAGAAGCTTTCTAAGGCTGGGGTAGAGACTCAGTCCTGTCCAGGGCCTTTTACAATAAAATTTATAAAATACCGAAACTCGGAGACCTGCCTCGATAGTTCCCCCCTTATGAGGCTCCGGTGGCCCACCCACGCATACCGAGAAGCGCTCGAAGTATGCGTGGTTGCACCAACCGGCGATTTGGACGTGGTCACAACACTAACAAGAGTTGGGAAACGCGAGTGGCGAGGCACCGGCAGACTCGCCAAGACGCGCAGAGTATCCCTCGGAATGCGTCTTGTCGATCTGCCGGTAGCCCGGGCGATGCCGGACACCACAGAAACATGCAGAGAAACGCTCGGAACATGTTCCATGGCGTCGCCGACCGCCCTGCCAACTACGCTGCCTACACGTGGCCAATGGACACTGGCATGGCCACCAGTAGCACAGAGAAACCCTCGGAATGCCATTGGTGACCCTGCCGGTGACCCGAGCGGCGCCGGACACCACAAAACATGCATAGAGCGCTCGGGACATGTTTTGTGGCATCACCGGCCACTCTGCCCACTGCACAAACTACAAAGAGGGAGGGGAGGAGGGCCATGATACACCGGTAGTTCCACCAAATCGCACCGAGAACCCTCGGGATGCGAGTTGGCGTCACCACCGGTGGTCGGGCAATACCGAATCGCCGCAACACGTGCAGAGAAACGCTCGGAACACGTGTTGCGGCCATTCGGTACGCCGCACAGTGGGGCCTCTGCCGGAAAAGCGTTGCATAAATCATTTTTTTCATGAACGCGTTTGGCAAAAGTAAAACATGTAATCGACAGATAATACTTCAAAAATAATGGATCCAAAAGATTTTTGAAATCGGTTAAAAATTATGGCTGCTAGAGCTTATCAAAGTTGAGAAATTTTTCGTGAGTACGAATCAATGACAATTTTTACGAAAATTCGCCACTTTTAAAGTGAATATTGGGCGATATAAACAACCGATCTTCGATCTTTTTTTTTATATGAAAAGTATGTTCAATGTTAGTATTTTGTTGTTTAAATTTTGAATATAACTGAAATACTTATTAAACTAGAAACGTTTAAAAAATACACTAAATTTTCCTTATTTTTGAACTTTTGTGGAATAGAACTCACAGGGATGATACGGGATAATTGTGGGACCACTTGCATGTGGTAGATGAAATATATACCTTTCATATGTTTTTGGTCTAAATCTGCGGAAATCTGCGGAAATCGAGATAAATCCAAAAAACTAGGTGTACCTCGCGTTAAAAGCACGCGGCAGGTATAAGGAAGAAGAAGAGCGCATGCAAATTTGGCTGTAGCGGGTGTGTTGTTTATTTATAACATTGCTATATGTTGTATTATAAGTACTACCTGACTATACGTACCCCCTTTAAGAAATGTTGAGTCGGCTTGAAAAGGGTGTGAAAGGCAGGTAAATATAGTTTTAGTTGATGGAAAATTGCGCAATTACAGGTAATTTTTTTGGGAATTTCCCCGTTTACCTATTTTGAATGAAAATCAATACCTCATGTTTTTTTTTTGGGTTTTTACCAAAAACATTGGAAAAGGCTTATACCATTTTTGCTTTTTTACCTAGCTAACCCAAAATATATGGTATATAGTGCAAAAAATTTCACTTGATTGCGACAGTTGTTTTTTAACTTCATAAAAGAAAACACTACAAGCAATTTCCCGGTTGAATTGTATTTTTCAATATAATTCACTAACTTTTTATTTAAAAGCGCAATAATGAATGTAAAATAAAAACGATTTCGAAATGGCATTGCTTAAAGAGATGGGCGTACTCGAAAACGCTAGTACGGAGCTTAAAGCAAAAATTAAATCCATTCAGTATCAATGCTTACCAATTGGAGAGCTGTCTGAAGAAGCACAGGAATGTAAAAACAAGGACTGCAAAAGGTTCAGATACACTAATACGTGCAAAATTTCTCGGGCTCGACAAAATGAAGACCTTTTTAACATGCTGGCAGCCTCATCGGATCCACTTCTTGCATCGCTTAGACATGTGCGATCACGAAAGGATTTGGAAGGAAGCAACTATAGTTCCGAAATATTAAGTTTATTAGACATGAACATTAATGTAGATGATTATTTTGAAGAAAATCAGTCATCAATAGCAAATATTAAAAATTAACCTCAAAAAATCGGCAAAAATACCAATTTAAATGTTATGTATGTATTTAAGTTAGAAAATCGAATTAAAACAACTAAAAATGTTATATAGTTATTGAAATCATTAAAAATTTTCAGTTATAATTTAAAAAAAATTTTATTTCAATTTTACAGGCAAAATATGCTCGAAAATATTTCTTAACTTTGACCTTGAATATTTAAGCAGCACGGATACCAAGAACACTCGACGAACACTCATTTTAAGCTTGAGAAGTCTTCTATCAAGTGCTTTTTAAATTTTTGAAATCGCTTCATTAGTTTAGAAGTTATGATTTTGCAATGTAAAATGAGCAAAGGCCCCACTGTGCGCCGCCCACTCCCGGCACAAAAACACTACACGACACTAAAACTTTTGGCACTGTTAGGTTACACATATTTCGGGCTTTATTTAACTATATTTTATAACTGCCCTAACCACACCGCAACAACAAAAAACTATTCCCGCCCCATCGCACCCTGAAATCAGAGGCCAGCTTACCCGCGCTCCATTCTCTCGTCTTTAAAAAATCCGTTTTCTTCGTTGTCCTTTTATTTTCTCGATGTCCTGGTAATCCTTGTCCTCGTGTGTCTTGCGTTTTTCTATCCTGTGTGTGCCGCTGTTGGTGCCATGTGCTGGTTTTCGCTTGTCTCGCACCCGTTTACTCACGCACGCACTCCCGTCTGGGTCAAACGTTCTAACACGACTCCCGAGCCACGCATTTTCAAAAGCCGTCGTACCCTTTCTCGGTCACGATCGCTGCTCAGGGCTCTGCCGCGGCCTCTGCCCTTAAGCTGCCGATGCCGCTCTCGCTGTGTGCATATTTTGTTCGGGCTGCTGCGGTCGCGGCCTCGGCTCTGCTGTTGCGCTTTCTGCTGCATCGATGCTTGCGTGTCGTGTGCAAACTCTCTGAGCGAGCTCGCACATGATCCCGTTACTTTTCAGTGATGCCCGGTAGCATCAGTGATGCGCATATTCATTTTGTGATCGCAAATCTGGATTAAATTGAAACAAATCTTGAATTATATAAAACTTTATATACTTATAAAGGATACTAACAATCATGGCATTCAAACTGAAAAATCCTTTTCGATTATAATAGAGGTGCTGGTCTTCCTAGTTTGGAGCCAAGATCTTAATGTGGGTGCCATCCACACACCCAATTACTCCGGGAAATCCTGTTTTCTCAAAAAAAGTTGAGTTTGGCCTCAGCTTTTTTCACCTCAGTCATCTCTAGCTTTATCCAAAGGGGACAAATAACTCTTTCCAATATGTCAATCGTCTCCGACAATATCCTTGAGACAACCGGCTGCGACAAACCAAGATTAAAGTCGTTTCCGACACTAAGTTGGTAGGATCCCCGACCTAAAAACAACAATGTTGCAGCCAACTTAGATTTGTTGCTCACGGAAGACGACCTGACTGCATTTTTCATCCTAGGCTCTATTTCTTGGAGAACATTCCTTAAGCGAAAGTATGTTTCAAATCTTAAAAAAATTAAACAAGTTAGCGGGTAACATTGAACCCAAATTGTGATTTTATTACTTACTTCTTATCAGGCAAGTTCATTATGTCTGACCTTATCCTTATGTTTCTCCTTATTTTAAAAAGGTTCGATTTTTTCATCATCACTAGATGAATCAGATGCGAAAAATATATTTATTTACTTATAAATTTATTAAAACTTGCAAACAACTGTCAAATTTCTGTGTGCATGGTGTTTTTGCGATAGAACTATCGATAACGAGACGTCGTCACAAGTCTGTTACAGAATACCGAAATAGCATCGAAGTGATACGATATTGATGTGATGTGACAACGACTCTAAATTGACAACGACGTCGACGACGACAACGGGAATAAGGGCGAATGTGTTATACAACACATATTCATACAACACTTAGTTTGGCACCCGCCGCATTATAAAAAGATCTCAGGTTCAAATCCCCGTCACGGTAAGTGTGAAAAAATGTGTAATGGCTTTTTCTGTAATTTCGTACATTTTTAGACAGCATGGGAAAATCAGATATTGCCAATGTTTGGATTACACAAAATCTTGGATCATGAACCATAATACGACTCAATTGAAATTTTTTTTTTTTAATTCTGTTATTTTTTGTACTCAAAGTAGTCAGTTGACAACTAGTTTTAGTTTTGGCCCAAAGTAGCCAGTTGGCAACCAAGAATGATAGAGACCAGATTGCGACATCCGAGTGTGTTCCCGTTATAATACGTCATTGGTTTCATTTGAAGAGTTGCCACCGTATAACGTTTTTCTTATAAAAATGTAGGCCATACAAATTATAAACAAAACGAGTGAATTTTATGTTCTTTGGTAACCCTGAAGAAAACACTAAATGAAGTGCACAGTGGCCGGTTGCAGCCAAAGACAGAAAAAAGTGTAAATAATTTGTAATTCAATTAGGACATGGAATGTTTTATTTGGGTATTGGTTGCTTTATTTGAAATAAATAACAATAGCTAAGACTTTTATGAGATAATTCATGAACTAAGTGCTATTCAAAATTATATCAAATTTGAAACCTTGTCCCACTGTCACACAGTTTTCACATATTTTAAATGAACTAGTCTAGTCCTCGTAGGTCATCACCAAGTAAATGTAAACAGTTGTTAACATTGCAAAGCAATCAAGCGAGAACTAGTTATTGCCACTTTGCAACTAGTTCTAGACTGTTTCTGAACTAGTGCTATGACAGCTTGCTTGAACAGCTGTTCTACATATTTCGTGAATGGCAAATCTGGATTTTGTTTACATTTTAAAGTGCAAAAGGTGAACGGTGTTTTCTTCTATGGACCAATAATAAAATAAATGTAAAACAAATAATTAATTGCAATTTTAATTTAACTTACATTTAGACGGCTCAATGACTTTCCATAAATTAAATTCATCTTCTTAGTGTCATATTCACACACCTAAAAAACACCGCAAAAGTTGCCACCTCATTAAAAAAGGTTTGCTGCAATAACTGAGTTAAATTTACAACAAACTGTACACTGCTCAACCATGCAATTTTGTTTCCTTAAAGTACGATTTTTGTTAAGTTTATTTGTCACAAAAAAGTGGCTTTAAAATTGACCTATTAACGACTCCGAATAATAGTTATTGTTAACCAAACAAGGTGGCAGCTCCTTTGTTAGGGACGGTTTTGCACGCTTACACAGAACGGCAAATAGTCTAAAAGATTTATTAAAATCAAAAATCATGAATTAAAAAATATACTAAATTCAAATGTATTTGCAATATGCAACTAAGCTTAAAATTACCTTTTGAAAAAGTAACACTTGTTATTGATTAGACATTTAATATTGCTTAAACTAACCAACTCTCTGGCCAAATTAGTTGAGATTTCTAACCCATCTCGAACAGGGCTCTGGCACACCTAAAACCAGCTTGAGGTTGGTTTTAGGTTGGAATTCAGTTGGTTTTGATTGCTGGCACACCCCTGTATATGTTGTTTTAGTCGCCCCGAGGGCGGTTGCCTATGTGCAGCCGAAATATATTAGATTTTAAATCATTAAATTGCTATATGTTTTTTTTAATTTTTTACACTCACTTGTCCTCGAGCTGGCAAACATACCCTACATAAAGTAGAAATGTTGTTGTTTAGCTAAAACCTTAAACTAGGACTTGGACGATGGTAATAATAAACAAGTAAGAAGGCTCTAGTCGAGATTTCCCGACTAGGAGATACCCCGAACCCTGTACATAACGCTTACAGTCATTGTCTGTATGCATCTGTGACTAAACTTCAATCTTCGATATCTCTAGTGTTTATTAACCGATTTCGATGACATTTTCAGAAAAGTTATATCGTTACCCATTATTTCAACCCCCATATTTACATTTTCCAAATTCGATACATTTTTGTAATCGATCCCATGTGTATATCGAAAACGGAAATAGTTATCGAAAATCTGAAACAAACTTGTACTGCCTAGGACTTAGATGAGCTTATGTGCAAAATCTGAAGTCTCTAGCTTTTATAGTCTCTGAGATCGACGCGTTCATACATACAGACAGACGGACAGACGGACGGACGGACAGACGGACATGGCTATATCGACTCGGCTGTTGATGCTGATCAAGAATATATATACTTTATAGGGTCGGAGATGCTTCCTTCTGCCTGTTACATACTTTTGCACAAAATCATTATACCCCTTTTACCCATTTCATGGGTTCGGGGTAAAAAAAAAGGGGCTGGTGGCAGCAGGTGTAGGCGTGGCATCGAAATTTTTAATGCAGTTTTTGGGAAAACGTCATTACCTATTTTGACACCAAAACTGTGAATGCTTTAGTCGTTTTCAATATCAATGAGCAGGGTGGCTGGGGGCGGAAGGAGTGGAACCAATATATTGGATGCTGTTATTTGAGGGAAGTCACAAGCTATGTTTCCAATAAATTTGGTAGCTCTAGCTGTTAAATTGTGATATATGTAAATGCGTGTCTTATCGATTTAGGCATCCAGGTTTATCGACTTGTTATCGATTTCCCAGCAACCCAGTCGACGTAGCACTCCTTTATTTACAGTTTGTCTGTCGCAGATATGGACCAAGATATTGCAAAGTTTCAGGTGTCTAGCTCTAAGGGGTTACATCTTTAGAATATTGTCTCAATTTCAGGACGATCTAAATTATAGTTTCTAAAATATTTTTAAAATAGGTTGAGCGCCTCAGGGTAGCTGGGTTCAGTGCCAAAACTTTAAACGCGCTTTTCTCGAAACAGTGTTTTCAAAAACGGTTGACAAGTTTTCTCGAGAACCGCTCAACCGCTCAATCTTGATGCAATTTTGCACACGTCTTGAAGATACTCTTTTACAGAAAGGATTCTTCTTTTTTCCACTACAAATACTTTTTTCAAAAAGTGCTAAATTTTTGACAAATTTTGAATTTTGTTTGCAAAAACCTCTGCCAAAAATCCAAGTTTCCTTTTTTTTATACGCCGAACCCATGAAATGGGTAAAAGGGGTATAATGTTTTTGTGCAAAAGTATGTAACAGGCAGAAGGAAGCATCTCCGACCCTATAAAGTATGTATATTCTTGATCAGCATCAACAGCCGAGTCGATATAGCCATGTCCGTCTGTCCGTCCGTCTGTCCGTATGTATGAACGCGTAGATCTCAGAGACTATAAGAGCTAGAGACTTCAGATTTTTTACATAAGCTCATCTTAGTCCTAGGCAGTACAAGTTTGTTTCCGATTTTCGATAACTATTTCCGTTTTCGATATACACATGGAATCGATTACAAAAATTTCTCGAATTTGGAAAATGTAAAAAATGGGGGTTCAAATAATGAGTAACGATATAACTTTTCTGAAAACTTCATCGCAATCGGTTAAGAAACACCAGAGATATCGAAGATTGAAGTTTAGTCACAGATGCATACAGACAATGACTGTTCGCGTTATGTACAGGGTTCGGGGTATCTCCTAGTCGGGAAATCTCGACTAGAGCCTTCTTACTTGTTTAAAATAGGAATGCATGTATCTTTTACAGTTTTCAAGCTAGAGTCACTAAATTTAATAGGAAGACCGCTGATGACAGATCCCAAAGATTTGCAGAAAAACTATGGATGTCCACCTTGTAATGTCGGAATCGGCTATATCCTCAACAGTTTTTGAGCCAGATGCACCAAATTTGGTAGAAAGATAGATGTTGACACCTACCAAATATCTGCATAAAAAATTTGGATGCCACGCCCATCTTTTAAAATCATAATCCGCTTTTGAGCTAGAGTAGGTAGTGACATCTAAAAAATATTTGCATACAAATTTGGATGCCACGCCCACCTCTGCGCACGTGCACATGTGCTGCCCGTCCAAAATGATACAAAACAATTGTCTTGGCATATTTTGACCTGCTACAACTATTATATTTTTTATTGCTTAGTTGATAGCACGCTAGGGTGATCAAATCTAAGGCCGAAAGTTAACCCACAAGCTCAAAATAAAACGAACATTTTTAGGAAATTGTTTTTAGAATTATTTCTTAGAATTTTTAGTAAAATATGCATATGCAGGAATGTTGTTCATAGTTTAGTCAAACTGTGAAATATTGTTTTCTTTTTGCAGTGGCCGCCATCAACATTACCAATCACAGCGTAGCACCCGCTCACAGGACATCAAAATGAACGCGTCATCACTTAATCAACAGCAGGCACCACAGCCAGTGTCCGCCCCCGCAGCATTATCTATCCATCAGCAATCCAATGGAATTAGACCTATAAGCAGCTACCATGAATATGATAAGGTGCAACAACAGCAGCAGCAGCGCGTAGGCAGCGTTAAGCACAGTCACAACCATAGTCACGGAGTTGGCCATCAAAATGGTATCTCATTGTCGCCGACCAGCGTGACGACGGCGCACAGCCACATGCTTCTAAGGTGTGACTATAGGTGCTGGCGCATGTGCGCGGCTCTTTCGACATCCTAGTAAAAAAGCAACGCAGGAAGCTAAGTGAGGTGCAGGTTTTCTATTATGCCACCGAGTGTAAAGCGGGAGACAAATTGCGCAAGCAACGCAAGTAAACAACTTAAAAAATATATAAAAATATGTAGATATTCCAAGTAAACTGCAAATTAATGAATTGCAAAATGTTAATTTAAAAACAGTACCACTTCAACCTCTGAAGAGATATGACGTGTTACAGCAAAGCCTAAAACCGCGACAAACAGCAAAGAAAACCAAAACCAACACTAAGTTCAACAAACTTCAAACACTAAACGCAAACGAAAAAACACAACAACAAAAACAGCATCAACAGTTATCGCGGGCATCTGCCCAACCATAACAAACATGCACGAACCACCGAACATAAGAACATACTAACTAAAATCCAACAACACAAACCTAGGCGAACCCAAGTACATAACAATAAAAAGAAACGACAACAACACTTTTGAAAATGTTTCAATGTTCGTTATCAAGAAAACAATAGACTTCGCTTGCGATGGGGAAGTTGAAACATGCAAGAAAACAAAAGACGGCTCACTCTTAATCAAAACAAAAAACAAATTACAAGCCCTCAAACTACTAAGACTAAAACTAATGACAAATATTGAAATCACTGCCACCGAACACAAAACTCGAAATTCCACAAAGGGAGTCATCTACTGCAACGAATTGCGCGGCATAGCCGAAAACGAAATACTCACGGATCTAAAAACACAACATGTAACAGAAGTTAGAAAAATCTTTAAAAAACCACGAACAAACACAAACCCTGAAGAAAACAACACTACGCTAATAGAAACTGGACTCATCATAATCACTTTCGGAACACTGAATCTCCCAGAAAAAATAAGAATCGGCTACGAAACAGTCCGAGTGCGCCCGTACATCCCCCTATCCCTACGATGCAGAAAGTGTTTCCGTTTTGGTCATCCAACCCCAGTATATAAAGGCATAGAAATATGCATAAACTGCTCAAACGCAAAGCATACAACCGAGAACGAGCTTTGCAAAAACGAAAAAAACTACCTAAATTGCAACAACAATCCGGATATCGACCACCAACACAGCCCCCTCGACCGCAAATGCCCCGCATTCTTGAAACAACACGAACTAACAGCTATAAAAATTACAGAAAAAACAGACCACAAAACCGCACTTAACATCTATAACAACCGACACGGCCAACACATCAAAACATCTTATGCAAGAACTCTCACCAATACAACACAACACTCAACCATCACCCAAGCACCGAATACACATACGCCAACAAACACATCGCCAATCACCCAACTCACACCCCTTACTAAAACAACACACCAAACCATCTCAGCTGCACTGCACGCTCAAAGCATACTCAATGCAGCCTCTTACACAACATCATCAACCAAAACACCACCATCACCAGTATCTGCACAGCAACCTAACTCGATCGAACCAGAAGACATGGATACAGACAACACCCACCACACCAACGCAGCCATACACATCACACCTCACAGAAGACCTAAAAATCAAACTGTATGCTAAAGATAAGTCTAACAATCTTTCTACCACCCTCAAAACAACCAAATCAAACACTAAAATCAAATCCAAACCCTCAAACACGAACAAATACACACACAATAGCGAAAGCGATTCCATTTAAAAAAAAAAAAATTAATTTAACACTTAACCTAAACTTAATTTAATTTAACTTAAACCTTAATCAAACCCAACCCATAACACCCAAAATCGTAAAAATGTCACTCATAATACTACACTGGAACATTAAGGGCTACACTAACAACTACAGTGAGCTTTCAACTATAATAAATAAAATACTCGCCATAAGTCATTTGTCTCCAAGAAACCCATTATTACAACTCGAATACCCCCATCCCCGTCCCAATAAATTACCAAATGTATACCAATACAGCCTCCAACCGATTTGGTGGAGTAGCCATACTAGTCCACAAATCCTTACAACACACTCAGTTAAACCAACCTAGACACCTAGAAACTCTAGGAATAGATATCATGTCCAAAACAAAAATTAGAATCCTGTCAACATACATCCCTCCCAACAAAACTTTTTCACTTAAACGTTTAAGCGATCAGTTTGAAACACACAATACCAATGCTAACCATATTATCCTAGGCGACTTCAAAAGCTGGCATCACTCCTGGGGATCACATCAAGACAACAGAAGAGGCAGAATCCTATCCAAATTTATCCAAAACGCCAACCTCACTATACTTAACGACGGCTCACCCACCCACTTTTCAACCCACAACACACTCACTCATATAGACCTTTCGTTATGCTGCCCACAACTCACCCCCCTCACTAACTGGAAAGTACTCGACGACCTCCATGGATGTGATCACTTCCCAATCCTCATCTCCCTGTTCCCGCAATCACAAACAACAAACTTTTCTCATCCCTTGTTCAAAAAAAAAAGAAGCAGACTGGCAACTTTTCGCAAAATTAACCAACGATATAAACGAACTTATACCCAACAGTACAAACATCAATAAAGAAGCGGCAATCCTCAACAAAATAATCCTACAATCAGCCCATCACAGTATACCACAGACAACCCCACACCACTACCACAAAAATACCCCATGTTGGAATAAGACCTTGACCAATCTTAGGGCAAATAAATTCAAAACCTGGCCAACTTTCAAACACTTTAACAGTACCGAAAATCTCCTTAAATACAATCGAGCTAATGCACTCTTCCGGAGAGAGCTAAAAATATCAAAAAATAAAGCAATGACAGATTTCACATCCACGATCTCACCCAACACCCCGTCAGACAAAATCTGGGCAAACATCCGACGTTTCTGCGGACTTAACCCAACAAAAACCATACATAGTATCACAGATCAAAATAACAACTTGCTCACGACAGACACATCCCACATAACTCAACTTTTTGCTCAACACTGGTCAGACCACTCCAAAGACGAAAACTTCAACCAAAACTTCACTGACAACAAATACACACCCAAATCAACCAACTACATACTGTAAAGAAGCTTTCTAAGGCTGGGGTAGAGACTCAGTCCTGTCCAGGGCCTTTTACAATAAAATTTATAAAATACCGAGACTCGGAGACCTGCCTCGATAGTTCCCCCCTTATGAGGCTCCGGTGGCCCACCCACGCATACCGAGAAGCGCTCGAAGTATGCGTGGTTGCACCAACCGGCGATTTGGACGTGGTCACAACACTAACAAGAGTTGGGAAACGCGAGTGGCGAGGCACCGGCAGACTCGCCAAGACGCGCAGAGTATCCCTCGGAATGCGTCTTGTCGATCTGCCGGTAGCCCGGGCGATGCCGGACACCACAGAAACATGCAGAGAAACGCTCGGAACATGTTCCATGGCGTCGCCGACCGCCCTGCCAACTACGCTGCCTACACGTGGCCAATGGACACTGGCATGGCCACCAGTAGCACAGAGAAACCCTCGGAATGCCATTGGTGACCCTGCCGGTGACCCGAGCGGCGCCGGACACCACAAAACATGCATAGAGCGCTCGGGACATGTTTTGTGGCATCACCGGCCACTCTGCCCACTGCACAAACTACAAAGAGGGAGGGGAGGAGGGCCATGATACACCGGTAGTTCCACCAAATCGCACCGAGAACCCTCGGGATGCGAGTTGGCGTCACCACCGGTGGTCGGGCAATACCGAATCGCCGCAACACGTGCAGAGAAACGCTCGGAACACGTGTTGCGGCCATTCGGTACGCCGCACAGTGGGGCCTCTGCCGGAAAAGCGTTGCATAAATCATTTTTTTCATGAACGCGTTTGGCAAAAGTAAAACATGTAATCGACAGATAATACTTCAAAAATAATGGATCCAAAAGATTTTTGAAATCGGTTAAAAATTATGGCTGCTAGAGCTTATCAAAGTTGAGAAATTTTTCGTGAGTACGAATCAATGACAATTTTTACGAAAATTCGCCACTTTTAAAGTGAATATTGGGCGATATAAACAACCGATCTTCGATCTTTTTTTTTTATATGAAAAGTATGTTCAATGTTAGTATTTTGTTGTTTAAATTTTGAATATAACTGAAATACTTATTAAACTAGAAACGTTTAAAAAATACACTAAATTTTCCTTATTTTTGAACTTTTGTGGAATAGAACTCACAGGGATGATACGGGATAATTGTGGGACCACTTGCATGTGATAGATGAAATATATACCTTTCATATGTTTTTGGTCTAAATCTGCGGAAATCTGCGGAAATCGAGATAAATCCAAAAAACTAGGTGTACCTCGCGTTAAAAGCACGCGGCAGGTATAAGGAAGAAGAAGAGCGCATGCAAATTTGGCTGTAGCGGGTGTGTTGTTTATTTATAACATTGCTATATGTTGTATTATAAGTACTACCTGACTATATGTACCCCCTTTAAGAAATGTTGAGTCGGCTTGAAAAGGGTGTGAAAGGCAGGTAAATATAGTTTTAGTTGATGGAAAATTGCGCAATTACAGGTAATTTTTTTGGGAATTTCCCCGTTTACCTATTTTGAATGAAAATCAATACCTCATGTTTTTTTTGGGTTTTTACCAAAAACATTGGAAAAGGCTTATACCATTTTTGCTTTTTTACCTAGCTAACCCAAAATATATGGTATATAGTGCAAAAAATTTCACTTGATTGCGACAGTTGTTTTTTAACTTCATAAAAGAAAACACTACAAGCAATTTCCCGGTTGAATTGTATTTTTCAATATAATTCACTAGCTTTTTATTTAAAAGCGCAATAATGAATGTAAAAAATTCTACGATTTTTGAACTTTTTCGTGCCTCTGAAAATAAAAACGATTTCGAAATGGCATTGCTTAAAGAGATGGGCGTACTCGAAAACGCTAGTACGGGGCTTAAAGCAAAAATTAAATCCATTCAGTATCAATGCTTACCAATTGGAGAGCTGTCTGAAGAAGCACAGGAATGTAAAAACAAGGACTGCAAAAGGTTCAGATACACTAATACGTGCAAAATTTCTCGGGCTCGACAAAATGAAGACCTTTTTAACATGCTGGCAGCCTAATCGGATCCACTTCTTGCATCGCTTAGACATGTGCGATCACGAAAGGATTTGGAAGGAAGCAACTATAGTTCCGAAATATTAAGTTTATTAGACATGAACATTAATGTAGATGATTATTTTGAAGAAAATCAGTCATCAATAGCAAATATTAAAAATTAACCTCAAAAAATCGGCAAAAATACCAATTTAAATGTTATGTATGTATTTAAGTTAGAAAATCGAATTAAAACAACTAAAAATGTTATATAGTTATTGAAATCATTAAAAATTTTCAGTTATAATTTAAAAAAAATTTTTATTTGAATTTTACAGGCAAAATATGCTCGAAAATATTTCTTAACTTTGACCTTGAATATTTAAGCAGCACGGATACCAAGAACTCTCGACGAACACTCATTTTAAAGCTTCTATCAAGTGCTTTTTAAATTTTTGAAATCGCTTCATTAGTTTAGAAGTTATGATTTTGCAATGTAAAATGAGCAAAGGCCCCACTGTGCGCCGCGGCCACTCCCGGCACAAAAACACTACACGACACTAAAACTTTTGGCACTGTTAGGTTACACATATTTCGGGCTTTATTTAACTATATTTTATAACTGCCCTAACCACACCGCAACAACAAAAAACTATTCCCGCCCCATCGCACCCTGAAATCAGAGGCCAGCTTACCCGCGCTCCATTCTCTCGTCTTTAAAAAAATCCGTTTTCTTCGTTGTCCTTTTATTTTCTCGATGTCCTGGTAATCCTTGTCCTCGTGTGTCTTGCGTTTTTCTATCCTGTGTGTGCCGCTGTTGGTGCCATGTGCTGGTTTTCGCTTGTCTCGCACCCGTTTACTCACGCACGCACTCCCGTCTGGGTCAAACGTTCTAACACGACTCCCGAGCCACGCATTTTCAAAAGCCGTCGTACCCTTTCTCGGTCGCGATCGCTGCTCAGGGCTCTGCCGCGGCCTCTGCCCTTAAGCTGCCGATGCCGCTCTCGCTGTGTGCATATTTTGTTCGGGCTGCTGCGGTCGCGGCCTCGGCTCTGCTGTTGCGCTTTCTGCTGCATCGATGCTTGCGTGTCGTGTGCAAACTCTCTGAGCGAGCTCGCACATGATCCCGTTACTTTTCAGTGATGCCCGGTAGCATCAGTGATGCGCGCTCACCTCATAATGTACCCTGTCCCGAATATATATAAATACTTAAAATTCCTGCCTTGTGGGTATTTTTGTGTAGGAGTCTTTGCACTCCTTCACAATACCCAGTGCGACAGCACAGGCAATAGAATCTGACATTACACAAATAGAACTCCTAGCTGCACTACACTCCCTTAAAGGAACCACTCCTGGCCTTAATATAATATCATACCCCATGATCAAAAACACTTCCTACACACTAACAGCCAGAATCACAAACCTATTTAATACCATTTTCAACAGCTTCATCCCGCAATCCTACAAAACCAGCCTAGTCATACCTATCCTAAAACCCAACTCAAACAAAACAATAATAACCAACTATAGACCAATCTCACTTAACTGCTGCCTATCCAAAACTTTAGAAAAAATAATAGCCAAACGCCAATGGTGGTTAGTAACCCAAGAAATACTCATCCACCCCAACCAATCAGGTTTTAAACACGGCAAATCGGTTTCAGACGGTTTCAGACGCTCCTTGCAGACCACCTAATAACCAAGTCGCTGAAAACCAAAAAGCACACCTCTGTCATTGCCCTTGACTTTTCAAAGGCCTTCGACAGAGTCGGAGTGCACACAATAGTCGACCAGCTAATCAGCTGGAAAGGCCTTAAACAACAAACTTAACGTAATTAAATGCCTATCAAGCCCGAAACTAAACTGCAACACACACACACTTATAAATATAACTAAATCAACCCTAATCTCAAAAATAGACAACGCACTTTTTAGCTACGCGTACGCCCCTAAATCCACCCTCAACAAACTCAAAACTTTATTTAACGCCGCAATTCGCATTTCACTGGGAGCACTACGCTCAACCCCCATCCCCAACCTACTTTTTGAAGCAAACGTACCCACAATAGAACAAAAAAGAGACCTTATCACAACTTAAACGTACAAAACACTACCACACAGTTCAAACTCACCACTTTATAAATACATTAAACAATACGGGACCCAAAAAGGAAGCAAATTAACGTCAACACTAGAAAAAATCATTCTTTCATGCAAACAACACAACACTCCCTACCTCCCCTCCCTCCCCCCCGAACAAAACAACCACCCTCCAATGGACATTTCCCCCCTCCCTTATCAACACTACACTACAGAAATTTAGCAAATCCAACACACTACCAATCGTATACAGACAACAATTTCTCGAACTCAAAGACAAATACAACAACCATACATTCATATACACAGTCGGTTCTCTGCAAAATAGCACAGACACTTTTGCCATCACCACCGAAAATGAAATCCTAAAAAGATGCATTCTACCCCACTACTCATCAATCCTATCAGCCGAAACCATAGCCATTCTAGACGCAATAAAACTAATTCAAAAAAGAACGGGCAACTACATAGTTTGTTCTGACTCCCTTGCATCCTTAAGGTCCGTCCGGAACATCAACAACAATAACATATATCCCATAACCATTAGATCCCTCCTCACCAAAACTACCGAATAAAACTCCTTTGGATACCTGGCCATTGTGGCATTGAAGAAAACGAGCTAGCCGACACCACAGCCAAATCCACATACAATATGCCCCTACATTATACCCCTAACTTCAACACTACAGACAAAAAAAAAATTTCTTGCGAAAGAGCTAACTCAAAAACTCAAACAAAACTTAGAACTCTGCAACAGATGGTACAAAGAACTAAACACAAACCCAACAAACACAACCCTTTACCTAAAAAATATAAATAAAAAAACCATTACACGCAGTGACCAAATTAAAATAGTTAGACTCAGACTAGGACACACAAGATTCACACAACAACACTACAACAACCCGAACAACATCATACCCTGCCCAAACTGTCATACAGCAAATGATCTTACAATTAAATGTATCCTCACCAACTACACAGCCACTTCATACTTAAAAAACCAAATATTCCAAAACAGATGCCCCCTATCGTTTCTCGAAAACCCAACCCCTGAAAATATCTTCAAAAAAATCGAGCCTGTGCTTTAGAAAATAAGTTAGTGTTAAATTGTAATTATATCTAACTATTATAAATGAATAAAATAAATTTAAAAACAAAAGAGGTTCTATGACTTCGTTAATGCGAAGCGAAAGTCCTCAACACTTCCATCTAATTTATCTTTTGAAAACAAGTCGGCCAATTTGGATCAGGCCATTGCCGATTTATTTGCCGAATTTTTTCAAACAACATACAGTTCAATTGATAATCAGGTTGATCTGCCTTACCCGTATCAGGTTGATGCCTCTAATTGCATTTTTGAACCAAGTATCACGGAGTGTTCATTACTACGTGATCTACAGGGTATTAGCAGGGTATTATTTTCCCCGGGACCTGACGGCGTACCAAGCTGTGTGCTTAAGTACTGTGCTGATGGTCTCTTAAAGCCTTTGCATAAATTGTTGAGTCTGTCTATTGAGAAATGTTCATTTCCTAATATCTGGAAAGAATCAATTATTATTCCGCTCCATAAAAAAGGAGACAAGTCTAATGTTCAAAATTATAGGGGTATATCCAAATTGTCTGCTCTACCAAAAATGTTTGAGAAATTAATAACTTCTCAATTACAACATTTTTGCAGATCTTTAATTTCACCGTGCCAGCATGGATTCATGAAACAAAGATCTACCACTAACCTGTTAGAATTTACTTCACTAGTTGTTAATGGTTTTCAAAATAAAATGCAAACGGATGTTATTTACACTGATTTCAGTAAGGCATTTGACTCGGTTAATCACTACCTTTTACTTCATAAATTTCAAATGTTAGGTTTTCCAAGCAATCTTATTCGGTGGATAAGGGAATATTTAACTCATAGAACACAGAGAGTCAGTTTTAATGACGCTGTCTCTAAGGTGGTTCATGTCACTTCCGGTGTTCCGCAAGGAAGTCACCTTGGACCTTTATTATTTACACTTTTCATCAATGATCTTCCATCTGTTATTGACCAATCTCGAGTGCTGATGTATGCTGACGATGTAAAATTATGCATGTCGGGTACTGCTCTGTCGTCTGCTCAAAAACTACAAACTGATTTAGATAATTTTCAAAAGTGGTGTCGTGTTAACTTACTAAATCTTAATTGCAATAAATGTAAAGTCATGTCTTTTTATAGATGCCTTCCTTTTTCAAATATATATTTTCTTGATGGAAGCCCACTCGATCGCATTGAATGTGTTGATGACTTAGGTATCCTTTTTGATCCGAAACTTGAATTTCACAAGCATATCTCTTCAGTTGCAAATCGAGCCTCTAGTACCTTGGGGTTCATTAAGCGCTGTTCGAAAGAATTTGACGATCCCTACATAACCAAAACACTTTACACGTCTCTGGTACGTCCTGTTCTTGAATATGGATCTTGTATCTGGTATCCCAAATACAGGATTCACCAGGATAGAATAGAATCAGTACAAAAACAATTCTTGATCTTTGCCCTTAGGAGATTTAACTGGGATACTAACATTAACCTACCTTCCTACCACAGTAGACTTTTACTAATAAATCTTCCTTCTCTTTCTGATCGCAGAACAATGCTAGGTGTAGTCTTTTCACCTAAACTAATAAATGGTGAAATTGATTCCTCCGAATTAATCAGCCAAATTAGTTTTGCTGTTCCGATCAGAAGGACAAGGAATTTTCTACCCATTGCTCTTCAAGCTTGTCACTCTAACTATGCTATTCATAACCCTTTTCGGATTTTGTGTTAAAACTATAACGAATTTTCCCACTTAATAAACGGTGCCACTTCTAGTAGTTCTCTTAAAAAGTTAGTCTTATGTCATTTATCTACGTTTTCGGGATCTACGTAACCGTACGCTATGCGGTGTGCCCCTCGGTCGGTTGGGCGGGAGGTTGGTTGATTTTTGCTTGGATTCGCCCGTTTACAAGCCGGTGCTTGGTATCGTTGGGCCACTTGAAGGTACTGTCTTTTTTAGTACATCTACGTCCAATAATATTAATAAAACAAAATAAATTATGTGAAAAGTACTATATTATCCGCTTCGTCCAAGTTAAGACCATGCTAATAATAATAAAATATATTTTTTAATGTGGGAAAATTTAAGAAACGATATAAAAACAGACAAAATAAAATAATGTGTAATACAACGCATATTCATACAACACCTAGTTTGGTGGAAAAATAGCTGAAATCCTTGTTTCTTTCACAGTTTTTGAGCTAGTCACAAAACTTTGTAAGAATATAGCTAGTAAGAGCTACGGACAGCAAAGTTGGTGGCAAGGTAGTTGATAACGTCCCTTAAAAAACTGCATCAAACATTTATAGGCAACGCTAACTCCTTCCGCCGGAGTTTTATACTGGTATCAGAGTAATCCCCAGTCGATTGCGTCCAACTGCAACGTTTTCATTGTTCTTTGACTTAAAAGACAATCAAATATTTTGTGTGCAAGCAACAAACTAACAAAGTCAAAATCATGCTGATAATACCATATATACGTATGTATAAAAATAAATGCAACAACATGTCCCGCCAGTTCACTTTTCAGTCAGTTCTAAAACTCCACTAGTTCTCAACTAGTTATTTTGCAACTAGTTTTTAACTAGTTATTTTGCAACTGGTTCTCAAACTGCGACTAAGTAATGCGAAGCAGAGTCACTTGTAAAACATTTTTTCTAAATAGGAAATGCGAAGTAAGCTAAGCTTAGGTTCGTTTAAGATTAACATCAACTGCAACCGACATTTGATTGGCAATAGCTTAACAGCTAAGGCACCCGCCGCATTATAAAAAGATCTCCGGTTCAAATCCCCGTCACGGTAAGTGTGAAATAAAATGTGTAATGGCTTTTTCTGTAATTTCGTACATTTTTAGATAGCATATTCAGATATGAACCATAATACGACTCAATTGAAATTTTTTTTTGAATACTATCATTTTTGTACTCAAGGTAGTCAATTGGCAACTAGTTCTTGTTTTGACCCAATAGAACTAGTTCAGAACTAGTTCAAGGCAATACTAAGCAGAACTAGTCCTCGTAGGTCATCACCATGTTGTAAATGTAAACAGTTGTTAACATTGCAAAGCAATCAAGCGAGAACTAGTTATAGCCACTTTGCAACTAGTTCTAGACTGTTTCTGAACTAGTTGCCAATACTGTCGAATGTCGCTCTTAACTTCCAAATGCAAATAATATATCTATTTTATGAAATAAATTATTTTTTTGCGACTAGACCACGTTATACTTATTTCATCATAGTACGTGTCATTTTATCAGCAATAGTCAAAAAAAAAATACCATTATTAAAACAAGTAAGACGGCTCTAGTCGAGATTTCCCGACTAGGAGATACCCCGAACCCTATACTTAACGCGCACAGTCATTGTCTGTATGCATCTGTGACTTAACTTCAATCTTTGATATCTCTGGTGTTTCTCAACCGATTTTGAAGAAATTTTCACAGATTTTCATTATTTTGTATCAAGTTTCTAAAACATGTTTTATATTTTATTCGATATTCGATATCATGTGTATACCGAAACGGAAGTTGTTTTTAAAAATCGTAAACAAACTTGTACTGCCTATGACTTAGATGAGCTTATGTGCAAAATCTGACGTTTTTAGCTCTTGTAGTCTCTGAGATCGACGCGTTTATACATACGGACGGACAGACGGACGGACAGCTTCCCTCTGCCTGTTACACACTTTTGCACAAAACTATTCGGGGCATAAAGAAAACAAAATTTATTTTTTTTAATATGTTGTAATCTGCCCTTCAAATGTCCTCCCTATTAGAGCGGTTGTTCCTCAGGCTAGTGTCCTTGGTCTATTCTTATATACATTATACACTGAAGATTTTCCTGTTCCAGTAGATGAGGGTACATTGCTTGCCACATACGCTGATGACAATGTGTTTCTTGCAAACTCATCTAGCACTAGTACTGCCGCGACCCTTACACAGAATTTGTCAAATAGTTCAAGAAGTCCAGGTAGAGATCATAGGTGCAAACAAATTCAAACTATGACAGCAAAATGTAGATCCAAAAGGAAAAACTTAACTGGATGCTACAGAAGCAAGCAAGCCTAGCATGAGCAATAAGCTTTTAATATACAAAAGCATACTCAGCCCAACGTGGACATTTGGGATACAATTTTGGGGCACAGCAGCTTAATCTTTGATTAATGCGGTAAAAATCCTTCATAATAAAATGCTCCGAGACATCATTGGTGCTCCATACTATGTGAGCAATGTCACACTGCACAATGACTTTAATTTCTCAACTGTTATGGAGCAAATTAATAGACACACTAGTCGGTATAACAACAGACTGTTCAATCATGTCAATCCATTGGCCAACCACTTAGGATCAAACACAACACGCAGAAGATTGAAGCGTCTCCACACTAGTGACCTTTGGGCTACTGGTCGTCAAAATCAATGAAAATCTACCCTGTTTCATTTTGGTTCATTTAATATTTTGGGGGAGGCTGGTTTTCCTTTGGTAGTAGACTCCGTCGTATTTTCGAGAGTATGTAGAAGTAAAAGGTCGTGCGTGAGCGTCTTCTCGTCTTCACTTATAATTTCAGATTAAAATACATGTTGCTTAAAACTATTGAAGCTAGGCTTAATTGCGAAATGTTGCTAGTGCGTGGTGGATTTATGCATGCTGTGTAGAAGGATGGGAGACTGCAGCTCCTTGTTCGTTGCCTACTTTTAGGCATGAACATACCGCCCCCCCTTGCAGCATTATGCAAACAAAAAAATAAGGAGAACATTTTGCCACGGAACCAAATATTATTGGTGGGCGCATGAGCCGGACAGCATCCAACAGAAGACTGTGTTTTGGGCCAACGGTCCTCCTTGGCTTGGAATCACTCCCGGCAGGATGATCTCGAAGTAGAGGTCAGCCACCAACACCAAGTGAGTCGTGCCCGGCCGGAATGAGTGGTCGTCCGCTAGGGTGATGTTGGGCGTGTTAGCACGCAGATGTTCAGCCACGGGCTTAATGGGGGTGCGAAACCTGGTCGTCATCACCTGCAGAATTACTTCCTTCGCGAAGTCGGAGGAACGTGATTTGATGACGGCCGTCCCCTTTCGTTGCCGACACGGGTGACGGAAAGCCCGAAGGCCATTGCCAGTGATGTGTCGATACGACTGAGAGGGCAGCACGGGTCGACCACTGCACGAGTGTCGAAGGTTTTGGAACCCGTATCAAAACGCAAAACCACTGTAGGCAGCACTGTTCTCCGTTGGCGCTCCAGGATCGAGGAGAGCGAGATAGGGCTTAGACCTGGACTGCGTGTGGTGTCACTCGGGTCGCCGGCGAAGGTTGCTGCGCCTCGGACATGTGCAACAGTGTGTGGTGGTCTTCCTGGCACACATGGCACCGATCTTCCCGACGATACGTTGCTCCAGAATGCTGGTGCGCGAGGCATTTATGGCAATACTTAGCGCCAAACGCATGAAATATTGGCATTTGCGCAACGCGTGAACACCGCGGCACACGCGGCATCGGAATGACGCCGTTCCTTTTGGGCCTTTTTATTCCTGGGCTTTACGGGGTGCCATACTGTTGCGTAATGAAAAAAGAAAGGAGGAACGAGGCGGAGATTAGAACATTTTCGAATTATGTGATATTTCTAAACTGGTTGCCAGTCTCTACAGGAAGCAATATCAGCTTTGCGATTGGACGTTTGATGACACCTCGGGCAGTCAAGACGTTGACTACTCGGACTTTGAGATTGGCGCCAGGATACGGGTTCTGGATCCGCCCGAGGCGCCATTCGTTGGGTGGAAAATTATCTTCTTTGATAACAACCAAATCATTTGGTTGGAGGTCTCGCGATGGCAACTGCCATTTATTCCTTTTGTGGAGTTTGAGGTATTCCTCTTTCCACCGGAGACAGAAAGGTTGATGTAGCGACTTAAGACGCTGCCAGCGATTTAAAATAGACGCTGCGTCTGCACCAATTTCTGGCTCAGTGTTGGATAGGAGTGGGCCCCCGACAAGGAAGTGACCCGTGCTCAACGCCAGCAGGTCGGTCGGGTCTTCGGACATTGTCGAAATTGGGCGTGAATTCAAGCATGCCTCTACTTTGGAAAGTAGAGTTGACAGCTCCTCGAAGGTATGCTTGATCGTGGCCGTGGATTTATAAAAGAAAGTTTTGAAACTCTTCACCCCGGCTTCCCATAAACCACCCATGTGTGGGGCACTAGGAGGATTGAAGTGCCAGAATAACTGGTGATGGCTGAATTTAGAAAGGACAAGGTTTTTGTGGCCTCCAGAAACTCACGCGACAGGACCTTGGCAGCTCCGACAAATGTTTTCCCAGGACTGCTCATTGAGGTTGGCCCCCTTGTGGGAGTATCGTGGTGGCTGCTGTTTTCGCTGGGTAGTTCCAACCTTCACCAATTTGGTCAAATGCACACTCGCCCAGTGTGCATTTAAAATACTGGTACCGTAAAAGGGGCGTTAGCCTGGCGCTTAAATCAGACTCACGTGCTTTATTCTCGGATAAGTGAGCACCGTGGTTTTAATCCTTATTGGAACATATCACGTAAAATAATTCCTATAGAGATATAGATAAGTGTCGGAGTGCATTGTCGCTGGACACCCACGCCTTGCTATGAATCTAGCAAATGCCGCTAAGAACTTTTCGGTCGTGAGGTCTGAGGTCGCTTCCAAATGGACTGTTTTGGTGCTAAAACACACAAAGACGCACACGTACCCCTTGGTTATCAAACATGCTCGGCCTGTATAATTCTTAATATCAAAGGGGCCGGCAAAGTCGACACCGGTGTGTGTGAAGGGGCGCGAAAAGGAAGTGCGTTGAGCAAGTAGCTCTCCCATGAGTTGGGTCTGCGCAAACCTTGCAGGAATGGATCGTGGATTTGACCAACACCTTGAGTCTAGGGATAAAGTACTTTGCTCGGATGAGGCACATCATGAGTTGATTGCCCCCATTCAGCGAGATTTGATGCGTGAAGCTGACTAGAAGGCGAGAATACAAACATGAGAAGGGCAGTATAATTGGATGACGCTCATCATAACTGAGAGTCTCGCAGGATCGGCTGTGACCACAAGCCCGAATAATTCCGTGTTTGTCTAGGAACGGGTTAAGATTAAGGAGACTGCTTGAGCGTGGGACTGATTTCCCTTGAAGCAACCCGGGTACTCATTTCGTTGCGCGATGATGACAAGTTTCGCTTGAGCTTTGGAGAGCTCCTTACGATGCAGATCTGCAGAGCATGGATCTGAGCTTCCCTTGCAGCGCGTTACGAAACGTAGTATGTACGCAAACACGCGTGTAGCCATTTCGAACTTAGAAAATAGTTCGGGAAAGTTAAATGCGGAGGTGGCGGTCGACACATTGACCTTGAGAGGACGTTGTTCCAGTTCCGTGTCGAGATGAAGTTCAGAGGAAGCTGGTCACTGGTACTGTGCCACCTGCAACATTCTGGCCCGAGCCACCACAGTGAACTGCCAAGTAGTTCGACTGCTGACACTCCTCTGCTCGCGAGGTCGGCTGGATTGGACTTGGATCGTACGTAGCGCCACTGTTTTAGGTCTGTGGTCTGAGTAATTCTTGTTACCCTGTTCGCCACAAACGTTGACCACGCACATGGAGGCTTATTTAGCCATGCTAAAACTATTGTCGAGTCAGTCCAGTAGTAAAGCTCACACTCTTTAAGGGGTAGAGCCCATGAATTTGCAGCCGCAGCTTTGGCCGGGTTTCTACTCATCGTTGAATGCGCACCTCCCCGAGGCTCGCAAAAGTGGTCGAGGAACTCTTGCCACTTCGATGTGAGGTCATCGGGTAGCGGATCATCCCACCCTAATTCTCTGAGAAATGTTTCTTGCATACAAATCTTTGCTCGGACAATGACTGGCGCTAGCCACCCGGCGGGATCGAAAAGCTTCGCAATCTGCGATAGAACTTCTCCTTTAGATACAAGCGATTTTGTCGGAACCTGGGAAGGTGTAAAGAAAAACTCTTCAGAATCTGCTTCCCATCGGATTCCGAGAGTTTTTGCGGCACTGGCTTCCTCTATGTCGAGGAAGTCGGATCTTAGGCGGTGCTGTTCTGGGATGACCTTAAGCAAGTCCTTTATATTAGAGGTCCACTTTCTGAATGAAAACCCTGCGGATTCAAGTGCATTACGGAGCTCGGATATACATTGCACTGCACAACTCTTAGTGTGAGCTCCTGCTAACACATCGTCAACATACATGTAATTGGATATATTGTCACTTGCTAGGGGGTAGCGACACTGCACATCCTTGGCTAGTTGCTGCAGTACTCTGATCGCTAGGAATGGGGCACAGTTCACTCCAAAGGTGACTGTGTTCAGTTCGAAATCTCGGAGCTCATTGTCCTTTGTTCGAAAAAGGATTCTTTGGTATGGAGTGTGTTTTGGATCCACCAGGATTTGCCTATACATTTTGGTAATGTCTGCGTTAAACACATACTCAAGGAATCGCCATTTTAGGATCTGCATGGTCAGATCCGATTGGAGAACGGGTCCCGGATGGAGAACGTCATTAAGACTTTTGCCATTTGAAGACGGACTGGAGGCGTAAAATACAACGCGAAGCTTTGTAGTGGTGCTATCTGGCTTATGATGCGGGAGATACAAATTGCCTAAGCCGTTTGTAGAGGGGACTCGTCTCATACGACCAAGGTCCGAATACTCCTGAGGGACCTTATCGTACTGCTTTTTTAAGGGATGCGTTCTTGTTTAAACGATTCTCATTGCGAAGAATCTTAGCCAGTGCGATAGATCTTGAATGACCAAAGTTAATGGATTCAGAATTCTTAAAAGCGAGGGTGACAACATATCTTCCACTTTCGTCTCTAGTGGTGCTGAAACATCTTCTCACAAGCTGCGTCAGAATGTTCAACCAAGTTAACTGGGATATCCTCCACCTCCCAAAATTTCGTGAGTAGTTTCTCTAACCTCACTTCTTGACTGAGCGAAATTCTAGTGGATAAGGAGAAATGACTTTGGCGCCAGTGTTGGAAATGGGACCCATGATGGTCCAGCCAAAAATCTTTTCCTGTCCTAAAAGGGTACCACAGATATTGGTATAGAACCCTTTCGCAGTATAGATGGAAGGATATCAGCTCCCAGTAAGACATCTATCTGGGTACTCTTATAAAAAGTTGGATCTGCCAATTGTAGATTGGGAAGACCTTTCAAAGAACTTTGTGGAATTGTGTAGGAGGGCAGATTTCCTGCCAGCTTTGGAAGTACGAAGGCCGAAGTTTCAATCTGAATTCTTGGCTTAATTGGAGATCCAATATGGAAATGGCATAAACGCTGAGGTTGGGCTGCAATGGCTCCATTGAGCCCCGAAACTTGAGCGTCAACCGACTGATACTGCGGTCGTATCAATTTAAAAAGCCGTTCAGAAATGAAGGTTGCTTCTGACCCAGAGTCAACCAATGCCCGTGCTGTATATTTTGTTCCCAAGGAACATACCTGGATTTTGCCCGTGCCGAGAAGAACGCTATGTGTGCTTGCTGAGAAATAATTTTGGACCGTCGTTTCTGGGAGAGAAGTGGACTGTATATTGACGGACGTGTCCAAAACTTTTCCCGGATCACCTGCTTGGGAATTCGTCGGACGATGAAGGAGAGTGTTATGACGCCCCTTGCAGGTATGGCAATTATGCGCACTAGTGCAGTCCTTGAGGTGGTGACCTCTGGCGAAGCAATTTAAACACAACTTGTGCTACTTTATAGTGTTGGATCGCTCCTGCACAGACATATGCAAAAATTTCGGACATGTACGGATTGGATGATTGCCTTAGCCGCCAGCTGTGGAAGTACATGGGGCCTTACATCTTCGATTGCCTCTAAAGTTCTGTACCGCTCTAACAGAGAAATTTCGTGAGAAGTTTCTCTAACCTCACTTCTTGACTGAGCGAAATTCTAGTGGAGAAGGAGAAATGACTTTTGAGCCAGTGTTGGAAATGGGACCCATGATGGTCCAGCCAAAAATCTTTTCCTGTCCTAAAAGGGTACCACAGATATTGGTATAGAACCCTTTCGCAGTATAGATGGAAGGATATCAGCTCCCAGTAAGACATCTATCTGGGTACTCTTATAAAAAGTTGGATCTGCCAATTGTAGATTGGGAAGACCTTTCAAAGAACTTTGTGGAATTGTGTAGGAGGGCAGATTTCCTGCCAGCTTTGGAAGTACGAAGGCCGAAGTTTCAATCTGAATTCTTGGCTTAATTGGAGATCCAATATGGAAATGGCATAAACGCTGAGGTTGGGCTGCAATGGCTCCATTGAGCCCCGAAACTTGAGCGTCAACCGACTGATACGGCGGTCGTATCAATTTAAAAAGCCGTTCAGAAATGAAGGTTGCTTCTGACCCAGAGTCAACCAATGCCCGTGCTGAGTGTTTTTTTCCCAAGGAACATACCAGGATTATGCCCGTGCCGAAAAGAACGCTATGTGTGCTTGCTGAGAAATAATTTTGGACCGTCGTTTGTGGGAGAGAAGTGGACTGTATATTGACGGACGTGTCCAAAACTTTTCCCGGATCACCTGCTTGGGAATTCGTCGGACGATGAAGGAGAGTGTTATGACGCCCCTTGCGAAGCAATTTAAACACAACTTGTGCTACTTTATAGTGTTGGATCGCTCCTGCACAGACATATGCAAAAATCGGACATGTACGGATTGGATGATTGCCTTAACCGCCAGCTGTGGAAGTACATGGAGCCTTACATCTTCGATTGCCTCTAAAGTTCTGTACCGCTCTAACAGAAAAATTTCGTGAGAAGTTTCTCTAACCTCACTTCTTGACTGAGCGAAATTCTAGTGGAGAAGGAGAAATGACTTTGGCGCCAGTGTTGGAAATGGGACCCATGATGGTCCAGCCAAAAATCTTTTCGTGTCCTAAAAGGGTACCACAGATATTGGTATACAACCCTTTCGCAGTATAGATGGAAGGATATCAGCTCCCAGTAAGACATCTATCTGGGTACTCTTATAAAAAGTTGGATCTGCCATTGTAGATTGGGAAGACCTTTCAAAGAACTTTGTGGAATTGTGTAGGAGGGCAGATTTCCTGCCAGCTTTGGAAGTACGAAGGCCGAAGTTTCAATCTGAATTCTTGGCTTAATTGGAGATCCAATATGGAAATTGCATAAACGCTGAGGTTGGGCTGCAATGGCTCCATTGAGCCCCGAAACTTGAGCGTCAACCGACTGATACTGGGGTCATTTCAATTTACAAAGCCGTTGAGAAATGAAGGTTGCTTCTGACCCAGAGTCAACCAATGCCCGTGCTGAGTGTTTTTTAACAAGGAACATACCAGGATTATGCCCGTGCCGAAAAGAACGCTATGTGTGCTTGCTGAGAAATAATTTTGGACCGTCGTTTGTGGGAGGGAAGTGGACTGTTTATTGACGGACGTGTCCAAAACTTTTCCCGGATCACCTGCTTGGGAATTCGTCGGACGATGAAGGAGAGTGTTATGACGCCCCTTGCAGGTATGGCAATTATGCGCACTAGTGCAGTCCTTGAGGTGGTGACCTCTGGCGAAGCAATTTAAACACAACTTGTGCTGCTTCATAGTGTTGGATCTCTCCTGCACAGACATATGCAAAAATTTCGGACATGTACGGATTGGATGATTGCCTTAACCGCCAGCTGTGGAAGTACATGGGGCCTTACATCTTCAATTGCCTCTAAAGTTCTGTACCGCTCTAACAGAAAATTATTTAACTCACCCCAAGTCGGAGTATCTACTGTGCTTTGCAGAGACTGTTCCCACAGTGATAGTGTTAGTTTAGGAAGCCTTGACGAACACATGAACACGAGGAGACAATCCCAATTCTTAATGGAGACATTGGATAGTTCCAGAGCCAATAGGCACCCTTGGATGGTGCTCTGTAAATCTTTTAATGCGGCTCCAGACTCATGAGAAATGGGTTGCACATTGAACAGAATTCGGAGTTGGCTGTTGACTAACAGTCTTTTGTTTTCGAATCTGTTGACAAGTGCCTGCCATGCTGACGCAAAGCCATCATGTGTGAGAGGGGACTTTGAGACTATAGCCTTAGCATCGCCACTCCTCTTTGCGTTTAAATGGAATAGCTTTTCGACTGGGGTAAGACTCGGATTTTCGATATACACCGCTGTGAAAATGTCCCGGAACGTAGGCCATTTCAAATAGTCTCCGGAAAAGACTTCGGTGTCAACAGGCGGTAAGCGGCAGCCTCTTGGCTGATGGGCAACATTTTGACTTGGCATTGGAACCGTAGCGTTCTCAATCTGTTCACTAAGCATGGATGCACAACGTTCATAAGCCGCATAGCAGTGGTCATATTTCGCATGAAGGATTGCGGTATCGAACTCACTGCTGTGTCCAGCAGATTCAGAGAGCGCTCTGGAACAGCGCTCGAATTCTTGCTCGACCTTGACCCACAAGCTCCGAATTTGATCTTGTCGGACCTTGAGCGTATGTAGAGACACTTCGGAATTAAAGGCGAATTTTGACTCAAACTGACTGAGACGATCGGACACCGAAATGAAAGTGGTCAATGTAAACGTACCTTGCATTTTTATGGTTTGACCGACTGATCTAGTAATCGGTTGTGTGACTGTATCTGGTCGCTTTGCAGAGGTGGATGTACGTGTATTACTTTGTTCCTTACTCAGTGAGCCACTAGGCCCTACGGATATACTTGGATCGGAACTTGATCTTCTATGGAGTCTGAGCGGAACAAAAAGGAGATTCTTTTTATCCTTGGCAGTGTCAATTGGCATGCTAGGATTTTATGCAGCCAGAAAATAAATAACTCTTTGTTATTACGGACGATATACATATACCAATTGTAACGGACAATCGTCGCTCTAACCATTAACTCGGTTAGGCAATCCATGCCGTTTGTTTGGATATCGTTTCCTATTGAGATTCGGGCTCGGATTTCCTGATCACGGCTAGCAAAAACAGTCTCCGCGGGGTTCGTTGAACCTTAATAGTAAGACCGCACACAAAATCCAGCGGTTATTATTATTGTATTCATTTAAATTTATAAGAAATCCGAGAGCCTGCTTAGACATCTATACATATAACACTAACTGACTTGGAGCGGGTTGGAAATCGGACACGCTTACGCCGGGGTTTTCTGATTTTTGTTAAACTGCCGATGTTGTCGCAGTCTGGCTCTGAACCCACCCTTCCTTGAGTTTTTATTATGCCATCCTTAATTGAAAAACTCCCAAACCAAATTCATGCAATAATCTATCTATCCAGGAAACATAAAAAAAAATTTTTTCGCTCATTATAATTGTTTCTATTTATTCATTAAACGTTATTAAATTCACAACAGAAAATCGCAAAATTGTTTTATTTTTTTCATACTACTTTCAGCATAATTATTTTTTTTTTCCTTAAAGAAAACCAAAACACTCGGTTTTCATGCATACTATGACCTACCAATAAAAAATTTTTTTTCAATGCATTATTGAACTAAACAAAAATATTTTTTTCCAGTGTATTCTATTTGCTTGCACTATTTTTTTTTTTTTTTTTTTTTAAAACTAATTTTAAGATTATAATCCAAGTTCTAAGTTAACATTTCTTTAGTGGGTTTCTTGTTTTTTTCTTTTTTTTGTTTTCCCTAAGTTAAGAATTTATATTAAGGGTGGGAATTTCTTCCAGTGTATTGTCTAAATTTGGAATACGACTTAATAATATGATCATAAAAAAAATTTTAATTTTAGTTAGCTACTCTAAAGTGCCTCATAATTTCTCTCAGTGTAGCTAGTTTTGGTTTTGGTACTACAACAGTACAGTTTTAAGTTTGTCTATACGCACATGCCACTAAAAGCTTTGCTTCGACCAAGCCAACTTCAAAACGTTAAACTCAACCCAAAACAAAAAAAAAAGTTAACAGTTACGAAAAAAAAAATTGCTGCTTGCATCTTTCTTGCTAACTCAACTGTCGCCTACCCTGACTTGCCACTATTAAGGTGGTTCATTTATTTTTTTCTTCTTTCAGTTTTCTTCTTCTTGCACCTTTTCTCTCACTTCATAATACTTTTACTTCCGTAGTAATTTATCAGTAATTTATATCTACGAATAAAATTTTATAATCTTATATTTTTTTTCCTCTGCCTTAACTAAATATAGTCGCTAGTCGTTACGACTAAGAAAAAATTCCCTGTTCTCTTCTTTCCTATGCTATTCTTATTCTCTGCTTCAATTATTTAAGACGGGTATATTTTTTAATTTTTTTTTCTACACTAATTAAATTTTCTGCTTCTTTTTTTTTTTTCTGCTATTATTCACATCACTTTATTTTTCATTTTTATTATTTTTTTTGTTCACCAGCAAAAAATGAATACAAATATATATATATGGATTTATGGTTTACTCACCCCTCCGCTGCAACGATGAAGGCCTTCTCGCTGTGCGAGGTGTTGTTGTTGTTGAGCAATTGTCGCTATGTAGATTGCAGGTTTAATGATTATATTTACATTTATTTGTTGCGGCGTTTAGTGTTTAACTATTGTAACAAGCTTTTGTTTTCACTTCTTTAACCACTTGCTTTCAGCTATTACCGTTTGAGGGTTCTTTTCCCCTATGCTTTTGCTTTCTTTTATGACACTAAATTTTTCCTGTTTTTTTTCCTTTCACTGACTTGTGCGGCATTTGGCTGATTTGGTGCTATTTATCTCCTCCTGCTTTTTCTCTTGTTCTTCAATAGATTTCACTACACACACTGAGATGCCCATGAGGCGATTTTAAGACTTTTCAGATCACTAAAAAAATGTAACTAACTGAGAGCGGTCGGGGGGGAGGGACAATTATTTCGAAATTGTTTTTAGCTTTTGCGATTAACTTATTTTTTCACTTTTCGTTTTTTTTCGGGTTTGACACTGAGCCCTTTTCGGGCATCTAACTTGCGCGGCGAAGTTTTTGCATAGTACTGATTGCGTTTTGAACTTTTTTTTCCCCGCTTGTTGCACTTTATACTCCTCCCTGCATGTGTTGGTTCGCTTATCGTTGATCGCTTTGGTTTTGTCTGCGCTGCTTTTGGTTGGTTTTCTGCGATAATGCAGCGCAAGACCAAAAATGCGAGCTTTTAGCCTGCACTGTGGCAAATTTCGCTGCATAATGAAAAAGGTTTTTTCTCTGTTAGCCTAAGCCAAAAAGACATGCCCAAACGAAGGCAAATATTAATGCTTACCCAAAAATTTTGGCTGCAAGAGGGTTAGATCCGTTTTTTTTCGATTTTTTCCCCGCAACAAAATAGAACTAGCTTTTAATTAGCTTTAGCATTCGTTGTTGAGAGTGATTTTTAAATACTTGACTGGAGATGAACTTTATAAATATATATATAGTTTTTATATCTATATGGCACAAACGTGCTCCGAAGGTTATGTCCAATCACACAAAAAAAAATCGTAAAGTGTCTCCTGCTGCGTCTGTCCAAATCGAAAAGATCGAATCCCGTCTGCATAGCTCCTTTTATACCCCCATTAAGCGGATGTAACCAACTGTCAACTTGCCAAAACTCTCTTGAAATTGAACTCACCACTACCAGGGCGGCAATTTTCGTTCAGTGCAACGTTGCATTCCCCACCGATCAATAACAATTTCGCGCCACGCATGCATTTTTCAAATACACGTATGTGATAAAAATTGTGTTTTATTTCCCTTTATGTTAATTATTTTTTTCTTTTTTCAAATTTCCCTGTGCCCCTTACACAATAGGAACGGTACAGTTTGGAACAGTGGAATGGAACAACCAGATAATAAATAATTATTAATAATTATATAATAATAAATACTTATATGTGAATTACTTAATAATCTTGAGATCGATACAAACAAATATAAAACAGAAACGACAATCAACACAATGACTTTTGTATGTGAACGTCAGATACGGAACGCAGAAGCGATGCTAAACGATGAAACCGTTTAATATTTTCTTCTCTATAATTTTTGTGTTTATGCAGAAATATCGATATCGATGGCGATAGTTTGCTACTATTTTGGTGTTAGTGCGGAAATATCGCCGGTATTCCCGATGTCGTCGTCGTCGTCGTTGTCAATTTAGAGTCGTTGTCACATCACATCAATATCGTATCACTTCGACGCTATTTCGGTATTCTGTAACATACTGGTACGACGACGTCTCTTTATCGATACTTTCATCGCAAAAACACAATTCAGACAGAAGTTTGACAGTTGCTTGAAAATTTGATAAAATTTATATTTAAACTAAATGACCCGGACAGACGTTGTTCTGCCACGCAAAACAACATTTTCTTTATTGAATGTATCTAATATATAGTGGTAAATTATTTTATCTATCTCTAACAATATTGTTAAAAACTTTTTTTTTTTTTTTAAACTTTGCTATTTATTTTTGATTATTTCCCTTAATGTATAAAAACAAGGAACTGACAAAAAGTTTACAAATCTTACAAGCATTAATTACTAACAGTTACTTTTTGAACTGGTAGGGTGGAAACGCGTTCCTCAACTCATCGCTGGGTAGGAAGATCATTACGATGGAGGCCGGATCGGCTGCACGTGTTTGTGAGGTCTCTCGCGAGATTGTTTGGGTGCGATGAGAGCTTGCTCTAGTACCTTTCGTTGTGTTCCGCTATGACTTCCCTGTCTTCTTCTGTCCAAGAGTACTCCCAGGTACGTTACTTCGTTTGCTTTCGGGAGTGGAGTGTTGTTAAGCGTGAGTGGTGGACAGTCTTGCCTCTTTAGGGTGAAAGTTACATGTTTACATTTTTGTTCGTTTACCTTAATTCGCCAGTCGGATAGCCAGTTTTCTACGTTAACGATGTGACGAGCAAGTTTTGTTGTTGCTTGCAGTGGACATCTGGAGCGGCTAAGAATAGCTGTATCGTCAGCAAAGGTTGATGTTGTTAGGCCTCTGCATGTTGGGATGTCTGCTGTGTAGAGTACGTAAAGTGTCGGCCCAAGTACGCTGCCCTGAGGAATGCCAGCTTCAATACGGTCTTCGTCGGATATTGCAGAGTTGCATCTTACTGCAAACTTCCTGTCGTAGAGGTACGACTTTAACAGTTTATGTGTGTTGACTGGGAGCGTTGTTTTGATCTTGTACATCAGACCTTCCAACCAGACTCTGTCGAATGCCTGAGACACATCCAAAAACATTGCAGTACAGTATTCTCGTTTTTCGAACGCGCCTCGTATTTCTGATATTATGCGGTTGACCTGCTCAATAGTTCCGTGTTTTTCACGAAAACCGAATTGATGTGATGGGATTATGTTATTAAGATTCAGGAATTGATTAATCCGAGTCAGCAAACATTTTTCGAAGAGCTTTGATAGACACGATAAAAGGCTTATAGGTCTATACGACGAGGGAACTGTTCTATCTTTACCAAGCTTTGGAATCATTATGATGATAGACTTTTTCCATCTCTCTGGAAAGTGGCCGAGTTGTGTGATTGCGTTGAATAACTGTGCAATGATGCAGACTGCACAATAGGGAAGCTCAATGATCATCTTTGGGGATATTAAGTCCCAGCCCGATGATTTTTTTGGGTTTAGATGCTGGTTGATAATTCTTGCGACTTCATTCGGGCGGAATACTATTGGCTCATGTTGAAGGGGAGAGTCGTTTATAGCGGTCGGGAGTGCGAACGCGTTTGTAGCAGGATTAGGTTGGAAAACATTTTGCAGATGTTCCGCAAAAGTTTTGGCTCTGTCTTCATCGCTCCGGGCCCAGCCGCCTGCATTGTTTCTTAAAGGCATCACTGTTTCTGTCGATGGACTTAGAGTTGGGTGATCTTTCCACAAAGAGTTTTTAGTGCCAGATGTTGATAGTTCCTCAATGTATCGGCGTTGGGCATATTCTTCTTCTCGCTTTAACGCTTTGGTGAGTTTACGTGTGGCTCTTCTTAGATTTTGCTTTGCTGACGGCGATCTGTGGGATTGCCAATGTCGCCTGAGGCGCCGCTTTTCATTAACGAGCTGTTCAATTTGGGGGTTTGTTGTCATTTGGGCGTGAACTGCATATACTGGTGTTGGTGTTGAGATGCGAGCTGCTTCGACGAAGACTGACTCAAGTTTGTTTGCCATAGAATCGATGTCAGCTTCCATATTCAGATGCGGATCCAGTTCAATGTGTGAACTTATATATTTTTTGTATGTGAGCGAGTTAGTTTTTTGTGTGGTCAACTTACCGGGTCGATTTACAAACTCTGGGTGGCGTAGTAATTGTATAAGAACAGGCGAGTGGTCGGATGAAAGATCCGAGAGGCTTTCGGCGCTTATCAGACTGCGGGTAATATTTTTGGTAACTGCAATATCAATCAAGTCGGGTAGTTTCTTGGGGTCTGTGGGCCAGTAAGCTGGTGTGCCAGGAGAGACGTGGCCGAGCCTGTTGTTTACTTTTACAAGTGCGTTGTACAGCTGCTTTCCCTTTGGATTCACAAGGCGAGATCCCCAGTGTGTGTGCTTGGCGTTATATTCTCCTGCTGCTATAAAGTGTTCTCCCAATGAGTTGAAAAATTCCATAAATTGGTCTTCAGATATGGTGAATCGAGGGGGGCAGTAGACGGCTGCTAGTGCAATTTGGTTACCACTATCAAGATGTATTTTTAAAGATGTGGCCTGTAGATAGTTTCTGGCAAACACTTTGTGGTAGTGGTGCTTTAGCCGGCTTCTAATCAAAATACCAGTCCCGCCGTGTGCCTTACCATCGGGATGATTGGTTCCGTAGAATGTGTATCCGCTTATTGTAAAATTATATTTGTTAGTAAGGTGTGTTTCGGAGAGTAGCATAACGTCGATGTGCTTGTCGAGTAGGAATTGAGCTAACTCAAGTTTATGCTGTGAAACGCCGTTAGCATTCCACGTAGATATACGTAGCGAAGCCATTGATTATTTTGACTGTTGTGATACAAGCATTTGTACCAAAAGACTTTGATTTCGCATTAAATCTTGCATAGTTGTGCGCATAAATGACATAAACTCTGTCAAGCTCTGCTGCAGCGTACATATCATTGCTTCAAAGTTGCTTTGTGGCTGCTCTTGTGGCTTGTTGTCTTGTGCCGTATTTTGATCCACATGCATTGCTTGTGTGTACGGTGCAGTAGAGGCAGGAGGCACCAGACCAGATCTTAAGGCGCTTGCATAAGTCGCGTTTTTCGATACGGATACGGGACCAATGGAGGACCTGGCTGCAGTCGAGAAGAAGACGTCTGGGTTGCTTTTCGATGGAATGTAGTTAGGCTGTGCGCTTTGCGTGCGTGCTGTGTTCACGCGCTGGTGGATGCGAGACTTAAGTTCTTTGTAGATTGGGCAGCCTCTGTAGTTAGCTGTGTGATTGCCGCCGCAGTTGCTGCACTTTTTTTTGCTAGCGTCTCCTTTGCTTGCTGGGCAGCGCGACGACTCATGAAGATCGCCACAAACTACACATACCTGGCGCAGTGTGCAGTAAGTCCTTGTGTGGCCGTATTCTTGGCAGTTCATGCATTGTACCGGGCCGTTGCGTTTATGTGGCTCTTCAACGGTGATTCTACGGTGCAGTAGAATTTGATCTGAACTGAATTGTTAAAAACTGCCATTTTAAAAGCTAAAATTCTTCCCTACATAATTTTTTTACCCGCCCTTATGTCTTGACCAAGCTCCAGTACAAAAGTTCGGGAAAAAAGGACATAGGTGTATGAGAGGTACCTGAAGGATTATCTGCCGGGCTGATTTGTGAATATAAACCATCCAGGGCGCCACACAAACGCATGAAAAAAATGTTTTCAAATCAGTCCAACCGTTTAGGCGGAGTCCAAAAACACACACAAGTACATTATAAATACTCATATATATCAAGATAGACATGTTTTTCGCATCAGATTTATCTAGTGATGATGAAAAAAGGATACAGTGTAATTTACTTAGCTGCCTCGATACTTAGCTGCATCGGTATGATATGCATCAACATTTTTTTTTTAAACATTAAAAATGCAAACAAAAAATTAAGTTAGCGGCCTTAAATGCCTGTGTAAAGTGCTCGGGGCAGCTAAACAAATTATACTGTATCTCCAAAGAGCTTAGCGCAACTTGTTTGCTTATTCCACCACCGGTTGCCCTACATTCTGCCTTATTACCAATCATTTTTTTCCTCACCTTAAAATTTTAATCTCTCCAATATTCAATAGAATGGATTAAATCGCGGAAATCTTATGCGATACACCAATATACCTTCTGCCAGAGATTGCCATTTCTTATTAGCGGTCCAAAAGCGTTTAAAAAACGATTTACAAATATTCTTCCAATCCTCATTGAAATTAGCTGGAACAGTTCCTCTTAGGAATCCCGTGCACGCGATGGCTTTTTTTCTAACTCTTTAACTAGTTTTTCAAATGGTTTCGAATTCGTTATTTTTATTTTTATTAAATTTATATTTTATCTAACAAAAACAATTAAATTCTTAAAGCTCGATGACAAAAACAAAGTCGTGTCAAGACAATATCGTCGTCACTATTACTTACAGAATACCGATTATGTGGCAATAGTTGTCGATAGGTACCGATGACGATTACGAGAATACCAAATTTGATTTGTCGTCGTCAGACGACGACGTGAATACGGGCGATTGTAAACAAAGAACTTACAATGCTTGTGATGTGTTATAAACAAATGTAACAAATAATGTTTAATTATAGTATTAAATTATAATGTGTGTGAATTATAATTAATTCTTTTTAAATATGTTGTAAGTGTTTAAGTAACATATGACTTGCATATGTCTGCAGCTTATGCATGTATGTATGTACACTTGAGCTTCGCCGGCATATGTTTGTAGATATGTAAATATGTATGTAGCTTGTTGTTTGTGTTGTTAACAATATTATTTGACACTTAAGAAAGTTCAGGATTAGCATTATGTATTTGCAAATGTGCAAATATGGCGGCGGAATATAAATCGGACGCAGTATAAAAATTATATATCAATATAATTTGTGGACTTGCCTTTATATGGGCATTAATAGTTGAACGGAGGGTTCTGATAGGTAAGCATCAGTAAGGTAAGTATATTTTTGCGCAGGAGTTTCCACTTGGCAATGTGCATGTATATATGGAAAATTATAACTTATCTGGTGTTTCTTTAGGAATTCCAACAATGCGTGCTGGGGCGAGCTTGAAGAACTAGATGATGTTAATCCGAAGGACCAATGTTTTGGGGGTGGCTGGCTTTCCTTTGGTAGTAGACTCCGTCGTATTTTCGAGAGTATGTAGAAGTAAAATCTCGTGCGTGTGCGTCTTCTCGTCTTCACTTATAATTTTTGATAAAAATACATGTTGCTTAAAACTATTGAAGCTAGGCTTAATTGCGAAATGTTGCTAGTGCGTGGTAAACTTATGCATGCTGTAAAGAGAGGATGGGAGACGGCAGCTCCTGGTTCGTTGCCTACTTTTAGGCATGAACAAATTTGTGAATGATATGAATTTAATTTTGTTATTGATGCTATTTGTTTTTGTTATTGTTATTTCCATTGTCATTCCAATATTTTATAACCTTTAAGTAGGTTGATTAATATTACAAATAAAATATGACTTAAAAAAATAGAGTCTGCCCTGATGAACATTTCATGTAGAAGTTCCTGCCGACAATGTATGTGCAATTAAGCATTATAGTTCCTGATCCAAGATTTTGTGTAATATATGTGTACCTAGATGTACTAACGAACTGTACATTCAAGTGGCCCAACGATACAAATGACCGACTTGTTAACGCGCAGACCCAAGCAAAAAGCAACCCACCTACCTACAGTGTGCGGTTACGTAGATCGCGAACATGTAGACAAATGACATATGTTTGTGGGGAGGCTCCAAAAGATAAGACGTGCTGAATCGTTGTAGTGTGTAGTGTTGAATTCTTTATTGTATGTAATTTTTCGTTTCGTTTAGTTTTTAGTTGCACTTCGTGTGCGTAGGAGTAGGCTTAGCATCGACTTATTCGTAAAACTATGTAATTAAGACTAAAGCTAACATCAAGTAGAACCATCAGTTAAAGCTCTGATAGTGTAAGTAGCACCTTCAACGGTACTTGTTGAAACTTCAATATATAAGTAAGAGTTAGAGATGAAACATGGTTCTGAGTCAATTAGATTCTGGCATCAACATCCTCCCCCCTTGCAATGCATTGCAAATGAATCTACTGGCCGCAGGTCCCGGACAAAATCCAGCCGAAGATTGAATTCTCGCAAAGTGGTCGAGGAACTCTTGCCACTTCGATGTGAGGTCATCGGGTAGCGGATCATCCCACCCTAATTCTCTGAGAAATGTTTCTTGCATACAAATCTTTGCTCGGACAATGACTGGCGCTAGCCACCCGGCGGGATCGAAAAGCTTCGCAATCTGCGATAGAACTTCTCCTTTAGATACAAGCGATTTTGTCGGAACCTGGGAAGGTGTAAAGAAAAACTCTTCAGAATCTGCTTCCCATCGGATTCCGAGAGTTTTTGCGGCACTGGCTTCCTCTATGTCGAGGAAGTCGGATCTTAGGCGGTGCTGTTCTGGGATGACCTTAACCAAGTCCTTTATATTAGAGGTCCACTTTCTGAATGAAAACCCTGCGGATTCAAGTGCATTACGGAGCTCGGATATACATTGCACTGCACAACTCTTAGTGTGAGCTCCTGCAAACACATCGTCAACATACATGTAATTGGATATATTGTCACTTGCTAGGGGGTAGCGACACTGAACATCCTTGGCTAGTTGCTGCAGTACTCTGATCGCTAGGAATGGGGCACAGTTCACTCCAAAGGTGACTGTGTTCAGTTCGAAATCTCGGAGCTCATTGTCCTTTGTTCGAAAAATGATTCTTTGGTATGGAGTGTGTTTTGGATCCACCAGGATTTGCCTATACATTTTGGTAATGTCTGCGTTAAACACATACTCAAGGAATCGCCATTTTAGGATCTGCATGGTCAGATCCGATTGGAGAACGGGTCCCGGATGGAGAACGTCGTTAAGACTTTTGCCATTTGAAGACGGACTAGAGGCGTTAAATACAACGCGAAGCTTTGTAGTGGTGCTATCTGGCTTATAGACAGCATGATGCGGGAGATACAAATTGCCTAAGCCGTTTGTAGAGGGGACTGGTCTCATACGACCAAGGTCCGAATACTCCTGAGGGACCTTATCGTACTGCTTTTTAAGGGATGCGTTCTTGTTTAAACGATTCTCATTGCGAAGGAGCTTAGCCAGTGCGATAGATCTTGAATGACCAAAGTTAATGGATTCAGAATTCTTAAAAGCGAGGGTGACAACATATCTTCCACTTTCGTCTCTAGTGGTGCTGAAACATCTTCTCACAAGCTGCGTCAGACTCTTCAACCAGGTTAACTGGGATATCCTCCACCTCCCAAAATTTCGTGAGTAGTTTCTCTAACCTCACTTCTTGACTGAGCGAAATTCTAGTGGATAAGGAGAAATGACTTTGGCGCCAGTGTTGGAAATGGGACCCATGATGGTCCAGCCAAAAATCTTTTCCTGTCCTAAAAGGGTACCACAGATATTGGTATAGAACCCTTTCGCAGTATAGATGGAAGGATATCAGCTCCCAGTAAGACATCTATCTGGGTACTCTTATAAAAAGTTGGATCTGCCAATTGTAGATTGGGAAGACCTTTCAAAGAACTTTGTGGAATTGTGTAGGAGGGCAGATTTCCTGCCAGCTTTGGAAGTACGAAGGCCGAAGTTTCAATCTGAATTCTTGGCTTAATTGGAGATCCAATATGGAAATGGCATAAACGCTGAGGTTGGGCTGCAATGGCTCCATTGAGCCCCGAAACTTGAGCGTCAACCGACTGATACTGCGGTCGTATCAATTTAAAAAGCCGTTCAGAAATGAAGGTTGCTTCTGACCCAGAGTCAACCAATGCCCGTGCTGTATATTTTGTTCCCAAGGAACATACCTGGATTTTGCCCGTGCCGAGAAGAACGCTATGTGTGCTTGCTGAGAAATAATTTTGGACCGTCGTTTCTGGGAGAGAAGTGGACTGTATATTGACGGACGTGTCCAAAACTTTTCCCGGATCACCTGCTTGGGAATTCGTCGGACGATGAAGGAGAGTGTTATGACGCCCCTTGCAGGTATGGCAATTATGCGCACTAGTGCAGTCCTTGAGGTGGTGACCTCTGGCGAAGCAATTTAAACACAACTTGTGCTACTTTATAGTGTTGGATCGCTCCTGCACAGACATATGCAAAAATTTCGGACATGTACGGATTGGATGATTGCCTTAGCCGCCAGCTGTGGAAGTACATGGGGCCTTACATCTTCGATTGCCTCTAAAGTTCTGTACCGCTCTAACAGAGAAATTTCGTGAGAAGTTTCCTCACCTCTCTATCCTAAGAGTTCGGGGAAACTTTCCCCACCCCACTTCTTGACTGAGCGAAATTTAGTGGAGAAGGAGAAATGACTTTTGAGCCAGTGTTGGAAATGGGACCCATGATGGTCCAGCCAAAAATCTTTTCCTGTCCTAAAAGGGTACCACAGATATTGGTATAGAACCCTTTCGCAGTATAGATGGAAGGATATCAGCTCCCAGTAAGACATCTATCTGGGTACTCTTATAAAAAGTTGGATCTGCCAATTGTAGATTGGGAAGACCTTTCAAAGAACTTTGTGGAATTGTGTAGGAGGGCAGATTTCCTGCCAGCTTTGGAAGTACGAAGGCCGAAGTTTCAATCTGAATTCTTGGCTTAATTGGAGATCCAATATGGAAATGGCATAAACGCTGAGGTTGGGCTGCAATGGCTCCATTGAGCCCCGAAAATTGAGCGTCAACCGACTGATTCTGCGGTCGTATCAATTTAAAAAGCCGTTCAGATATGAAGGTTGCTTCTGACCCAGAGTCAACCAATGCCCGTGCTGTATATTTTGTTCCCAAGGAACATACCTGGATTTTGCCCGTGCCGAGAAGAACGCTATGTGTGCTTGCTGAGAAATAATTTTGGACCGTCGTTTCTGGGAGATTTAAAAACAAATTGTGCTACTTTATAGTGTTGGATCGCCCCTGCACAGACATATGCAAAAATTTCGGACATGTACGGATTGGATGATTGCCTTAACCGCCAGCTGTGAAAGTACATGGGGCCTTACATCTTCGATTGCCTCTAAAGTTCTGTACCGCTATAACAGAAAATTATTTAACTCACCCCGAGTCGGAATATCTACTTTGCTTTGCAGAGACAGTTCCCACAGTGATAGTGTTAGTTTAGGAAGCCTTGGCGAACACATGAACACGAGGAGACAATCCCAATTCTTAATGGAGACATTGGATAGTTCCAGAGCCAATAGGCACCCTTGGATGGTGCTCTGTAAATCATTTAATGCGGCTCCAGACTCATGAGAAATGGGTTGCACATTGAACAGAATTCGGAGTTGGCTGTTGACTAACAGTCTTTTGTTTTCGAATCTGTTGACAGGTGCCTGCCATGCTAACGCAAAGCCATCATGTGTGAGAGGGGACTTTGAGACTATAGCCTTAGCATCGCCACTCCTCTTTGCGTTTAAATGGAATAGCTTTTCGACTGGGGTAAGACTCGGATTTTTGATATACACCGCTGTGTAAATGTCCCGGAACGTAGGCCATTTCAAATAGTCTCTGGAAAAGACTTCGGTGTCAACAGGCGGTAAGCGGCAGCCTCTTGGCTGATGGGCAACATTTTGAATTGGCATTGGAACCGTAGCGTTCTCAATCTGTTCACTAAGCATGGATGCACAACGTTCATAAGCCGCATAACAGTGGTCATATTTCGCATGAAGGATTGCGGTATCGAACTCACCGCTGTGTCCAGCAGATTCAGAGAGCGCTCTCGAACAGCGCTCGAATTCTTGCTCGACCTTGTCCCACAAGCTCCGTATTTGATCTTGTCGGACCTTGAGCGTATGTAGAGACACTTCGGAATTAAAGGCGAATTTCGACTCAAACTGACTGAGACGATCGGTCACCGAAATGAAAGTGGATCGGAACTTGATCTTCTATGGAGTCTGAGCGGAACAGAAAGGAGATTCTTTTTATTCTTGGCAGTGTCAATTGGCATGCTAGGATTTTATGCAGCCAGAAAATTAATAACTCTTTGTTATTACGGACGATATACATATACCAATAGGAACGGTACAGTTTGGAACAGTGGAATGGAACAACCAGATAATAAATAATTATTAATATTTATATAATAATAAATACTGATATGTGAATTACTTAATAATCTTGAGATCGATACAAACAAATATAAAACAGAAACGACAATCAACACAATGACTTTTGTATGTGAACGTCAGATACGGAACGCAGAAGCGATGCTAAACGATGAAACCGTTTAATATTTTCTTCTCTATAATTTTTGTGTTTATGCAGAAATATCGATATCGATGGCGATAGTTTGCTACTATTTTGGTGTTAGTGCGGAAATATCGATATCGATGGCGATAGTTTGTACATGTAATCGCCCGTATTCCCGATGTCGTCGTCGTCGTCGTTGTCAATTTAGAGTCGTTGTCACATCACATCAATATCGTATCACTTCGATGCTATTTCGGTATTCTGTAACATACTGGTACGACGACGTCTCTTTATCGATACTTTCATCGCAAAAACACCATTCACACAGAAGTTTGACAGTTGCTTGAATATTTGATAAAATTTATATTTAAACTAAATGACCCGGACAGACGTTGTTCTGCCACGTAAAACAACATTTTCTTTATTGAATGTATCTAATATATAGTGGTAAATTATTGTATCTATCTCTAACAATATTGTTAAAAACTGCCATTTTAAAAGCTAAAACTCTTCCCTACATAATTTTTTTACCCGCCCTTATGTCTTGACCAAGCTCCAGTACAAAAGTTCGGGAAAAAAGGACATAGGTGTATGAGAGGTACCTGAAGGATTATCTGCCGGGCTGATTTGTGAATATAAACCATCCAGGGCGCCACACAAACGCATGCAAAAAATGTTTTCAAATCAGTCCAACCGTTTAGGCGGAGTCCAAAAACACACACAAGTACATTATAAATACTCATATATATCAAGATAGACATGTTTTTCGCATCAGATTTATCTAGTGATGATGAAAAAAAGGATACAGTGTAATTTACTTAGCTGCCTCGATACTTAGCTGCATCGGTATGATATGCATCAAAATTTTTTTTTTAAACATTAAAAATGCAAACAAAAAATTAAGTTAGCGGCCTTAAATGCCTGTGTAAAGTGCTCGAGGCAGCTAAACAAATTATACTGTATCTCCAAAGAGCTTAGCGCAACTTGTTTGCTTATTCCACCACCGGTTGCCCTACATTCTGCCTTATTACCAATCATTTTTTTCCTCACCTTAAACTTTTAATCTCTCTAATATTCAATAGAATGGATTAAATCGCGGAAATCTTATGCGATACACCAATATACCTTCTGCCAGAGATTGCCATTTCTTATTAGCGGTCCAAAAGCGTTTAAAAAACGATTTACAAATATTCTTCCAATCCTCATTGAAATTAGCTGGAACAGTTCCTCTTAGGAATCCCGTGCACGCGATTTCTTTTTTCTAACTCTTCAACTAGTTTTTCAAATGGTTTCGAATTCGTTATTTTTATTTTTATTAAATTTATATTTTATCTAACAAAAACAATTAAATTCTTAAAGCTCGATGACAAAAACAAAGTCGTGTCAAGACAATATCGTCGTCACTATTACTTACAGAATACCGATTATGTGGCAATAGTTGTCGATAGGTACCGATGACGATTACGAGAATACCAAATTTGGTTTGTCGTCGTCAGACGACGACGTGAATACGGGCGATTGTAAACAAAGAACTTACAATGCTTGTGATGTGTTATAAACAAATGTAACAAATAATGTTTAATTATAGTATTAAATTATAATGTGTGTGAATTATAATTAATTCTTTTTAAATATGTTGTAAGTGTTTAAGTAACATATGACTTACATATGTCGGCAGCTTATGCATGTATGTATGTACACTTGAGCTTCGCCGGCATATGTTTGTAGATATGTAAATATGTATGTAGCTTGTTGTTTGTGTTGTTAACAATATTATTTGACACTTAAGAAAGTTCAGGATTAGCATTATGTATTTGCAAATGTGCAAATATGGCGGCGGAATATAAATCGGACGCAGTATAAAAATTATATATCAATATAATTTGTGGACTTGCCTTTATATGGGCATTAATAGTTGAACGGAGGGTTCTGATAGGTAAGCATCAGTAAGGTAAGTATATTTTTGCGCAGGAGTTTCCACTTGGCAATGTGCATGTATATATGGAAAATTATAACTTATCTGGTGTTTCTTTAGGAATTCCAACAATGCGTGCTGGGGCGAGCTTGAAGAACTAGATGATGTTAATCCGAAGGACCAATGTTTTGGGGGTGGCTGGTTTTCCTTTGGTAGTAGACTCCGTCGTATTTTCGAGAGTATGTAGAAGTAAAATCTCGTGCGTGTGCGTCTTCTCGTCTTCACTTATAATTTTTGATAAAAATACATGTTGCTTAAAACTATTGAAGCTAGGCTTAATTGCGAAATGTTGCTAGTGCGTGGTAAATTTATGCATGCTGTATAGAGAGGATGGGAGACGGCAGCTCCTGGTTCGTTGCCTACTTTTAGGCATGAAAAAATTTGTGAATGATATGAATTTAATTTTGTTATTGTTGCTATTCGTTATTGTTATTGTTATTTCCATTGTCATTCCAATGTTTTATAACCTTTAAGTAGGGTGATTAATATTACAAATAAAATATGACTTAAAAAAAAAGAGTCTGCCCTTATGAACATTTCATGTAGAAGTTCCTGCCGACAATGTATGTGCAATTAAGCATTATAGTTCCTGATCCAAGATTTTGTGTAATATATGTGGACGTAGATGTACTAACGAACTGTACATTCAAGTGGCCCAACGATACAAATGACCGACTTGTTAACGCGCAGACCCAAGCAAAAAGCAACCCACCTACCTACAGTGTGCGGTTACGTAGATCGCGAACATGTAGACAAATGACATATGTTTGTGGGGGAGGCTCCAAAAGATAAGACGTGCTGAATCGTTGTAGTGTGTAGTGTTGAATTCTTTATTGTATGTAATTTTTCGTTTCGTTTAGTTTTTCGTTGCACTTCGTGAGCGTAGGAGTACTCTTAGCATCGACTTATTCGTAAAACTATGTAATTAAGACTACAGCTAACATCAAGTAGAACCATCAGTTGAAGCTCTGATAGTGTAAGTAGCACCTTCAACGGTACTTGTTGAAACTTCAATATATAAGTAAAAGTTGGAGATGAAACATGGTTCTGAGTCAATTAGATTCTGGCATCAACATCCTCCCCCCTTGCAATGCATTGCAAATGAATCTACTGGCCGCAGGTCCCGGACAAAATCCAGCCGAAGATTGAATTCTCGCAAAGTGGTCGAGGAACTCTTGCCACTTCGATGTGAGGTCATCGGGTAGCGGATCATCCCATCCTAATTCTCTGAGAAATGTTTCTTGCATACAAATATTTGCTCAGACAATGACAATGACAATGACTCCAAAGGTGACTGTGTTCAGTTCGAAATCTCGGACCTCATTGTCCTTTGTTCGAAAAATGATTCTTTAGTATGGAGTGTGTTTTGGATCCACCAGGATTTGCCTATAAATTTTGGTAATGTCTGCGTTAAACACATACTCAAGGAATCGCCATTTTAGGATCTGCATGGTCAGATCCGATTGGAGAACGGGTCCCGGATGGAGTACGTCGTTAAGACTTTTGCCATTTGAAGACGGACTAGAGGCGTTAAATACAACGCGAAGCTTTGTAGTGGTGCTATCTGGCTTATAGACAGCATGATGCGGGAGATACAAAATGCCTAAGCCGTTTGTAGAGGGGACTGGTCTCATACGACCAAGGTCCAAATACTCCTGAGGGACCTTATCGTACTGCTTTTTAAGGGATGCGTTCTTGTTTAAACGATTCTCATTGCGAAGGAGCTTAGCAAGTGCGATAGATCTTGAATGACCAAAGTTAATGGATTCAGAATTCTTAAAAGCGAGGGTGACAACATATCTTCCACTTTCGTCTCTAGTGGTGCTGAAACATCTTCTCACAAGCTGCGTCAGACTCTTCAACCAGTTTAACTGGGATATCCTCCACCTCCCAAAATTTCGTGAGAAGTTTCTCTAACCTCACTTCTTGACTGAGCGAAATTCTAGTGGATAAGGAGAAATGACTTTGGCGCCAGTGTTGGAAATGGGACCCATGATGGTCCAGCCAAAAATCTTTTCGTGTCCTAAAAGGGTACCACAGATATTGGTATAGAACCCTTTCGCAGTATAGATGGAAGGATATCAGCTCCCAGTAAGACATCTATCTGGCTACTCATATAAAAAGTTGGATCTGCCAATTGTAGATTGGGAAGACCTTTCAAAGAACTTTGTGGAATTGTGTAGGAGGGCAGATTTCCTGCCAGCTTTGGAAGTACGAATCTGAATTCTTGGCTTAATTGGAGATCCAATATGGAAATGGCATAAACGCTGAGGTTGGGCTGCAATGGCTCCATTGAGCCCCGAAAATTGAGCGTCAACCGACTGATACTGCGGTCGTATCAATTTAAAAAGCCGTTCAGAAATGAAGGTTGCTTCTGACCCAGAGTCAACCAATGTTTTTTTTGTTCCCAAGGAACATACCTGGATTTTGCCCGTGCCGAGAAGAACGCTATGTGTGCTTGCTGAGAAATAATTTTGGACCGTCGTTTCTGGGAGATTTAAAAACAAATTGTGCTACTTTATAGTGTTGGATCGCCCCTGCACAGACATATGCAAAAATTTCGGACATGTACGGATTGGATGATTGCCTTAACCGCCAGCTGTGAAAGTACATGGGGCCTTACATCTTCGATTGCCCCTAAAGTTCTGTACCGCTATAACAGAAAATTATTTAGCTCACCCCAAGTCGGAATATCTACTTTGCTTTGCAGAGACAGTTCCCACAGTGATAGTGTTAGTTTAGGAAGCCTTGGCGAACACATGAACACGAGGAGACAATCCCAATTCTTAATGGAGACATTGGATAGTTCCAGAGCCAATAGGCACCCTTGGATGGTGCTCTGTAAATCTTTTAATGCGGCTCCAGACTCATGAGAAATGGGTTGCACATTGAACAGAATTCGGAGTTGGCTGTTGACTAACAGTCTTTTGTTTTCGAATCTGTTGACAGGTGCCTGCCATGCTAACGCAAAGCCATCATGTGTGAGAGGGGACTTTGAGACTATAGCCTTAGCATCGCCACTCCTCTTTGCGTTTAAATGGAATAGCTTTTCGACTGGGGTAAGACTCGGATTTTTGATATACACCGCTGTGTAAATGTCCCGGAACGTAGGCCATTTCAAATAGTCTCTGGAAAAGACTTCGGTGTCAACAGGCGGTAAGCGGCAGCCTCTTGGCTGATGGGCAACATTTTGAATTGGCATTGGAACCGTAGCGTTCTCAATCCGTTCACTAAGCATGGATGCACAACGTTCATAAGCCGCATAACAGTGGTCATATTTCGCATGAAGGATTGCGGTATCGAACTCACCGCTGTGTCCAGCAGATTCAGAGAGCGCTCTCGAACAGCGCTCGAATTCTTGCTCGACCTTGTCCCACAAGCTCCATATTTGATCTTGTCGGACCTTGAGCGTATGTAGAGACACTTCGGAATTAAAGGCGAATTTCGACTCAAACTGACTGAGACGATCGGTCACCGAAATGAAAGTGGATCGGAACTTGATCTTCTATGGAGTCTGAGCGGAACAGAAAGGAGATTCTTTTTATCCTTGGCAGTGTCAATTGGCATGCTAGGATTTTATGCAGCCAGAAAATAAATAACTCTTTGTTATTACGGACGATATACATATACCAATAGGAACGGTACAGTTTGGAACAGTGGAATGGAACAACCAGATAATAAATAATTATTAATAATTATATAATAATAAATACTGATTTGTGAATTACTTAATAATCTTGAGATCGATAAAAAAAATATAAAACAGAAACGACAATCAGCACAATGATTTTTGTATGTGAACGTCAGATACGGAACGCAGAAGCGATGCTAAACGATGAAACCGTTTAATATTTTCTTCTCTATAATTTTTGTGTTTATGCAGAAATATGGATATCGATGGCGATAGTTTGCTACTATTTGGGTGCTAGTGCGGAAATATCGATATCGATGGCGATAGTTTGTACATGTAATCGCCCGTATTCCCGATGTCGTCGTCGTCGTCGTTGTCAATTTAGAGTCGTTGTCACATCACATCAATATCGTATCACTTCGACGCTATTTCGGTATTCTGTAACATACTGGTACGACGACGTCTCTTTATCGATACTTTCATCGCAAAAACACAATTCACACAGAAGTTTCACAGTTGCTTGAAAATTTGATAAAATTTATATTTAAACTAAATGACCCGGACAGACGTTGTTCTGCCACGCAAAACAACATTTTCTTTATTGAATGTATCTAATATATAGTGGTAAATTATTGTATCTATCTCTAACAATATTGTTAAAAACTGCCATTTTAAAAGCTAAAACTCATCCCTTCAAAAGTTCGGGAAAAAAGGACATAGGTGTATGAGAGGTGCCTGAAGGATTATCTGCCGTGCTGATTTGTGAATATAAACCATCCAGGGCGCCACACAAACGCATGCAAAAAATGTATTCAAATCGGTCCAACCGTTTAAGCGGAGTCTAACTACATACACAAATACATTATATATACACATATATATCAAGATATACATGTTTTTCGCATCAGATTTATCTAGTGATGATGAAAAAAAGGATACAGTGTAATTTACTTAGCTGCCTCGATACTTAGCTGCATCGGTAAGATATGCTTCAAAATTTTTTTTTAAGCATTAAAAATGCAAACAAAAAATTAAGTTAGCGGCCTTAAATGCCTGTGTAAAGTGCTCGAGGCAGCTAAACAAATTATACTGTATCTCCAAAGAGCTAAGCGCAACTTGTTTGCTTAATCCACCACCGGTTGCCCTACATTCTGCCTTATAACCAATCATTTTTTTCCTCACCTTAAACTTTTAATCTCTCCAATATTCAATAGAATGGATTAAATCGCGGAAATCTTATGCGATACACCAATATACCTTCTGCCAGCCATTGCCATTTCTTATTAGCGGTCCAAAAGCGTTTAAAAAACGATTTACAAATATTCTTCCAGTCCTCATTGAAATTAGCTGGAACAGTTCCTCTTAGGAATCCCGTGCACGCGATTTCTTTTTTTCTAACTCTTCAACTAGTTTTTCAAATGGTTTCGAATTCGTTATTTTTATTTTTATTAAATTTATATTTTATCTAACAAAAACAATTAAATTCTTAAAGCTCGATGACAAAAACAAAGTCGTGTCAAGACAATGTCGTCGTCACTTTTACTTACAGAATACCGATTATGTGGCAATAGTTGTCGATAGGTACCGATGACGATTACGAGAATACCAAATTTGGTTTGTCGTCGTCAGACGACGACGTGAATACGGGCGATTGTAAACAAAGAACTTACAATGCTTGTGATGTGTTATAAACAAATGTAACAAATAATGTTTAATTATAGTATTAAATTATAATGTGTGTGAATTATAATTAATTCTTTTAAAATATGTTGTAAGTGTTTAAGTAACATATGACTTGCATATGTCTGCAGCTTATGCATGTATGTATGTACACTTGAGCTTCGCCGGCATATGTTTGTAGATATGTAAATATGTATGTAGCTTGTTGTTTGTGTTGTTAACAATATTATTTGACACCTTAGAAAGTTGAGGATTAGCATTATGGATTTTGCAAATGTGCAAATATGGCGGCGGAATATAAATCGGACGCAGTATAAAAATTATATATCAATATAATTTGTGGACTTGCCTTTATATGGGCATTAATAGTTGAACGGAGGGTTCTGATAGTTAAGCATCAGTAAGGTAAGTATATTTTTGCGCAGGAGTTTCCACTTGGCAATGTGCATGGATATATGGAAAATTATAACTTATCTGGTGTTTCTTTAGGAATTCCAACAATGCGTGCTGGGGCGAGCTTGAAGAACTAGATGATGTTAATCCGAAGGACCAATGTTTTGGGGGTGGCTGGTTTTCCTTTGGTAGTAGACTCCGTCGTATTTTCGAGAGTATGTAGAAGTAAAAACTCGTGCGTGTGCGTCTTCTCGTCTTCACTTATAATTTTAGATAAAATACATGTTGCTTAAAACTATTGAAGCTAGGCTTAATTGCGAAATGTTGCTAGTGCGTGGTAAATTTATGCATGCTGTATAGAGAGGATGGGAGACGGCAGCTCCTGGTTCGTTGCCTACTTTTAGGCATGAAAAAATTTGTGAATGATATGAATTTAATTTTGTTATTGTTGCTATTCGTTATTGTTATTGTTATTTCCATTGTCATTCCAATGTTTTATAACCTTTAAGTAGGTTGATTAATATTACAAATAAAATATGACTTAAAAAAAAGTCTGCCCTGATGAACATTTCATGTAGAAGTTCCTGCCGACAATGTATGTGCAATTAAGCGTTATAGTTCCTGATCCAAGATTTTGTGTAATATATGTGTACCTAGATGTACTAACGAACTGTACATTCAAGTGGCCCAACGATACAAATGACCGACTTGTTAACGCGCAGACCCAAGCAAAAAGCAACCCACCTACCTACAGTGTGCGGTTACGTAGATCGCGAACATGTAGACAAATGACATATGTTTGTGGGGGAGGCTCCAAAAGATAAGACGTGCTGAATCGTTGTAGTGTGTAGTGTTGAATTCTTTATTGTATGTAATTTTTCGTTTCGTTTAGTTTTTAGTTGCACTTCGTGTGCGTAGGAGTAGGCTTAGCATCGACATATTCGTAAGAATATGTGATTAAGACTAAAGCTGACATCAAGTAGAAACATCAGTTGAAGCTCTGATAGTGTAAGTAGCACCTTCAACGGTACTTGTGGAAACTTCAATATATTAGTAAGAGTTGGAGATGAAACATGGTTCTGAGTCAATTAGATTCTGGCATCAACATCCTCCCCCCTTGCAATGCATTGCAAATGAATCTACTGGCCGCAGGTCCCGGACAAAATCCAGCCGAAGATTGAATTCTCGCAAAGTGGTCGAGGAACTCTTGCCACTTCGATGTGAGGTCATCGGGTAGCGGATCATCCCACCCTAATTCTCTGAGAAATGTTTCTTGCATACAAATCTTTGCTCGGACAATGACTGGCGCTAGCCACCCGGCGGGATCGAAAAGCTTCGCAAATTGCGATAGAACTTCTCGTTTAGATACAAGCGATTTTGTCGGAACCTGGGAAGGTGTAAAGAAAAACTCTTCAGAATCTGCTTCCCATCGGATTCCGAGAGTTTTTGCGGCACTGGCTTCCGCTATGTCGAGGAAGTCGGATCTTAGGCGGTGCTGTTCTGGGATGACCTTGAGCAAGTCCTTTTTATTAGAGGTCCACTTTCTGAATGGAAACCCTGCGGATTCAAGTGCATTACGGAGCTCGGATATACATTGCACTGCACAACTCTTAGTGTGAGCTCCTGCTTACACATCGTCAACATACATGTAAGTGGATATAATGTCACTTGCTAGGGGGTAGCGACACTGCACATCCTTGGCTAGTTGCTGTAGTACTCTGATCGCTAGGAATGGGGCACAGTTCACTCCAAAGGTGACTGTGTTCAGTTCGAAATCTCGGAGCTCATTGTCCTTTGTTCGAAAAAGGATTCTTTGGTATGGAGTGTGTTTTGGATCCACCAGGATTTGCCTATACATTTTGGTAATGTCTGCGTTAAACACATACTCAAGGAATCGCCATTTTAGGATCTGCATGGTCAGATCCGATTGGAGAACGGATCCCGGATGGAGAACGTCATAGAGACTTTTGCCATTTGAAGACGGACTGGAGGCGTTAAATACAACGCGAAGCTTTGTAGTGGTGCTATCTGGCTTATAGACAGCATGATGCGGGAGATACAAATTGCCTAAGCCGTTTGTAGAGGGGACTGGTCTCATACGACCAAGGTCCGAATACTCCTGAGGGACCTTATCGTACTGCTTTTTTAAGGGATGCGTTCTTGTTTAAACGATTCTCATTGCGAAGGAGCTTAGCCAGTGCGATAGATCTTGAATGACCAAAGTTAATGGATTCAGAATTCTTAAAAGCGAGGGTGACAACATATCTTCCACTTTCGTCTCTAGTGGTGCTGAAACATCTTCTCACAAGCTGCGTCAGACTCTTCAACCAGTTTAACTGGGATATCCTCCACCTCCCAAAATTTCGTGAGAAGTTTCTCTAACCTCACTTCTTGACTGAGCGAAATTCTAGTGGAGAAGGAGAAATGACTTTGGCGCCAGTGTTGGAAATGGGACCCATGATGGTCCAGCCAAAAATCTTTTCCTGTCCTAAAAGGGTACCACAGATATTGGTATAGAACCCTTTCGCAGTATAGATGGAAGGATATCAGCTCCCAGTAAGACATCTATCTGGGTACTCTTATAAAAAGTTGGATCTGCCAATTGTAGATTGGGAAGACCTTTCAAAAAACTTTGTGGAATTGTGTAGGAGGGCAGATTTCCTGCCAGCTTTGGAAGTACGAAGGCCGAAGTTTCAATCTGAATTCTTGGCTGAATTGGAGATCCAATATGGAAATGGCATAAACGCTGAGGTTGGGCTGCAATGGCTCCATTGAGCCCCGAAACTTGAGCGTCAACCGACTGATACTGCGGTCGTATCAATTTAAAAAGCCGTTCAGAAATGAAGGTTGCTTCTGACCCAGAGTCAACCAATGCCCGTGCTGTATATTTTGTTCCCAAGGAACATACCTGGATTTTGCCCGTGCCGAGAAGAACGCTATGTGTGCTTGCTGAGAAATAATTTTGGACCGTCGTTTCTGGGAGAGAAGTGGACTGTATATTGACGGACGTGTCCAAAACTTTTCCCGGATCACCTGCTTGGGAATTCGTCGGACGATGAAGGAGAGTGTTATGACGCCCCTTGCGAAGCAATTTAAACACAACTTGTGCTACTTTATAGTGTTGGATCGCTCCTGCACAGACATATGCAAAAATCGGACATGTACGGATTGGATGATTGCCTTAACCGCCAGCTGTGGAAGTACATGGGGCCTTACATCTTCGATTGCCTCTAAAGTTCTGTACCGCTTTAACAGAAAAATTTCGTGAGAAGTTTCTCTAACCTCACTTCTTGACTGAGCGAAATTCTAGTGGAGAAGGAGAAATGACTTTTGCGCCAGTGTTGGAAAAGGGACCCATGATGGTCCAGCCAAAAATCTTTTCCTGTCCTAATAGGGTACCACAAATATTGGTATAGAACCCTTTCGCAGTATAGATGGAAGGATATCAGCTCCCAGTAAGACATCTATCTGCGTACTCTTATAAAAAGTTGGATCTGCCAATTGTAGATTGGGAAGACCTTTCAAAGAACTTTGTGGAATTGTGTAGGAGGGCAGATTTCCTGCCAGCTTTGGAAGTACGAAGGCCGAAGTTTCAATCTGAATTCTTGGCTTAATTGGAGATCCAATATGGAAATGGAATAAACGCTGAGGTTGGGCTGCAATGGCTCCATTGAGCCCCGAAACTTGAGTGTCAACCGACTGATACTGCGGTCGTATCAATTTAAAAAGCCGTTCAGAAATGAAGGTTGCTTCTGACCCAGAGTCAACCAATGTTTTTTTTGTTCCCAAGGAACATACCTGGATTTTGCCCGTGCCGAGAAGAACGCTATGTGTGCTTGATGAGAAATAATTTTGGACCGTCGTTTCTGGGAGAGAAGTGGACTGTATATTGACGGACGTGTCCAAAACTTTTCCCGGATCACCTGCTTGGGAATTCGTCGGACGATGAAGGAGAGTGCTATGACGCCCCTTGCAGGTATGGCAATTATGCGCACTAGTGCAGTGCTTGAGGTGGTGACCTCTGGCGAAGCAATTTAAACACAACTTGTGCTACTTTATAGTGTTGGATCGCTCCTGCACAGACATATGCAAAAATTTCGGACATGTACGGATTGGATGATTGCCTTAACCGCCAGCTGTGGAAGTACATGGGGCCTTATATCTTCGATTGCCTCTAAAGTTCTGTACCGCTCTAACAGAAAAATTTCGTGAGAAGTTTCTCTAACCTCACTTCTTGACTGAGCGAAATTCTAGTGGAGATGGAGAAATGACTTTGGCGGCAGTGTTGGAAATGGGACCCATGATGGTCCAGCCAAAAATCTTTTCGTGTCCTAAAAGGGTACCACAGATATTGGTATAGAACCCTTTCGCAGTATAGATGGAAGGATATCAGCTCCCAGTAAGACATCTATCTGGGTACTCTTATAAAAGTTGGATCTGCCAATTGTAGATTGGGAAGACCTTTCAAAGAACTTTGTGGAATTGTGTAGGAGGGAAGATTTCCAGCCAGCTTTGGAAGTACGAAGGCCGAAGTTTCAATCTGAATTCTTGGCTTAATTGGAGATCCAATATGGAAATGGCATAAACGCTAAGGTTGGGCTGCAATGGCATCATTGAGCCCCGAAAATTGAGCGTCAACCGACTGATTCTGCGGTCGTATCTAATTAAAAAGCCGTTCAGAAATGAAGGTTGCTTCTGACCCAGAGTCAACCTATGCCCGTGCTGTATATTTTGTTCCCAAGGAACATACCTGGATTCCGCCCGTGCCGAGAAGAACGCTATGTGTGCTTGCTGAGAAATAATTTTGGACCGTCGTTTCTGGGAGAGTAGTGGACTGTATATTGACGGACGTGTCCAAAACTTTTCCCGGATCACCTGCTTGGGAATTCGTCGGACGATGAAGGAGAGTGCTATGACGCCCCTTGCAGGTATGGCAATTATGCGCACGAGTGCAGTCCTTGAGGTGGTGACCTCTGGCGAAGCAATTTAAACACAACTTGTGCTACTTTATAGTGTTGGATCGCTCCTGCACAGACTATGCAAAAATTTCGGACATGTACGGATTGGATGATTGCCTTAACCGCCAGCTGTGAAAGTACATGGGGCCTAACATCTTCGATTGCCTCTTAGGTTCTGTACCGCTCCAACAAAAAATTATTTAACTCACCCCAAGTCGGAATATCTACTTTGCTTTGCAGAGACAGTTCCCACAGTGATAATGTTAGTTTAGGAAGCCTTGACGAACACATGAACACGAGGAGACAATCCCAATTCTTAATGGAGATATTGGATAGTTCCGGAGCCGATAGGCACCCTTGGATGGTGCTCTGTAAATCTTTTAATGCGGCTCCAGACTCATGAGAAATGGTTTGCACATTGAACAGAATTCGGAGTTGGCTGTTGACTAACAGTCTTTTGTTTTCGAATCTGTTGACAAGTGCCTGCCATGCTGACACAAAGCCATCATGTGTGAGAGGGGACTTTGAGACTATAGCCTTAGCATCGCCACTCCTCTTTGCGTTTAAATGGAATAGCTTTTCGACTGGGGTAAGACTCGGATTTTCGATATGCACCGCTGTGAAAATGTCCCGGAACGTAGGCCATTTCAAATAGTCTCCGGAAAAGATTTCGGTGTCAACAGGCGGTAAGCGGCAGCCTCTTGGCTGATGGGCAACATTTTGACTTGGCATTGGAACCGTAGCGTTCTCAATCTGTTCACTAAGCATGGATGCACAACGTTCATAAGCCGCATAGCAGTGGTCATAATTTCGCATGAAGGATTGCGGCATCGAGCTCACCGCTGTGTCCAGCAGATTCAGAGAGCGCTCTCGAACAGCGCTCGAATTCTTGCTCGACCTTGTCCCACAAGCTCCGTATTTGATCTTGTCGGACCTTGAGCGTATGTAGAGACACTTCGGAATTAAAGGCGAATTTCGACTCAAACTGACTGAGACGATCGGTCACCGAAATGAAAGTGGATCGGAACTTGATCTTCTATGGAGTCTGAGCGGAACAGAAAGGAGATTCTTTTTATCCTTGGCAGTGTCAATTGGCATGCTAAGATTTTATGCAGCCAGAAAATAAATAACTCTTGTTATTACGGACGATATACATATACCAATAGGAACGGTACAGTTTGGAACAGTGGAATGGAACAACCAGATAATAAATAATTATTAATAATTATATAATAATAAATACTGATATGTGAATTACTTAATAATCTTGAGATCGAGACAAACAAATATAAAACAGAAACGACAATCAACACAATGACTTTTGTATGTGAACGTCAGATACGGAACGCAGAAGCGATGCTAAACGATGAAACCGTTAAATATTTTCTTCTCTATTATTTTTGTGTTTATGCAGAAATATCGATATCGATGGCGATAGTTTGCTAATATTTGGGTGTTAGTGCGGAAATATCGATATCGATGGCGATAGTTTGTACATGTAATCGCCCGTATTCCCGATGTCGTCGTCGTCGTCGTTGTCAATTTAGAGTCGTTGTCACATCACATCAATATCGTATCACTTCGACGCTATTTCGGTATTCTGTAACAGACTTGTGACGACGACGTCTCTTTATCGATACTTTCATCGCAAAAACACCATTCACACAGAAATTTGACAGTTGCTTGAAAATTTTATAAAATTTATATTTAAACTAAATGACCCGGACAGACGTTGTTCTGCCACGCAAAACAACATTTTCTTTATTGAATGTATCTAATATATAGTGGTAAATTATTGTATCTATCTCTAACAATATTGTTAAAAACTGCCATTTTAAAAGCTAAAACTCATCCCTTCAAAAGTTCGGGAAAAAAGGACATAGGTGTATGAGAGGTGCCTGAAGGATTATCTGCCGTGCTGATTTGTGAGTATAAACCATCCAGGGCGCCACACAAACGCATGCAAAAAATGTATTCAAATCGGTCCAACCGTTTAAGCGGAGTCTAACTACATACACAAATACATTATATATACACATATATATCAAGATATACATGTTTTTCGCATCAGATTTATCTAGTGATGATGAAAAAAAGGATACAGTGTAATTTACTTAGCTGCCTCGATACTTAGCTGCATCGGTAAGATATGCTTCAAAATTTTTTTTTTAAGCATTAAAAATGCAAACAAAAATTAAGTTAGCGGCCTTAAATGCCTGTGTAAAGTGCTCGAGGCAGCTAAACAAATTATACTGTATCTCCAAAGAGCTAAGCGCAACTTGTTTGCTTAATCCACCACCGGTTGCCCTACATTCTGCCTTATTACCAATCATTTTTTTCCTCACCTTAAACTTTTAATCTCTCCAATATTCAATAGAATGGATTAAATCGCGGAAATCTTATGCGATACACCAATATACCTTCTGCCAGCCATTGCCATTTCTTATTAGCGGTCCAAAAGCGTTTAAAAAACGATTTACAAATATTCTTCCAGTCCTCATTGAAATTAGCTGGAACAGTTCCTCTTAGGAATCCCGTGCACGCGATTTCTTTTTTCTAACTCTTCAACTAGTTTTTCAAATGGTTTCGAATTCGTTATTTTTATTTTTATTAAATTTATATTTTATCTAACAAAAACAATTAAATTCTTAAAGCTCGATGACAAAAACAAAGTCGTGTCAAGACAATATCGTCGTCACTTTTACTTACAGAATACCGATTATGTGGCAATAGTTGTCGATAGGTACCGATGACGATTACGAGAATACCAAATTTGGTTTGTCGTCGTCAGACGACGACGTGAATACGGGCGATTGTAAACAAAGAACTTACAATGCTTGTGATGTGTTATAAAAAAATGTAACAAATAATGTTTAGTTATAGTATTTGTGATCGTGTTTATGTTATGCCGTTTTATTGAAAATGTGTAACTTTATTTATCTCTTTGTGTTGTGGCGGCCAGTATTTATTTGGTTATAGATTTTGTTTGTTTGTTATACTTATGCATATGTGAGTGTTTGTTTACATTCGTGTTGCAATTTATATATATTTTAATATGTTAGTATATATATATATGTATAAATTGTGAATTAATTATATTTGGTGGTGTGAATTATAATTAATTATTTTTAAATATGTTGTAAGTGTTTAAGTAACATATGACTTGCATATGTCGGCAGCTTATGCATGTATGTATGTACACTTGAGCTTCGCCGGCATATGTTTGTAGATATGTAAATATGTATGTAGCTTGTTGTTTTTGTTGTTAACAATATTATTTGACACCTTAGAAAGTTGAGGATTAGCATTATGTATTTGCAAATGTGCAAATATGGCGGCGGAATATAAATCGGACGCAGTATAAAAAATTATATATCAATATAATTTGTGGACTTGCCTTTATATGGGCATTAATAGTTGAACGGAGGGTTCTGATAGGTAAGCATCAGTAAGGTAAGTATATTTTTGCGCAGGAGTTTCCACTTGGCAATGTGCATGAATATATGGAAAATTATAACTTATCTGGTGTTTCTTTAGGAATTCCAACAATGCGTGCTGGGGCGAGCTTGAAGAACTAGATGATGTTAATCCGAAGGACCAATGTTATGGGGGTGGCTGGTTTTCCTTTGGTAGTAAAAGTAAAAGTAAAAACTCGTGCGTGTGCGTCTTCTCGTCTTTACTTATAATTTTAGATAAAATAAAATGTTGCTTAAAACTATTGAATCTAGGCTTAATTGCGAAATGTTGCTAGTGCGTGGTAAACTTATGCATGCTGTAAAGAGAGGATGGGAGACGGCAGCTCCTGGTTCGTTGCCTACTTTTAGGCATGAACAAATTTGTGAATGATATGAATTTAATTTTGTTATTGTTGCTATTTGTTTTTGTTATTGTTATTTCCATTGTCATTCCAATATTTTATAACCTTTAAGTAGGTTGATTAATATTACAAATAAAATATGACTAAAAAAAAAAGAGTCTGCCCTGATGAACATTTCATGTAGAAGTTCCTGCCGACAATGTATGAGCAATTAAGCATTATAGTTCCTGATCCAAGATTTTGTGTAATATATGTGGACGTAGATGTACTAACGAACTGTACATTCAAGTGGCCCAACGATACAAATGACCGACTTGTTAACGCGCAGACCCAAGCAAAAAGCAACCCACCTACCTACAGTGTGCGGTTACGTAGATCGCGAACATGTAGACAAATGACATTTGTTTGTGGGGGAGGCTCCAAAAGATAAGACGTGCTGAATCGTTGTAGTGTGTAGTGTTGAATTCTTTATTGTATGTAATTTTTCGTTTCGTTTAGTTTTTAGTTGCACTTCGTGTGCGTAGGAGTAGGCTTAGCATCGACTTATTCGTAAGAATATGTTATTAAGACTAAAGCTAACATCAAGTAGAACCATCAGTTAAAGCTCTGATAGTGTAAGTAGCACCTTCAACGGTACTTGTTGAAACTTCAATATATAAGTAAGAGTTAGAGATGAAACATGGTTCTGAGTCAATTAGATTCTGGCATCAACATCCTCCCCCCTTGCAATGCATTGCAAATGAATCTACTGGCCGCAGGTCCCGGACAAAATCCAGCCGAAGATTGAATTCTCGCAAAGTGGTCGAGGAACTCTTGCCACTTCGATGTGAGGTCATCGGGTAGCGGATCATCCCACCCTAATTCTCTGAGATATGTTTCTTGCATACAAATCTTTGCTCGGACAATGACAATGACAATGACTCCAAAGGTGACTGTGTTCAGTTCGAAATCTCGGAGCTCATTGTCCTTTGTTCGAAAAAGGATTCTTTGGTATGGAGTGTGTTTTGGATCCACCAGGATTTGCCTATACATTTTGGTAATGTCTGCGTTAAACACATACTCAAGGAATCGCCATTTTAGGATCTGCATGGTCAGATCCGATTGGAGAACGGATCCCGGATGGAGAACGTCATAGAGACTTTTGCCATTTGAAGACGGACTGGAGGCGTTAAATACAACGCGAAGCTTTGTAGTGGTGCTATCTGGCTTATAGACAGCATGATGCGGGAAATACAAATTGCCTAAACCGTTTGTAGAGGGGACTGGTCTCATACGACCAAGGTCCGAATACTCCTGAGGGACCTTATCGTACTGCTTTTTAAGGGATGCGTTCTTGTTTAAACGATTCTCATTGCGAAGGAGCTTAGCCAGTGCGATAGATCTTGAATGACCAAAGTTAATGGATTCAGAATTCTTAAAAGCGAGGGTGACAACATATCTTCCACTTTCGTCTCTAGTGGTGCTGAAACATCTTCTCACAAGCTGCGTCAGACTCTTCAACCAGATTAACTGGGATATCCTCCACCTCCCAAAATTTCGTGAGAAGTTTCTCTAACCTCACTTCTTGACTGAGCGAAATTCTAGTGGAGATGGAGAAATGACTTTGGCGGCAGTGTTGGAAATGGGACCCATGATGGTCCAGCCAAAAATCTTTTCGTGTCCTAAAAGGGTACCACAGATATTGGTATAGAACCCTTTCGCAGTATAGATGGAAGGATATCAGCTCCCAGTAAGACATCTATCTGGGTACTCTTATAAAAAGTTGGATCTGCCAATTGTAGATTGGGAAGACCTTTCAAAGAACTTTGTGGAATTGTGTAGGAGGGCAGATTTCCTGCCAGCTTTGGAAGTACGAAGGCCGAAGTTTCAATCTGAATTCTTGGCTTAATTGGAGATCCAATATGGAAATGGCATAAACGCTGTGGTTGGGCTGCAATGGCTCCATTGAGCCCCGAAAATTGAGCGTCAACCGACTGATACTGCGGTCGTATCAATTTAAAAAGCCGTTCAGAAGCGAAGGTTGCTTCTGACCCAGAGTCAACCAATGCCCGTGCTGTATATTTTGTTCCCAAGGAACATACCTGGATGTTGCCCGTGCCGAGAAGAAGGCTATGTGTGCTTGCTGAGAAATAATTTTGGACCGTCGTTTCTGGGAGAGAAGTGGACTGTATATTGACGGACGTGTCCAAAACTTTTCCAGGATCACCTGCTTGGGAATTCGTCGGACGATGAGAAGAGTGTTATGACGCCCCTTGCAGGTATGGCAATTATGCGCACTAGTGCAGTCCTTGAGGTGGTGACCTCTGGCGAAGCAATTTAAACACAACTTGTGCTACTGTATAGTGTTGGATCGCTCCTGCACAGACATATGCAAAAATTTCGGACATGTACGGATTGGATGATTGCCTTAACCGCCAGCTGTGAAAGTACATGGGGCCTTACATCTTCGATTGCCTCTAAAGTTCTGTACCGCTCTAACAGAAAATTATTTAACTCACCCCAAGTCGGAATATCTACTTTGCTTTGCAGAGACAGTTCCCACAGTGATAGTGTTAGTTTAGGAAGCCTTGACGAACACATGAACACGAGGAGACAATCCCAATTCTTAATGGAGACATTGGATAGTTACAGAGCCAATAGGCACCCTTGGATGGTGCTCTGTAAATCTTTTAATGCGGCTCCAGACTCATGAGAAATGGGTTGCACATTGAACAGAACTCGGAATTGGCTGTTGACTAACAGTCTTTTGTTTTCGAATCTGTTGACAAGTGCCTGCCATGCTGACGCAAAGCCATCATGTGTGAGAGGGGACTTTGAGACTATAGCCTTAGCATCGCCACTCCTCTTTGCGTTTAAATGGAATAGCTTTTCGACTGGGGTAAGACTCGGATGTTTGATATACACCGCTGAGAAAATGTCCCGGAACGTAGGCCATTTCAAATAGTCTCCGGAAAAGACTTCGGTGTCAACAGGCGGTAAGCGGCAGCCTCTTGGCTGATGGGCAACATTTTGACTTGGCATTGGAACCGTAGCGTTCTCAATCTGTTCACTAAGCATGGATGCACAACGTTTATAAGCCGCATTGCAGTGGTCATATTTCGCATGAAGAATTGCGGTATCGAACTCACCGCTGTGTCCAGCAGATTCAGAGAGCGCTCTCGAACAGCGCTCGAATTTTTGCTCGACCTTGTCCCACAAGCTCCGTATTTGATCTTGTCGGACCTTGAGCGTATGTAGAGACACTGCGGAATTAAAGGCGAATTTCGACTCAAACTGACTGAGACGATCGGTCACCGAAATGAAAGTGGATCGGAACAAAAGCGTTTAAAAAACTATTTACAAATATTCTTCCAATCCTCATTGAAATTAGCTGGAACAGTTCCTCTTAGGAATCCGGTGCACGCGATGGCTTTTTTTCTAACTCTTCAACTAGTTTTTCAAATGGTTTCGAATTCGTTATTTTTATTTTTATTAAATTTATATTTTATCTTATAAAAACAATTAAATTATTAATGCTCGACGACAAAAACAAAGTCGTGTCAAGACAATATCGTCGTCACTTTTACTTACAGAATACCGATTATGTGGCAATAGTTGTCGATAGGTACCGATGACGATTACGAGAATACCAAATTTGGTTTGTCGTCGTCAGACGACGACGTGAATACGGGCGATTGCAAACAAAGAACTTACAATGCTTGTGATGTGCTATAAAAAAATGTAACAAATAATGTTTAATTATAGTATTTGTGATCGTGTTTATGTTATGCTGTTTTATTGAAAATGTGTAACTTTATTTATCTCTTTGTGTTGTGGCGGCCAGTATTTATTTGGTTATAGATTTTGTTTGTATGTTATACTTATGCATATGTGAGTGTTTGTTTAAATTCGTGTTGCAATTTATATATATTTTAATATGTTAGTATATATATATATGTATAAATTGTGAATTAATTATATTTGGTGGTGTGAATTATAATTAATTCATTTTAAATATGTTGTAAGTGTTTAAGTAACATATGACTTGCATATGTCGGCAGCTTATGCATGTATGTATGTACACTTGAGCTTCGCCGGCATATGTTTGTAGATATGTAAATATGTATTTAGCTTGTTGTTTGTGTTGTTAACAATATTATTTGACACCTTAGAAAGTTGAGGATTAGCATTATGTATTTGCAAATGTGCAAATATGGCGGCGGAATATAAATCGGACGCAGTATAAAAAATTATATATCAATATAATTTGTGGACTTGCCTTTATATGGGCATTAATAGTTGAACGGAGGGTTCTGATAGGTAAGCATCAGTAAGGTAAGTATATTTTTGCGCAGGAGTTTCCACTTGGCAATGTGCATGAATATATGGAAAATTATAGCTTATCTGGTGTTTCTTTAGGAATTCCAACAATGCGTGCTGGGGCGAGCTTGAAGAACTAGATGATGTTAATCCGAAGGACCAATGTTTTGTCGGTGGCTGGTTTTCCTTTGGTAGTAGACTCCGTCGTATTTTCGAGAGTATGTAGAAGTAAAAACTCGTGCGTGTGCGTCTTCTCGTCTTCACTTATAATTTTAGATAAAAATACATATTGCTTAAAACTATTGAAGCTAGGCTTAATTGCGAAATGTTGCTAGTGCGTGGTAAATTTATGCATGCTGTATAGAGAGGATGGGAGACGGCAGCTCCTGGTTCGTTGCCTACTTTTAGGCATGAAAAAATTTGTGAATGATATGAATTTAATTTTGTTATTGTTGCTATTCGTTTTTGTTATTGTTATTTCCATTGTCATTCCAATATTTTATAGCCTTTAAGTAGGTTGATTAATATTACAAATAAAATATGACTTAAAAAAAAGTCTGCCCTGATGAACATTTCATGTAGAAGTTCCTGCTGACAATGTATGTGCAATTAAACATTATAGTTCCTGATCCAAGATTTTGTGTAATATATGTGGACGTAGATGTACTAACGAACTGTACATTCAAGTGGCCCAACGATACAAATGACCGACTTGTTAACGCGCAGACCCAAGCAAAAAGCAACCCACCTACCTACAGTGTGCGGTTACGTAGATCGCGAACATGTAGATTAATGACATATGTTTGTGGATGAGGCTCCAAAAGATAAGACGTGCTGAATCGTTGTAGTGTGTAGTGTTGAATTCTTTATTGTATGTAATTTTTCGTTTCGTTTAGTTTTTAGTTGCACTTCGTGTGCGTAGGAGTAGGCTTAGCATCGACTTATTCGTAAGAATATGTTATTAAGACTAAAGCTAACATCAAGTAGAACCATCAGTTGAAGCTCTGATAGTGTAAGTAGCACCTTCAACGGTACTTGTTGAAACTTCAATATATAAGTTAGAGTTGGAGATGAAACATGGTTCTGAGTCAATTAGATTCTGGCATCAACATCCTCCCCCCTTGCAATGCATTGCAAATGAATCTACTGGCCGCAGGTCCTGGACAAAATCCAGCCGAAGATTGAATTCTCGCAAAGTGGTCGAGGAACTCTTGCCACTTCGATGTGAGGTCATCGGGTAGCGGATCATCCCACCCTAATTCTCTGAGAAATGTTTCTTGCATACAAATCTTTGCTCGGACAATGACAATGACAATGACTCCAAAGGTGACTGTGTTCAGTTCGAAATCTCGGAGCTCATTGTCCTTTGTTCGAAAAAGGATTCTTTGGTATGGAGTGTGTTTTGGATCCACCAGGATTTGCCTATACATTTTGGTAATGTCTGCGTTAAACACATACTCAAGGAATCGCCATTGAAGGATCTGCATGGTCAGATCCGATTGGAGAACGGATCCCGGATGGAGAACGTCATTAAGACTTTTGCCATTTGAAGACGGACTGGAGGCGTTAAATACAACGCGAAGCTTTGTAGTGGGGCTATCTGGCTTATAGACAGCATGATGCGGGAGATACAAATTGCCTAAGCCGTTTGTAGAGGGGACTGGTCTCATACGACCAAGGTCCGAATACTCCTGAGGGACCTTATCGTACTGCTTTTTAAGGGATGCGTTCTTGTTTAAACGATTCTCATTGCGAAGGAGCTTAGCCAGTGCGATAGATCTTGAATGACCAAAGTTAATGGATTCAGAATTCTTAAAAGCGAGGGTGACAACATATCTTCCACTTTCGTCTCTAGTGGTGCTGAAACATCTTCTCACAAGCTGCGTCAGACTCTTCAACCAGTTTAACTGGGATATCCTCCACCTCCCAAAATTTCGTGAGAAGTTTCTCTAACCTCACTTCTTGACTGAGCGAAATTCTAGTGGAGAAGGAGAAATGACTTTGGCGCCAGTGTTGGAAATGGGACCCTTGATGGTCCAGCCAAAAATCTTTTCCTGTCCTAAAAGGGTACCACAGATATTGGTATAGAACCCTTTCGCAGTATAGATGGAAGGATATCAGCTCCCAGTAAGACATCTATCTGGGTACTCTTATAAAAAGTTGGATCTGCCAATCGTAGATTGGGAAGACCTTTCAAAGAACTTTGTGAAATTGTGTAGGAGGGCAGATTTCCAGCCAGCTTTGGAAGTACGAAGGCCGAAGTTTCAATCTGAATTCTTGGCTTAATTGGAGATCCAATATGGAAATGGCATAAACGCTGTGGTTGGGCTGCAATGGCTCCATTGAGCCCCGAAACTTGAGCGTCAACCGACTGATACTGCGGTCGTATCAATTTAAAAAGCCGTTCAGAAATGAAGGTTGCTTCTGACCCAGAGTCAACCAATGCCCGTGCTGTATATTTTGTTCCCAAGGAACATACCTGGATTTTGCCCGTGCCGAGAAGAACGCTATGTGTGCTTGCTGAGAAATAATTTTGGACCGTCGTTTCTGGGAGAGAAGTGGACTGTATATTGACGGACGTGTCCAAAACTTTTCCCGGATCACCTGCTTGGGAATTCATCGGACGATGAAGGAGAGTGCTATGACGCCCCTTGCAGGTATGGCAATTATGCGCACTAGTGCAGTGCTTGAAGTGGTGACCTCTGGCGAAGCAATTTAAACACAACTTGTGCTACTTTATAGTGTTGGATCGCTCCTGCACAGACATATGCAAAAATTTCGGACATGTACGGATTGGATGATTGCCTTAACCGCCAGCTGTGGAAGTACATGGGGCCTTATATCTTCGATTGCCTCTAAAGTTATGCACCGCTCTAACAGAAAAATTTCGTGAGAAGTTTCTCTAACCTCACTTCTTGACTGAGCGAAATTCTAGTGGAGATGGAGAAATGACTTTGGCGGCAGTGTTGGAAATGGGACCCATGATGGTCCAGCCAAAAATCTTTTCGTGTCCTAAAAGGGTACCACAGATATTGGTATAGAACCCTTTCGCAGTATAGATGGAAGGATATCAGCTCCCAGTAAGACATCTATCTGCGTACTCTTATAAAAAGTTGGATCTGCCAATTGTAGATTGGGAAGACCTTTCAAAGAACTTTGTGGAATTGTGTAGGAGGGTAGATTTCCTGCCAGCTTTGGAAGTACGAAGGCCGAAGTTTCAATCTGAATTCTTGGCTTAATTGGAGATCCAATATGGAAATGGCATAAACGCTGAGGTTGGGCTGCAATGGCTCCATTGAGCCCCGAAACTTGAGCGTCAACCAACTGATATGGCGGTCGTATCAATTTAAAAAGCCGTTCAGAAATGAAGGTTGCTTCTGACCCAGAGTCAACCAATGCCCGTGCTGTATATTTTGTTCCCAAGGAACATACCTGGATTTTGCCCGTGCCGAGAAGAACGCTATGTGTGCTTGCTGAGAAATAATTTTGGACCGTCGTTTCTGGGAGAGAAGTGGACTGTATATTGACGGACATGTCCAAAACTTTTCCCGGATCACCTGCTTGGGAATTCGTCGGACGATGAAGGAGAGTGTTATGACGCCCCTTGCAGGTATGGCAATTATGCGCACTAGTGCAGTCCTTGAGGTGGTGACCTCTGGCGAAGCAATTTCAACACAACTTGTGCTACTTTATAGTGTTGGATCGCTCCTGCACAGACATATGCAAAAATTTCGGACATGTACGGATTGGATGATTGCCTTAACCGCCAGCTGTGAAAGTACATGGGGGCCTTACATCTTCGATTGCCTCTAAAGTTCTGTACCGCTCTAACAGAAAATTATTTAACTCACCCCAAGTCGGAATATTTACTTTGCTTTGCATAGACTGTTCCCACAGTGATAGTGTTAGTTTAGGAAGCCTTGACGAAAACATGAACACGAGGAGACAATCCCAATTCTTAATGGAGATATTGGATAGTTCCAGAGCCGATAGGCACCCTTGGATGGTGCTCTGTAATTCTTTTAATGCGGCTCCAGACTCATGAGAAATGGGTTGCACATTGAACAGAATTCGGAGTTGGCTGTTGACTAACAGTCTTTTGTTTTTGAAACTGTTGACAAGTGCCTGCCATGCTGACGCAAAGCCATCATGTGTGAGAGGGGACTTTGAGACTATAGCCTTAGCATCGCCACTCCTCTTTGCGTTTAAATGGAATAGCTTTTCGACTGGGGTAAGACTCGGATTTTTGATATACACCGCTGAGAAAATGTCCCGGAACGTAGGCCATTTCAAATAGTCTCCGGAAAAGACTTCGGTGTCAACAGGCGGTAAGTGGCAGCCTCTTGGCTGATGGGCAACATTTTGACTTGGCATTGGAACCGTAGCGTTCTCAATCTGTTCACTAAGCATGGATGCACAACGTTTATAAGCCGCATAGCAGTGGTCATATTTCGCATGAAGAATTGCGGTATCGAACTCACCGCTGTGTCCAGCAGATTTAGAGAGCGCTCTCGAACAGCGCTCGAATTCTTGCTCGACCTTGTCCCACAAGCTCCGTATTTGATCTTGTCGGAAATTGAGCGTATGTAGAGACACTTCGGAAGTGGATCGGAACAAAAGCGTTTAAAAAACTATTTACAAATATTCTTCCAATCCTCATTGAAATTAGCTGGAACAGTTCCTCTTAGGAATCCGGTGCACGCGATGGCTTTTTTTTCTAACTCTTCAACTAGTTTTTCAAATGGTTTCGAATTCGTTATTTTTATTTTTATTAAATTTATATTTTATCTTATAAAAACAATTAAATTATTAATGCTCGACGACAAAAACAAAGTCGTGTCAAGACAATATCGTCGTCACTTTTACTTACAGAATACCGATTATGTGGCAATAGTTGTCGATAGGTACCGATGACGATTACGAGAATACCAAATTTGGTTTGTCGTCGTCAGACGACGACGTGAATACGGGCGATTGCAAACAAAGAACTTACAATGCTTGTGATGTGCTATAAAAAAATGTAACAAATAATGTTTAATTATAGTATTTGTGATCGTGTTTATGTTATGCTGTTTTATTGAAAATGTGTAACTTTATTTATCTCTTTGTGTTGTGGCGGCCAGTATTTATTTGGTTATAGATTTTGTTTGTATGTTATACTTATGCATATGTGAGTGTTTGTTTAAATTCGTGTTGCAATTTATATATATTTTAATATGTTAGTATATATATATATGTATAAATTGTGAATTAATTATATTTGGTGGTGTGAATTATAATTAATTCATTTTAAATATGTTGTAAGTGTTTAAGTAACATATGACTTGCATATGTCGGCAGCTTATGCATGTATGTATGTACACTTGAGCTTCGCCGGCATATGTTTGTAGATATGTAAATATGTATTTAGCTTGTTGTTTGTGTTGTTAACAATATTATTTGACACCTTAGAAAGTTGAGGATTAGCATTATGTATTTGCAAATGTGCAAATATGGCGGCGGAATATAAATCGGACGCAGTATAAAAAATTATATATCAATATAATTTGTGGACTTGCCTTTATATGGGCATTAATAGTTGAACGGAGGGTTCTGATAGGTAAGCATCAGTAAGGTAAGTATATTTTTGCGCAGGAGTTTCCACTTGGCAATGTGCATGAATATATGGAAAATTATAGCTTATCTGGTGTTTCTTTAGGAATTCCAACAATGCGTGCTGGGGCGAGCTTGAAGAACTAGATGATGTTAATCCGAAGGACCAATGTTTTGTCGGTGGCTGGTTTTCCTTTGGTAGTAGACTCCGTCGTATTTTCGAGAGTATGTAGAAGTAAAAACTCGTGCGTGTGCGTCTTCTCGTCTTCACTTATAATTTTAGATAAAAATACATGTTGCTTAAAACTATTGAAGCTAGGCTTAATTGCGAAATGTTGCTAGTGCGTGGTAAATTTATACATGCTGTATAGAGAGGATGGGAGACGGCAGCTCCTGGTTCGTTGCCTACTTTTAGGCATGAAAAAATTTGTGAATGATATGAATTTAATTTTGTTATTGTTGCTATTCGTTTTTGTTATTGTTATTTCCATTGTCATTCCAATATTTTATAACCTTTAAGTAGGTTGATTAATATTACAAATAAAATATGACTTAAAAAAAGTCTGCCCTGATGAACATTTCATGTAGAAGTTCCTGCTGACAATGTATGTACAATTAAACATTATAGTTCCTGATCCAAGATTTTGTGTAATATATGTGGACGTAGATGTACTAACGAACTGTACATTCAAGTGGCCCAACGATACAAATGACCGACTTGTTAACGCGCAGACCCAAGCAAAAAGCAACCCACCTACCTACAGTGTGCGGTTACGTAGATCGCGAACATGTAGACAAATGACATATGTTTGTGGGGGAGGCTCCAAAAGATAAGACGTGCTGAATCGTTGTAGTGTGTAGTGTTGAATTCTTTATTGTATGTAATTTTTCGTTTCGTTTAGTTTTTAGTTGCACTTCGTGTGCGTAGGAGTAGGCTTAGCATCGACTTATTCGTAAGAATATGTTATTAAGACTAAAGCTAACATCAAGTAGAACCATCAGTTGAAGCTCTGATAGTGTAAGTAGCACCTTCAACGGTACTTGTTGAAACTTCAATATATAAGTTAGAGTTGGAGATGAAACATGGTTCTGAGTCAATTAGATTCTGGCATCAACATCCTCCCCCCTTGCAATGCATTGCAAATGAATCTACTGGCCGCAGGTCCTGGACAAAATCCAGCCGAAGATTGAATTCTCGCAAAGTGGTCGAGGAACTCTTGCCACTCCGATGTGAGGTCATCGGGTAGCGGATCATCCCACCCTAATTCTCTGAGAAATGTTTCTTGCATACAAATCTTTGCTCGGACAATGACAATGACAATGACTCCAAAGGTGACTGTGTTCAGTTCGAAATCTCGGAGCTCATTGTCCTTTGTTCGAAAAAGGATTCTTTGGTATGGAGTGTGTTTTGGATCCACCAGGATTTGCCTATACATTTTGGTAATGTCTGCGTTAAACACATACTCAAGGAATCGCCATTTTAGGATCTGCATGGTCAGATCCGATTGGAGAACGGATCCCGGATGGAGAACGTCATTAAGACTTTTGCCATTTGAAGACGGACTGGAGGCGTTAAATACAACGCGAAGCTTTGTAGTGGTGCTATCTGGCTTATAGACAGCATGATGCGGGAGATACAAATTGCCTAAGCCGTTTGTAGGGGGGACTGTCTTATACGACCAAGGTCCGAATACTCCTGAGGGACCTTATCGTACTGCTTTTTAAGGGATGCGTTCTTGTTTAAACGATTCTCATTGCGAAGGAGCTTAGCCAGTGCGATAGATCTTGAATGACCAAAGTTAATGGATTCAGAATTCTTAAAAGCGAGGGTGACATATCTTCCACTTTCGTCTCTAGTGGTGCTGAAAAATCTTCTCACAAGCTGCGTCAGACTCTTCAACCAGTTTAACTGGGATATCCTCCACCTCCCAAAATTTCGTGAGAAGTTTCTCTAACCTCACTTCTTGACTGAGCGAAATTCTAGTGGAGAAGGAGAAATGACTTTGGCGCCAGTGTTGGAAATGGGACCCATGATGGTCCAGCCAAAAATCTTTTCCTGTCCTAAAAGGGTACCACAGATATTGGTATAGAACCCTTTCGCAGTATAGATGGAAGGATATCAGCTCCCAGTAAGACATCTATCTGGGTACTCTTATAAAAAGTTGGATCTGCCAATTGTAGATTGGGAAGACCTTTCAAAGAACTTTGTGGAATTGTGTAGGAGGGAAGATTTCCAGCCAGCTTTGGAAGTACGAAGGCCGAAGTTTCAATCTGAATTCTTGGCTTAATTGGAGATCCAATATGGAAATGGCATAAACGCTGTGGTTGGGCTGCAATGGCTCCATTGAGCCCCGAAACTTGAGCGTCAACCGACTGATACTGCGGTCGTATCAATTTAAAAAGCCGTTCAGAAATGAAGGTTGCTTCTGACCCAGAGTCAACCAATGCCCGTGCTGTATATTTTGTTCCCAAGGAACATACCTGGATTTTGCCCGTGCCGAGAAGAACGCTATGTGTGCTTGCTGAGAAATAGTTTTGGACCGTCGTTTCTAGGAGAGAAGTGGACTGTATATTGACGGACGTGTCCAAAACTTTTCCCGGATCACCTGCTTGGGAATTCGTCGGACGATGAAGGAGAGTGCTATGACGCCCCTTGCAGGTATGGCAATTATGCGCACTAGTGCAGTGCTTGAGGTGGTGACCTCTGGCGAAGCAATTTAAACACAACTTGTGCTACTTTATAGTGTTGGATCGCTCCTGCACAGACATATGCAAAAATTTCGGACCTGTACGGATTGGATGATTGCCTTAACCGCCAGCTGTGGAAGTACATGGGGCCTTATATCTTCGATTGCCTCTAAAGTTCTGTACCGCTCTAACAGAAAAATTTCGTGAGAAGTTTCTCTAACCTCACTTCTTGACTGAGCGAAATTCTAGTGGAGATGGAGAAATGACTTTGGCGGCAGTGTTGGAAATGGGACCCATGATGGTCCAGCCAAAAATCTTTTCGTGTCCTAAAAGGGTACCACAGATATTGGTATAGAACCCTTTCGCAGTATAGATGGAAGGATATCAGCTCCCAGTAAGACATCTATCTGGGTACTCTTATAAAAAGTTGGATCTGCCAATTGTAGATTGGGAAGACCTTTCAAAGAACTTTGTGGAATTGTGTAGGAGGGCAGATTTCCTGCCAGCTTTGGAAGTACGAAGGCCGAAGTTTCAATCTGAATTCTTGGCTTAATTGGAGATCCAATATGGAAATGGCATAAATGCTGAGGTTGGGCTGCAATGGCTCCATTGAGCCCCGAAACTTGAGCGTCAACCGACTGATACTGCGGTCGTATCAATTTAAAAAGCCGTTCAGAAGCGAAGGTTGCTTCTGACCCAGAGTCAACCAATGCCCGTGCTGTATATTTTGTTCCCAAGGAACATACCTGGATTTTGCCCGTGCCGAGAAGAACGCTATGTGTGCTTGCTGAGAAATAGTTTTGGACCGTCGTTTCTAGGAGAGAAGTGGACTGTATATTGACGGACGTGTCCAAAACTTTTCCCGGATCACCTGCTTGGGAATTCGTCGGACGATGAAGGAGAGTGCTATGACGCCCCTTGCAGGTATGGCAATTATGCGCACTAGTGCAGTGCTTGAGGTGGTGACCTCTGGCGAAGCAATTTAAACACAACTTGTGCTACTTTATAGTGTTGGATCGCTCCTGCACAGACATATGCAAAAATTTCGGACATGTACGGATTGGATGATTGCCTTAACCGCCAGCTGTGAAAGTACATGGGGGCCTTACATCTTCGATTGCCTCTAAAGTTCTGTACCGCTCTAACAGAGAAATTTCGTGAGAAGTTTCTCTAACCTCACTTCTTGACTGAGCGAAATTCTAGTGGAGAAGGAGAAATGACTTTTGCGCCAGTGTTGGAAATGGGACCCATGATGGTCCAGCCAAAAATCTTTTCCTGTCCTAAAAGGGTACCACAGATATTGGTATAGAACCCTTTTGCAGTATAGATGGAAGGATATCAGCTCCCAGTAAGACATCTATCTGCGTACTCTTATAAAAAGTTGGATCTGCCAATTGTAGATTGGGAAGACCTTTCAAAGAACTTTGTGGAATTGTGTAGGAGGGCAGATTTCCTGCCAGCTTTGGAAGTACGAAGGCCGAAGTTTCAATCTGAATTCTTGGCTTAATTGGAGATCCAATATGGAAATGGCATAAACGCTGAGGTTGGGCTGCAATGGCTCCATTGAGCCCCGAAACTTGAGCGTCAACCGACTGATACTGCGGTCGTATCAATTTAAAAAGCCGTTCAGAAATGAAGGTTGCTTCTGACTCAGAGTCAACCAATGCCCGTGCTGTATATTTTGTTCCCAAGGAACATACCTGGATTTTGCCCGTGCCGAGAAGAACGCTATGTGTGCTTGCTGAGAAATAATTTTGGACCGTCGTTTCTGGGAGAGAAGTGGACTGTATATTGACGGACGTGTCCATGGAATTCGTCGGACGATGAAGGAGAGTGTTATGACGCCCCTTGCAAGTATGGCAATTAAGCGCACTAGTGCAGTCCTTGAGATGGTGACCTCTGGCGAAGCAATTTAAACACAACTTGTGCTACTTTATAGTGTTGGATCGCTCCTGCACAGACATATGCAAAAATTTCGGACATGTACGGATTGGATGATTGCCTTAACCGCCAGCTGTGAAAGAACATGGGGCCTTACATCTTCGATTGCCTCTAAGGTTCTGTACCGCTCTAACAGAAAATTATTTAACTCACCCCAAGTCGGAATATTTACTTTGCTTTGCAGAGACTGTTCCCACAGTGATAGTGTTAGTTTAGGAAGCCTTGACGAAAACATGAACACGAGGAGACAATTCCAATTCTTAATGGAGATATTGGATAGTTCCAGAGCCGATAGGCACCCTTGGATGTTGCTCTGTAATTCTTTTAATGCGGCTCCAGACTCATGAGAAATGGGTTGCACATTGAACAGAATTCGGAGTTGGCTGTTGACTAACAGTCTTTTGTTTTCGAATCTGTTGACAAGTGCCTGCCATGCTGACGCAAAGCCATCATGTGTGAGAGGGGACTTTGAGACTATAGCCTTAGCATCGCCACTCCTCTTTGCGTTTAAATGGCCATTTAAAATAGTCTCCGGAAAAGACTTCGGTGTCAACAGGCGGTAAGCGGCAGCCTCTTGGCTGATGGGCAACATTTTGACTTGGCATTGGAACCGTAGCGTTCTCAATCTGTTCACTAAGCATGGATGCACAACGTTCATAAGCCGCATAGCAGTGGTCATATTTCGCATGAAGGATTGCGGTATCGAACTCACCGCTGTGTCCAGCAGATTCAGAGAGCGCTCTCGAACAGTGCTCGAATTCTTGCTCGACCTTGTCCCACAAGCTCCGAATTCGATCTTGTCGGACCTTGAGCGTATGTAGAGACACTGCGGAATTAAAGGCGAATTTCGACTCAAACTGACTGAGACGATCGGTCACCGAAATGAAAGTGGATCGGAACAAAAGCGTTTAAAAAACTTTTTACAAATATTCTTCCAATCCTCATTGAAATTAGCTGGAACAGTTCCTCTTAGGAATCCCGTGCACGCGATGGCTTTTTTTTCTAACTCTTCAACTAGTTTTTCAAATGGTTTCGAATTCGTTATTTTTATTTGTATTAAAATTATATTTTATCTTATAAAAACAATTAAATTCTTAAAGCTCGATGACACTTTTACTTACAGAATACCGATTATGAGGCAATAGTTGTCGATAGGTACCGATGACGATTACGAGAATACCAAATTTGGTTTGTCGTCGTCAGACGACGACGTGAATACGGGCGATTGTAAACAAAGAACTTACAATGCTTGTGATGTGTTATAAAAAAATGTAACAAATAATGTTTAGTTATAGTATTTGTGATCGTGTTTATGTTATGCCGTTTTATTGAAAATGTGTAACTTTATTTATCTCTTTGTGTTGTGGCGGCCAGTATTTATTTGGTTATTGATTTTGTTTGTATGTTATACTTATGCATATGTGAGTGTTTGTTTAAATTCGTGCTGCAATTTATATATATTTTAATATGTTAGTATATATATATATGTATAAATTGTGAATTAATTATACTTTGATACCGAAGGTCTCATAGTATATTGGTTTTGTGCAATGTCCGTCATGGTGTCCGTCTGTCCGTCTGTCCGTCTGTCTGTCTATCCGTCTGTCCGTCTGTCCGTCTGTATGAACGCAACTTTTTTCGACACCCGTAAAGCTAGTGACTTGAAACTTTGCAATTATGTTTGTCTATAGGCGCGACAAATAAAGTGTCAAGATTGGGGTGCCACGCCTACTAGGAGGCTGGGAAATCGATAAATTCGATAACTGAAAACCGATAAATCCAAATATTTCTCACATTCTTACAGCTAGAGTTACCAAATTTTGCACGCAGATAGCTTATCATGTCCCTGAAAAAACTGCATCAAAATTTTGGATGCCACGCCCACTCCTTCCGCCCCCATCATCCCTGCTCCTTGAAACTGGAAACGCCTATAGTTCTTACATTTTTTGGGCTAGAGACACCAAATTTTGTGTCAAGATAGATATTGACGTTCCCCATCAAAACTTGGATGCCACGCCCCCTGATTCCGCCCCACCCCCCCTTCTCCATGAAATTGGAAACGCCTATAGTTTTCACATTTTTTGGGCTAGAGCCACCAAATTTTGTGTCAAGATAGGTACTGACGTTCCCCATCAAAACTTGGATGCCACGCCCCCTGATTCCGCCCCACTCCCCCTTCTCCATGAAATTGGAAACGCCTATAGTTTTCACATTTTTTGGGCTAGAGCCACCAAATTTTTTGTGAAGATAGATATTGACGTTCCCCAAAAAAATGCATCAAAATTTTGGATGCCACTCTAACCTCTGCCACCCGCCTTATAAAATCGGAATCGGCTATATCTTTAACAGTTTTTGAGCTTGAGCCACCAAACTTATTAGGAAGATAGATAGTGACAGTTAAAAACATTTGATTCAAAAATTTGGATGCCACGCCTACCTCTGCCGCCCACCTTTTCAATTTGGGAGTTAAGTTATCTTCCACAGTTTTTGAGCTAGAGTCACCAAATTTGGTAACATGATAGCTGGCGATGTTTACCACATGGGCCACTCCCTTCGCCCCTGCATTCCCCCTTATCAACCGTTCTTTTACTGGTATCAAAGTATTCCGCAGTCGGTTGCGTCCGACTGCAACGTTTTTACTTGTTATATTTGGTGGTGTGAATTATAATTAATTATTTTTAAATATGTTGTAAGTGCTTAAGTAACATATGACTTGCATATGTCGGCAGCTTATGCATGTATGTATGTACACTTGAGCTTCGCCGGCATATGTTTGTAGATATGTAAATATGTATTTAGCTTGTTGTTTGTGTTGTTAACAATATTATTTGACACCTTAGAAAGTTGAGGATTAGCATTATGTATTTGCAAATGTGCAAATATGGCGGCGGAATATAAATCGGACGCAGTATAAAAATTATATATCAATATAATTTGTGGACTTGCCTTTATAGGGGCATTAATAGTTGAACGGAGGGTTCTGATAGGTAAGCATCAGTAAGGTAAGTATATTTTTGCGCAGGAGTTTCCACTTGGCAATGTGCATGAATATATGGAATTATGAATTATGAATTAGGAATTCCAACAATGCGTGCTGGGGCGAGCTTGTAAAACTAGATGATGTTAATCCGAAGGACCAATGTTTTGGGGGTGGCTGGTTTTCCTTTGGTAGTAGACTCCGTCGTATTTTCGAGAGTATGTAGAAGTAAAAACTCGTGCGTGTGCGTCTTCTCGTCTTCACTTAAAATTTTTGATAAAAATACATGTTGCTTAAAACTATTGAAGCTAGGCTTAATTGCGAAATGTTGCTAGTGCGTGGTAAATTTATGCATGCTGTATAGAGAGGATGGGAGACGGCAGCTCCTGGTTCGTTGCCTACTTTTAGGCATGAAAAAATTTGTGAATGATATGAATTCGATTTTGTTATTGTTGCTATTCGTTATTGTTATTGGTATTTCCATTGTCATTCCAATATTTTATAACCTTTAAGTAGGTTGATTAATATTACAAATAAAATATGACTTAAAAAAAAAAAAGTCTGCCCTGATGAACATTTCATGTAGAAGTTCCTGCCGACAATGTATTTGCAATTAAACATTATAGTTCCTGATCCAAGATTTTGTGTAATATATGTGGACGTAGATGTACTAACGAACTGTACATTCAAGTGGCCAAACGATACAAATGACCGACTTGTTAACGCGCAGACCCAAGCAAAAAGCAACCCACCTACCTACAGTTGAAGCTCTGATAGTGTAAGTAGCACCTTCAACGGTACTTGTTGAAACTTCAATATATAAGAAAGAGTTGGAGATGAAACATGGTTCTGAGTCAATTAGATTCTGGCATCAACATCCTCCCCCCTTGCAATGCATTGCAAATGAATCTACTAGCCGCAGGTCCCGGACAAAATCCAGCCGAAGATTGAATTCTCGCAAAGTGGTCGAGGAACTCTTGCCACTTCGATGTGAGGTCATCGGGTAGCGGATCATCCCACCCTAATTCTCTGAGAAATGTTTCTTGCATACAAATCTTTGCTCGGACAATGACTGGCGCTAGCCACCCGGCGGGATCGAAAAGCTTCGCAATCTGCGAGAGAACTTCTCGTTTAGATACAAGCGATTTTGTCGGAACCTGGGAAGGTGTAAAGAAAAACTCTTCAGAATCTGCTTCCCATCGGATTCCGAGAGTTTTTGCGGCACTGACTTCCGCTATGTCGAGGAAGTCGGATCTTAGGCGGTGCTGTTCTGGGATGCCCTTAAGCAAGTCCTTTTTATTAGAGGTCCACTTTCAAGTGCATGACGGAGCTCGGATATACATTGCACTGCACAACTTTTAGTGTGAGCTCATGCTTACACATCGTCAACATACATGTAATTGGATATAATGTCACTTGCTAGGGGTAGCGACACTGCACATCCTTGGCTAGTTGCTGCAGTACTCTGATCACTAGGAATGGGGCACAGTTCACTCCAAAGGTGACTGTGTTCAGTTCGAAATCTCGGAGCTCATTGTCCTTTGTTCGAAAAGGATTCTTTGGTATGGAGTGTGTTTTGGATCCACCAGGATTTGCCTATACATTTTGGTAATGTCTGCGTTAAACACATACTCAAGGAATCGCCATTTTAGGATCTGCATGGTCAGATCCGATTGGAGAACGGGTCCCTGATGGAGAACGTCGTTAAGACTTTTGCCATTTGAAGACGGACTGGAGGCGTTAAATACAACGCGAAGCTTTGTAGTGGTGCTATCTGGCTTATAGACAGCATGATGCGGGAGATACAAATTGCCTAAGCCGTTTGTAGAGGGGACTGGTCTCATACGACCAAGGTCCGAATACTCCTGAGGGACCTTATCGTACTGCTTTTTAAGGGATGCGTTCTTGTTTAAACGATTCTCATTGCGAAGGAGCTTAGCCAGTGCGATAGATCTTGAATGACCAAAGTTAATGGATTCAGAATTCTTAAAAGCGAGGGTGACAACATATCTTCCACTTTCGTCTCTAGTGGTGCTGAAACATCTTCTCACAAGCTGCGTCAGACTCTTCAACCAAGTTAACTGGGATATCCTCCACCTCCCAAAATGGAATAAACGCTGAGGTTGGGCTGCAATGGCTCCATTGAGCCCCGAAACTTGAGCGTCAACCGACTGATACGGCGGTCGTATCAATTTAAAAAGCCGTTCAGAAATGAAGGTTGCTTCTGACCCAGAGTCAACCAATGCCCATGCTGTATATTTTGTTCCCAAGGAACATACCTGGATTTTGCCCGTGCCGAGAAGAACGCTATGTGTGCTTGCTGAGAAATAATTTTGGACCGTCGTTTCTGGGAGAGAAGTGGACTGTATATTGACGGACGTGTCCAAATCTTTTCCCGGATCACCTGCTTGGGAATTCGTCGGACGATGAAGGAGAGTGTTATGACGCCCCTTGCAGGTATGGCAATTATGCGCATTAGTGCAGTCCTTGAGGTGGTGACCTCTGGCGAAGCAATTTAAACACAACTTGTGCTACTTTATAGTGTTGGATCGCTCCTGCACAGACATATGCAAAAATCGGACATGTACGGATTGGATGATTGCCTTAACCGCCAGCTGTGGAAGTACATGGGGCCTTACATCTTCGATTGCCTCTAAAGTTCTGTACCGCTCTAACAGAAAAATTCCGTGAGAAGTTTCTCTAACCTCACTTCTTGACTGAGCGAAATTCTAGTGGAGAAGGAGAAATGACTTTTGCGCCAGTGTTGGAAATGGGACCCATGAGGGTCCAGCCAAAAATCTTTTCGTGTCCTAAAAGGGTACCACAGATATTGGTATAGAACCCATTCGCAGTATAGATGGAAGGATATCAGCTCCCAGTAAGACATCTATCTGGGTACTCTTATAAAAAGTTGGATCTGCCAATTGTAGATTGGGAAGACCTTTCAAAGAACTTTGTGGAATTGTGTAGGAGGGCAGATTTCCTGCCAGCTTTGGAAGTACGAAGGCCGAAGTTTCAATCTGAATTCTTGGCTTAATTGGAGATCCAATATGGAAATGGCATAAACGCTGAGGTTGGGCTGCAATGGCTCCATTGAGCCCCGAAACTTGAGCGTCAACCAACTGATATGGCGGTCGTATCAATTTAAAAAGCCGATCAGAAATGAAGGTTGCTTCTGACCCAGAGTCAACCAATGCCCATGCTGTATATTTTGTTCCCAAGGAACATACCTGGATTTTGCCCGTGCCGAGAAGAACGCTATGTGTGCTTGCTGAGAAATAATTTTGGACCGTCGTTTCTGGGAGAGAAGTGGACTGTATATTGACGGACGTGTCCAAAACTTTTCCCGGATCACCTGCTTGGGAATTCGTCGGACGATGAAGGAGAGTGTTATGACGCCCCTTGCAGGTATGGCAATTATGCGCACTAGTGCAGTCCTTGAGGTGGTGACCTCTGGCGTTGTGCTAACAGAAAATTATTTAACTCACCCCAAGTCGGAATATCTACTTTGCTTTGCAGAGACAGTTCCCACAGTGATAGTGTTAGTTTAGGAAGCCTTGACGAACACATGAACACGAGGAGACAATCCCAATTCTTAATGGAGACATTGGATAGTTCCAGAGCCAATAGGCACCCTTGGATGGTGCTCTGTAAATCATTTAATGCGGCTCCAGACTCATGAGAAATGTGTTGCACATTTAACAGAACTCGGAGTTGGCTGTTGACTAACAGTCTTTTGTTTTCGAATCTGTTGACAAGTGCCTGCCATGCTGACGCAAAGCCATCATGTGCGAGCGGGGACTTTGAGACTATAGCCTTAGCATCGCCACTCCTCTTTGCGTTTAAATGGAATAGCTTTTCGACTGGGGTAAGACTCGGATTTTTGATATACACCGCTGTAAAAATGTCCCGGAACGTAGGCCATTTCAAATAGTCTCCGGAAAAGACTTCGGTGTCAACAGGCGGTAAGCGGCAGCCTCTTGGCTGATGGGCAACATTTTGACTTGGCATTGGAACCGTAGCGTTCTCAATCTGTTCACTAAGCATGGATGCACAACGTTCATAAGCCTCATAGCAGTGGTCATATTTCGCATGAAGGATTGCGGTATCGAACTCACCGCTGTGTCCAGCAGATTCAGAGAGCGCTCTCGAACAGTGCTCGAATTCTTGCTCGACCTTGTCCCACAAGCTCCGTATTTGATCTTGTCGGACCTTGAGCGTATGTAGAGACACTTCGGAATTAAAGGCGAATTTCGACTCAAACTGACTGAGACGATCGGTCACCGAAATGAAAGTGGATCGGAACTTGATCTTCTATGGAGTCTGAGCGGAACAGAAAGGTGATTCTTTCTATTCTTGGCAGTGTCAATTGGCATGCTAGGATTTTATGCAGCCAGAAAATAAATAACTCTTTGTTATTAAGGACGATTTACATATACCAATAGGAACGGTACAGTTTGGAACAGTGGAATGGAACAACCAGATAATAAATAATTATTAATAATTATATAATAATAAATACTGATATGTGAATTACTTAATAATCTTGAGATCGATACAAACAAATATAAAACAGAAACGACAATCAACACAATGACTTTTGTATGTGAACGTCAGATACGGAACGCAGAAGCGATGCTAAACGATGAAACCGTTTAATATTTTCTTCTCTATAATTTTTGTGTTTATGCAGAAATATCGATATCGATGGCGATAGTTTGCCACTATTTTGGTGTTAGTGCGGAAATATCGATATCGATGGCGATAGTTTGTACATGTAATCGCCCGTATTCCCGATGTCGTCGTCGTTGTCACATCACATCAATATCGTATCACTTCGACGCTATTTCGGTATTCTGTAACAGACTTGTGACGACGGCGTCTCTTTATCGATACTTTTATCGCAAAAACACAATTCACACAGAAATTTGACAGTTGCTTGAAAATTTTATAAAATTTATATTTAAACTAAATGACCCGGACAGATGTTGTTTTGCCACGCAAAACAACATTTTCTTTATTGAATGTATCTAATATATAGTGGTAAATTATTGTATCTATCTCTAACAATATTGTTAAAAACTGCCTTTTTAAAAGCTAAAACTCTTCCCTACATAATTTTTATACTTTGATACCGAAGGTCTCATAGTATATTGGTTTTGTGCAATGTCCGTCATGGTGTCTGTCCGTCTGTCCGTCTGTCCGTATGAACGCAACTTCTTTCGACACCAGTAAAGCTAGAGACTTGAAACTTTGCAAATATGTTTGTCTATAGGCGAAACAGATAAAGTGTCAAGATTGGGGTGCCACGCCTACTAGGAGGCTGGGAAATCGATAAATTCGATAACAGAAAACCGATAAAACCTAATATTTGTCACATTCTTACAGCTAGAGTTACCAAATTTTGCACGCAGATAGCTAGTCATGTCCCTGAAAAAACTGCATCAAAATTTTGGATGCCACGCCCACTCCTTCCGCCCCCCTCATCCCTGCTCCTTGAAATTGGAAACGCCCATAGTTTTTACATTTTTTGGGCTAGAGCCACCAAATTTTGTGTCAAGATAGATATTAACGTTCCCCAAAAAAATGCATCAAATTATACTTGAAATTGGAAACGCCTATAGTTTTCACATTTTTCAAGCTAGTGTCACCGAATTTGGTAGGAAGATATATGGTGACATCTACAAAAGATCTGCATCAAAAATTAGGATACCACGCCCACCTCTGCCGCCCACCTTTTAAATTTGGGAGTTAAGTTATCTTCCACAGTTTTTGAGCTAAAGTCACCAAATTTGGTAACATGATAGCTGGCGATGTTTACCACATGGGCCACTCCATGGGCCACTGCATGCCCCCTTATCAACCGTTCTTTTACTGGTATCAAAGTATTCCGCAGTCGGTTGCGTCCGACTGCAACGTTTTTACTTGTTTTACCCGCCCTTATGTCTTGACCAAGCTCCAGTACAAAAGTTCGGGAAAAAAGGACATAGGTGTATGAGAGGTACCTGAAGGATTATCTGCCGGGCTGATTTGTGAATATAAGCCATCCAGGGCGCCACACAAACGCATGCAAAAAATGTATTCAAATCAGTTCAACCGTTTAGGCGGAGTCTAACTACATACACAAGTACATTATAAATACACATATATATCAAGATAGACATGTTTTTCGCATCAGATTTATCTAGTGATGATGAAAAAAAGGATACAGTGTAATTTACTTAGCTGCCTCGATACTTAGCTGCATCGGTAAGATATGCTTCAAAATTTTTTTTTTAAGCATTAAAAATGCAAACAAAAAATTAAGTTAGCGGCCTTAAATGCCTGTGTAAAGTGCTCGAGGCAGCTAAACAAATTATACTGTATCTCCAAAGAGCTTAGCGCAACTTGTTTGCTTAATCCACCACCGGTTGCCCTACATTCTGCCTTATAACCAATCATTTTTTTCCTCACCTTAAACTTTTAATCTCTCCAATATTCAATAGAATGGATTAAATCGCGGAAATCTTATGCGATACACCAATATAACTTCTGCCAGCCATTGCCATTTCTTATTAGCGGTCCAAAAGCGTTTAAAAAACTATTTACAAATATTCTTCCAATCCTCATTGAAATTAGCTGGAACAGTTCCTCTTAGGAATCCCGTGTACGCGATTCGTTATTTTTATTTTTATTAAATTTATATTTTATCTAACAAAAACAATTAAATTCTTAAAGCTCGACGACAAAAACAAAGTCGTGTCAAGACAATGTCGTCGTCACTTTTACTTACAGAATACCGATTATGTGGCAATAGTTGTCGATAGGTACCGATGACGATTACGAGAATACCAAATTTGGTTTGTAGTCGTCAGACTACGACGTTTTACGTCGACGACGACGACGTGAATACGGGCGATTGTAAACAAAGAACTTACAATGCTTGTGATGTGTTATAAAAAAATGATACAAATAATGTTTAATTATAGTATTTGTGATCGTGTTTATGTTATGCTGTTTTATTGAAAATGTGTAACTTTATTTATCTCTTTGTGTTGTGGCGGCCAGTATTTATTTGGTTATAGATTTTGTTTGTTTGTTATACTTATGCATATGTGAGTGTTTGTTTACATTCGTGTTGCAATTTATATATATTTTAATATGTTAGTATACATATATATGTATAAATTGTGAATTAATTATATTTGGTGGTGTGAATTATAATTAATTCTTTTTAAATATGTTGTAAGTGTTGAAGTAACATATGACTTGCATATGTCGGCAGCTTATGCATGTATGTATGTACACTTGAGCTTCGCCGGCATATGTTTGTAGATATGTAAATATGTATTTAGCTTGTTGTTTGTGTTGTTAACAATATTATTTGACACCTTAGAAAGTTGAGGATTAGCATTATGTATTTGCAAATGTGCAAATATGGCGGCGGAATATAAATCGGACGCAGTATAAAAATTATATATCAATATAATTTGTGGACTTGCCTTTATATGGGCATTAATAGTTGAACGGAGGGTTCTGATAGGTAAGCATCAGTAAGGTAAGTATATTTTTGCGCAGGAGTTTCCACTTGGCAATGTGCATGAATATATGGAAAATTATAACTTATCTGGTGTTTCTTTAGGAATTCCAACAATGCGTGCTGGGGCGAGCTTGAAGAACTAGATGATGTTAATCCGAAGAACCAATGTTTTGGGGTTGGCTGGTTTTCCTTTGGTAGTAGACTCCGTCGTATTTTCGAGAGTATGTAGAAGTAAAAACTCGTGCGTGTGCGTCTTCTCGTCTTCACTTAAAATTTTAGATAAAAATACATGTTGCTTAAAACTATTGAAGCTAGGCTTAATTGCGAAATGTTGCTAGTGCGTGGTAAATTTATGCATGCTGTATAGCGAGGATGGGAGACGGCAGCTCCTGGTTCGTTGCCTACTTTTAGGCATGAAAAAATTTGTGAATGATATGAATTTAATTTTGTTATTGTTACTATTATTTATTGTTATTGTTATTTCCATTGTCATTCCAATATTTTATAACCTTTAAGTAGGTTAATTAATATTACAAATAAAATATGACTTAAAAAAAAAAAAGTCTGCCCTGATGAACATTTCATGTAGAAGTTCCTGCCGACAATGTATGAGCAATTAAGCATTATAGTTCCTGATCCAAGATTTTGTGTAATATATGTGGACGTAGATGTACTAACGAACTGTACATTCAAGTGGCCCAACGATACAAATGACCGACTTGTTAACGCGCAGACCCAAGCAAAAAGCAACCCACCTACCTACAGCGTGCGGTTACGTAGATCGCGAACATGTAGACAAATGACATATGTTTGTGGGGGAGGATCGAAAAGATAAGACGTGCTGAATCGTTGTAGTGTGTAGTGTTGAATTCTTTATTGTATGCAATTTTTCGTTTCGTTTATTTTTTAGTTGCACTTCGTGTGCGTAGGAGTAGGCTAAGCATCGACTTATTCGTAAGAATATGTAATTAAGACCAAAGCTAACATCAAGTAGAACCATCAGTTGAAGCTCTGATAGTGTAAGTAGCACCTTCAACGGTACTTGTTGAAACTTCAATATATAAGTAAGAGTTAGAGATGAATCATGGTTCTGAGTCAATTAGATTCTGGCATCAACATCATCCCCCCTTGCAATGCATTGCAAATGAATCTACTGGCCGCAGGTCCTGGACAAAATCCAGCCGAAGATTGAATTCTCGCAAAGTGGTCGAGGAACTCTTGCCACTTCGATGTGAGTTCATCGGGTAGCGGATCATCCCACCCTAATTCTCTGAGAAATGTTTCTTGCATACAAATCTTTGCTCGGACAATGACTGGCGCTAGCCACCCGGCGGGATCGAAAAGCTTCGCAATCTGCGAGAGAACTTCTCGTTTAGATACAAGCGATTTTGTCGGAACCTGGGAAGGTGTAAAGAAAAACTCTTCAGAATCTGCTTCCCATCGGATTCCGAGAGTTTTTGCGGCACTGACTTCCTCTATGTCGAGGAAGTCGGATCTTAGGCGGTGCTGTTCTGGGATGACCTTAAGCAAGTCCTTTATATTAGAGGTCCACTTTCTGAATGAAAACCCTGCGGATTCAAGTGCATTACGGAGCTCGGATATACATTGCACTGCACAACTCTTAGTGTGAGCTCCTGCTAACACATCGTCAACATACATGTAATTGGATATAATGTCACTTGCTAGGGGTAGCGACACTGCACATCCTTGGCTAGTTGCTGCAGTACTCTGATCACTAGGAATGGGGCACAGTTCACTCCAAAGGTGACTGTGTTCAGTTCGAAATCTCGGAGCTCATTGTCCTTTGTTCGAAAAGGATTCTTTGGTATGGAGTGTGTTTTGGATCCACCAGGATTTGCCTATACATTTTGGTAATGTCTGCGTTAAACACATACTCAAGGAATCGCCATTTTAGGATCTGCATGGTCAGATCCGATTGGAGAACGGGTCCCGGATGGAGAACGTCGTTAAGACTTTTGCCATTTGAAGACGGACTGGAGGCGTTAAATACAACGCGAAGCTTTGTAGTGGTGCTATCTGGCTTATAGACAGCATGATGCGGGAGATACAAATTGCCTAAGCCGTTTGTAGAGGGGACTGGTCTCATACGACCAAGGTCCGAATACTCCTGAGGGACCTTATCGTACTGCTTTTTAAGGGATGCGTTCTTGTTTAAACGATTCTCATTGCGAAGGAGCTTAGCCAGTGCGATAGATCTTGAATGACCAAAGTTAATGGATTCAGAATTCTTAAAAGCGAGGGTGACAACATATCTTCCACTTTCGTCTCTAGTGGTGCTGAAACATCTTCTCACAAGCTGCGTCAGACTCTTCAACCAGTTTAACTGGGATATCCTCCACCTCCCAAAATTTCGTGAGAAGTTTCTCTAACCTCACTTCTTGACTGAGCGAAATTCAAGTGGAGAAGGAGAAATGACTTTTGCGCCAGTGTTGCAAATGGGACACATGATGGTCCAGCCAAAAATCTTTTCCTGTCCTAAGAGGGTACCACAGATATTGGTATAGAACTCTTTCGCAGTATAGATGGAAGGATATCAGCTCCCAGTAAGACATCTATCTGGGTACTCTTATAAAAAGTTGGATCTGCCAATTGTAGATTGGGAAGACCTTTCAAAGAACTTTGTGGAATTGTGTAGGAGGGCAGATTTCCTGCCAGCTTTGGAAGTACGAAGGCCGAAGTTTCAATCTGAATTCTTGGCTTAATTGGAGATCCAATATGGAAATGGCATAAATGCTGAGGTTGGGCTGCAATGGCTCCATTGAGCCCCGAAACTTGAGCGTCAACCGACTGATACGGCGGTCGTATCAATTTAAAAGCCGTTCAGATATGAAGGTTGCTTCTGACCCAGAGTCAACCAATGCCCGTGCTGTATATTTTGTTCCCAAGGAACATACCTGGATTTTGCCCGTGCCGAGAAGAACGCTATGTGTGCTTGCTTAGAAATAATTTTGGACCGTCGTTTCTGGGAGAGAAGTGGACTGTATATTGACGGACGTGTCCAAAACTTTTCCCGGATCACCTGCTTGGGAATTCGTCGGACGATGAAGGAGAGTGTTATGACGCCCCTTGCAGGTTTGGCAATTATGCGCACTAGTGCAGTCCTTGAGGTGGTGACCTCTGGCGAAGCAATTTAAACACAACTTGTGCTACTTTATAGTGTTGGATCGCTCCTGCACAGACATATGCAAAAATTTCGGACATGTACGGATTGGATGATTGCCTTAACCGCCAGCTGTGGAAGTACATGGGGCCTTACATCTTCGATTGCCTCTAAGGTTCTGTACCGCTCTAACAGAAAAATTTCGTGAGAAGTTTCTCCAACCTCACTTCTTGACTGAGCGAAATTCTAGTGGAGAAGGAGAAATGACTTTTGCGCCAGTGTTGGAAATGGGACCCATGAGGGTCCAGCCAAAAATCTTTTCCTGTCCTAAAAGGGTACCACAGATATTGGTATAGAACTCTTTCGCAGTATAGATGGAAGGATATCAGCTCCCAGTAAGACATCTATCTGGGTACTCTTATAAAAAGTTGGATCTGCCAATTGTAGATTGGGAAGACCTTTCAAAGAACTTTGTGGAATTGTGTAGGAGGGCAGATTTCCTGCCAGCTTTGGAAGTACGAAGGCCGAAGTTTCAATCTGAATTCTTGTCTTAATTGGAGATCCAATATGGAAATGGCATAAACGCTGAGGTTGGGCTGCAATGGCTCCATTGAGCCCCGAAAATTGAGCGTCAACCGACTGATTCTGCGGTCGTATCAATTTAAAAAGCCGTTCAGATATGAAGGTTGCTTCTGACCCAGAGTCAACCAATGCCCGTGCTGTATATTTTGTTCCCAAGGAACATGCCTGGATTTTGCCCGTGCCGAGAAGAACGCTATGTGTGCTTGCTGAGAAATAATTTCGGACCGTCGTTTCTGGGAGAGAAGTGGACTGTATATTGACGGACGTGTCCAAAACTTTTCCCGGATCACCTGCTTGGGAATTCGTCGGACGATGAAGGAGAGTGCTATGACGCCCCTTGCAGGTATGGCAATTATGCGCACTAGTGCAGTCCTTGAGGTGGTGACCTCTGGCGATTTAAACACAACTTGTGCTACTTTATAGTGTTGGATCGCTCCTGCACAGACATATGCAAAAATTTCGGACATGTACGGATTGGATGATTGCCTTAACCGCCAGCTGTGAAAGTACATTAGGCCTTACATCTTCGATTGCCTCTTAGGTTCTGTACCGCTCTAACAGAAAATTATTTAACTCACCCCAAGTCGGAATATCTACTTTGCTTTGCAGAGACAGTTCCCACAGTGATAGTGTTAGTTTAGGAAGCCTTGACGAACACATGAACACGAGGAGACAATCCCAATTCTTAATGGAGACATTGGATAGTTCCAGAGCCAATAGGCACCCTTGGATGGTGCTCTGTTAATCTTTTAATGCGGCTCCAGACTCATGAGAAATGGGTTGCACATTGAACAGAATTCGGAGCTGGCTGTTGACTAACAGTCTTTTGTTTTCGAATCTGTTGACAAGTGCCTGCCATGCTGACGCAAAGCCATCATGTGTGAGAGGGGACTTTGAGACTATAGCCTTAGCATCGCCACTCCTCTTTGCGTTTAAATGGAATAGCTTTTCGACTGGGGTAAGACTCGGATTTTCGATATGCACCGCTGTGAAAATGTCCCGGAACGTAGGCCATTTCAAATAGTCTCCGGAAAAGATTTCGGTGTCAACAGGCGGTAAGCGGCAGCCTCTTGGCTGATGGGCAACATTTTGACTTGGCATTGGAACCGTAGCGTTCTCAATCTGTTCACTAAGCATGGATGCACAACGTTCATAAGCCGCATAGCAGTGGTCATAATTTCGCATGAAGGATTGCGGCATCGAGCTCACCGCTGTGTCCAGCAGATTCAGAGAGCGCTCTCGAACAGCGCTCGAATTCTTGCTCGACCTTGTCCCACAAGCTCCGTATTTGATCTTGTCGGACCTTGAGCGTATGTAGAGACACTTCGGAATTAAAGGCGAATTTCGACTCAAACTGACTGAGACGATCGGTCACCGAAATGAAAGTGGATCGGAACTTGATCTTCTATGGAGTCTGAGCGGAACAGAAAGGAGATTCTTTTTATTCTTGGCAGTGTCAATTGGCATGCTAGGATTTTATGCAGCCAGAAAATAAATAACTCTTTGTTATTAAGGACGATTTACATATACCAATAGGAACGGTACAGTTTGGAACAGTGGAATGGAACAACCAGATAATAAATAATTATTAATAATTATATAATAATAAATACTGATATGTGAATTACTTAATAATCTTGAGATCGATACAAACAAATATAAAACAGAAACGACAATCAACACAATGACTTTTGTATGTGAACGTCAGATACGGAACGCAGAAGCGATGCTAAACGATGAAACCGTTTAATATTTTCTTCTCTATAATTTTTGTGTTTATGCAGAAATATCGATATCGATGGCGATAGTTTGCTACTATTTTGGTGTTAGTGCGGAAATATCGCCGGTATTCCCGATGTCGTCGTCGTCGTCGTTGTCAATTTAGAGTCGTTGTCACATCACATCAATATCGTATCACTTCGACGCTATTTCGGTATTCTGTAACAGACTTGTGACGACGACGTCTCTTTATCGATACTTTCATCGCAAAAACACCATTCACACAGAAATTTGACAGTTGCTTGAAAATTTGATAAAATTTATATTTAAACTAAATGACCCGGACAGACGTTGTTCTGCCACGCAAAACAACATTTTCTTTATTGAATGTATCTAATATATAGTGGTAAATTATTGTATCTATCTCTAACAATATTGTTAAAAACTGCCTTTTTAAAAGCTAAAACTCTTCCCTACATAATTTTTTTACCCGCCCTTATGTCTTGACCAAGCTCCAGTACAAAAGTTCGGGATAAAAGGACATAGGTGTATGAGAGGTACCTGAAGGACAAATCTGCCGGGCTGATTTGTGAATATAAGCCATCCAGGGCGCCACACAAACGCATGCAAAAAATGTATTCAAATCAGTACAACCGTTTAGGCGGAGTCTAACTACATACACATATACATTATAAATACACATATATATCAAGATAGACATGTTTTTCGCATCAGATTTATCTAGTGATGATGAAAAAAAGGATACAGTGTAATTTACTTAGCTGCCTCGATACTTAGCTGCATCGGTAAGATATGCTTCAAAATTTTTTTTTTAAACATTAAAAATGCAAACAAAAAATTAAGTTAGCGGACTAAAATGCCTGTGTAAAGTGCTCGAGGCAGCTAAACAAATTATACTGTATCTCCAAAGAGCTTAGCGCAACTTGTTTGCTTAATCCACCACCGGTTGCCCTACATTCTGCCTTATTACCAATCATTTTTTTCCTCACCATAAACTTTTAATCTCTCCAATATTCAATAGAATGGATTAAATCGCGGAAATCTTATGCGATACACCAATATACCTTCTGCCAGCCATTGCCATTTCTTATTAGCGGTCCAAGAGCGTTTAAAAAACTATTTACAAATATTCTTCCAATCCTCATTGAAATTAGCTGGAACAGTTCCTCTTAGGAATCCCGTGTACGCGATTCGTTATTTTTATTTTTATTAAATTTATATTTTATCTAACAAAAACAATTAAATTCTTAAAGCTCGACGACAAAAACAAAGTCGTGTCAAGACAATGTCGTCGTCACTTTTACTTACAGAATACCGATTATGTGGCAATAGTTGTCGATAGGTACCGATGACGATTACGAGAAAATTTGTTTGTCGTCGTCAGACGAATTTGGTTTACGTCGTCGTCAGGCGTACTTTGACGTGTTATAAAAAATTTACCAAATAATGTTTAATTATAGTATTTGTGATCGTGTTAATGTTATGCCGTTTTATTGAAAATATGAAACTTTATTTATCTCTTTGTGTTGTGGCGGCCAGTATTTATTTGGTTATATATTTTGTTTGTTTGTTATACTTATGCATATGTGAGTGTTTGTTTAAATTCGTGTTGCAATTTATATATATTTTAATATGTTAGTATACATATATATGTATAAATTGTGAATTAATTATATTTGGTGGTGTGAATTATAATTAATTCCTTTTAAATATGTTGTAAGTGTTTAAGTAACATATGACTTGCATATGTCTGCAGCTTATGCATGTCTGTATGTACACTTGAGCTTCGCCGGCATATGTTTGTAGATATGTAAATATGTATGTAGCTTGTTGTTTGTGTTGTTAACAATATTATTTGTCACCTTAGAAAGTTGAGGATTAGCATTATGTATTTGCAAATGTGCAAATATGGCGGCGGAATATAAATCGGACGCAGTATAAAAATTATATATCAATATAATTTGTGGACTTGCCTTTATATGGGCATTAATAGTTGAACGGAGGGTTCTGATAGGTAAGCATCAGTAAGGTAAGTATATTTTTGCGCAGGAGTTTCCACTTGGCAATGTGCATGAATATATGGAAAATTATAACTTATCTGGTGTTTCTTTAGGAATTCCAACAATGCGTGCTGGGGCGAGCTTGAAGAACTAGATGATGTTAATCCGAAGGACCAATGTTTTGGGGGTGGCTGGTTTTCCTTTGGTAGTAGACTCCGTCGTATTTTCGAGAGTATGTAGAAGTAAAAACTCGTGCGTGTGCGTCTTCTCGTCTTCACTTAAAATTTTAGATAAAAATACATGTTGCTTAAAACTATTGAAGCTAGGCTTAATTGCGAAATGTTGCTAGTGCGTGGTAAATTTATGCATGCTGTATAGAGAGGATGGGAGACGGCAGCTCCTGGTTCGTTGCCTACTTTTAGGCATGGAAAAATTTGTGAATGATATGAATTAGATTTTGTTATTGTTGCTATTCGTTTTTGTTATTGTTATTTCCATTGTCATTCCAATATTTTATAACCTTTAAGTAGGTTAATTAATATTACAAATAAAATATGACTTAAAAAAAAGTCTGCCCTGATGAACATTTCATGTAGAAGTTCCTGCCGACAATGTATGAGCAATTAAGCATTATAGTTCCTGATCCAAGATTTTGTGTAATATATGTGGACGTAGATGTACTAACGAACTGTACATTCAAGTGGCCCAACGATACAAATGACCGACTTGTTAACGCGCAGACCCAAGCAAAAAGCAACCCACCTACCTACAGCGTGCGGTTACGTAGATCGCGAACATGTAGACAAATGACATATGTTTGTGGGGGAGGATCCAAAAGATAAGACGTGCTGAATCGTTGTAGTGTGTAGTGTTGAATTCTTTATTGTATGTAATTTTTCGTTTCGTTTAGTTTTTAGTTGCACTTCGTGTGCGTAGGAGTAGGCTAAGCATCGACTTATTCGTAAGAATATGTAATTAAGACCAAAGCTAACATCAAGTAGAACCATCAGTTGAAGCTCTGATAGTGTAAGTAGCACCTTCAACGGTACTTGTTGAAACTTCAATATATAAGTAAGAGTTAGAGATGAAACATGGTTCTGAGCCAATTAGATTCTGGCATCAACATCCTCCCCCCTTGCAATGCATTGCAAATGAATCTACTGGCCGCAGGTCCTGGACAAAATCCAGCCGAAGATTGAATTCTCGCAAAGTGGTCGAGGGACTCTTGCCACTTCGATGTGAGGTCATCGGGTAGCGGATCATCCCACCCTAATTCTCTGAGAAATGTTTCTTGCATACAAATCTTTGCTCGGACAATGACTGGCGCTAGCCACCCGGCGGGATCGAAAAGCTTCGCAATCTGCGATAGAACTTCTCGTTTAGATACAAGCGATTTTGTCGGAACCTGGGAAGGTGTAAAGAAAAACTCTTCAGAATCTGCTTCCCATCGGATTCCGAGAGTTTTTGCGGCACTGGCTTCCTCTATGTCGAGGAAGTCGGATCTTAGGCGGTGCTGTTCTGGGATGACCTTAAGCAAGTCCTTTTAATTAGAGGTCCACTTTCTGAATGGAAACCCTGCGGATTCAAGTGCATTACGGAGCTTGGATATGCATTGCACTGCACAACTCTTAGTGTGAGCTCCTGCTCGAAATCTCGGAGCTCATTGTCCTTTGTTCGAAAAAGGATTCTTTGGTATGGAGTGTGTTTTGGATCCACCAGGATTTGCCTATACATTTTGGTAATGTCTGCGTTAAACACATACTCAAGGAATCGCCATTTTAGGATCTGCATGGTCAGATCCGATTGGAGAACGGGTCCCGGATGGAGAACGTCGTTAAGACTTTTGCCATTTGAAGACGGACTGGAGGCGTTAAATACAACGCGAAGCTTTGTAGTGGTGCTATCTGGCTTATAGACAGCATGATGCGGGAGATACAAATTGCCTAAGCCGTTTGTAGAGGGGACTGGTCTCATAAGACCAAGGTCCGAATACTCCTGAGGGACCTTATCGTACTGCTTTTTAAGGGATTCGTTCTTGTTTAAACGATTCTCATTGCGAAGGAGCTTAGCCAGTGCGATAGATCTTGAATGACCAAAGTTAATGGATTCAGAATTCTTAAAAGCGAGGGTGACAACATATCTTCCACTTTCGACTCTAGTTTTGCTGAAACATCTTCTCACAAGCTGCGTCAGACTCTTCAACCAGTTTAACTGGGATTTTCTCCACCTCCCAAAATTTCGTGAGAAGTTTCTCTAACCTCACTTCTTGACTGAGCGAAATTCTAGTGGAGAAGGAGAAATGACTTTTGCGCCAGTGTTGGAAATGGGACCCATGATGGTCCAGCCAAAAATCTTTTCGTGTCCTATAATGGTACCACAGATATTGGTATAGTACCCTTTCGCAGTATAGATGGAAGGATATCAGCTCCCAGTAAGACATCTCTTAAAAAAAGTTGGATCTGCCAATTGTAGATTGGGAAGACCTTTCACAGAACTTTGTGGAATTGTGTAGGAGGGCAGATTTCCTGCCAGCTTTGGAAGTACGAAGGCCGAAGTTTCAATCTGAATTCTTGGCTTAATTGGAGATCCAATATGGAAATGGCATAAACGCTGAGGTTGGGCTGCAATGGCTCCATTGAGCCCCGAAAATTGAGCGTCAACCGACTGATACTGCGGTCGTATCTAATTAAAAAGCCGTTCAGATATAAAGGTTGCTTCTGACCCAGAGTCAACCTATGCCCGTGCTGTATATTTTGTTCCCAAGGAACATACCTGGATTTCGCCCGTGCCGAGAAGAACGCTATGTGTGCTTGCTGAGAAATAATTTTGGACCGTCGTTTCTGGGAGAGTAGTGGACTGTATATTGACGGACGTGTCCAAAACTTTTCCCGGATCACCTGCTTGGGAATTCGTCGGACGATGAAGGAGAGTGCTATGACGCCCCTTGCAGGTATGGCAATTATGCGCACGAGTGCAGTCCTTGAGGTGGTGACCTCTGGCGAAGCAATTTAAACACAACTTGTGCTACTTTATAGTGTTGGATCGCTCCTGCACAGACTATGCAAAAATTTCGGACATGTACGGATTGGATGATTGCCTTAACCGCCAGCTGTGAAAGTACATGGGGCCTAACATCTTCGATTGCCTCTTAGGTTCTGTACCGCTCCAACAAAAAATTATTTAACTCACCCCAAGTCGGAATATCTACTTTGCTTTGCAGAGACAGTTCCCACAGTGATAATGTTAGTTTAGGAAGCCTTGACGAACACATGAACACGAGGAGACAATCCCAATTCTTAATGGAGATATTGGATAGTTCCGGAGCCGATAGGCACCCTTGGATGGTGCTCTGTAAATCTTTTAATGCGGCTCCAGACTCATGAGAAATGGGTTGCACATTGAACAGAATTCGGAGTTGGCTGTTGACTAACAGTCTTTTGTTTTTGAATCTGTTGACAAGTGCCTGCCATGCTGACGCAAAGCCATCATGTCTGAGAGGGGACTTTGAGACTATAGCCTTAGCATCGCCACTCCTCTTTGCGTTTAAATGGAATAGCTTTTCGACTGGGGTAAGACTCGGATTTTCGATATGCACCGCTGTGAAAATGTCCCGGAACGTAGGCCATTTCAAATAGTCTCCGGAAAAGATTTCGGTAAGCGGCAGCCTCTTGGCTGATGGGCAACATTTTGACTTGGCATTGGAACCGTAGCGTTCTCAATCTGTTCACTAAGCATGGATGCACAACGTTCATAAGCCGCATAGCAGTGGTCATAATTTCGCATGAAGGATTGCGGCATCGAGCTCACCGCTGTGTCCAGCAGATTCAGAGAGCGCTCTCGAACAGCGCTCGAATTCTTGCTCGACCTTGTCCCACAAGCTCCGTATTTGATCTTGTCGGACCTTGAGCGTATGTAGAGACACTTCGGAATTAAAGGCGAATTTCGACTCAAACTGACTGAGACGATCGGTCACCGAAATGAAAGTGGATCGGAACTTGATCTTCTATGGAGTCTGAGCGGAACAGAAAGGAGATTCTTTTTATTCTTGGCAGTGTCAATTGGCATGCTAGGATTTTATGCAGCCAGAAAATAAATAACTCTTTGTTATTAAGGACGATTTACATATACCAATAGGAACGGTACAGTTTGGAACAGTGGAATGGAACAACCAGATAATAAATAATTATTAATAATTATATAATAATAAATACTGATATGTGAATTACTTAATAATCTTGAGATCGATACAAACAAATATAAAACAGAAACGACAATCAACACAATGACTTTTGTATGTGAACGTCAGATACGGAACGCAGAAGCGATGCTAAACGATGAAACCGTTTAATATTTTCTTCTCTATAATTTTTGTGTTTATGCAGAAATATCGATATCGATGGCGATAGTTTGCTACTATTTTGGTGTTAGTGCGGAAATATCGCCGGTATTCCCGATGTCGTCGTCGTCGTCGTTGTCAATTTAGAGTCGTTGTCACATCACATCAATATCGTATCACTTCGACGCTATTTCGGTATTCTGTAACAGACTTGTGACGACGACGTCTCTTTATCGATACTTTCATCGCAAAAACACCATTCACACAGAAATTTGACAGTTGCTTGAAAATTTGATAAAATTTATATTTAAACTAAATGACCCGGACAGACGTTGTTCTGCCACGCAAAACAACATTTTCTTTATTGAATGTATCTAATATATGGTGGTAAATTATTGTATCTATCTCTAACAATATTGTTAAAAACTGCCTTTTTAAAAGCTAAAACTCTTCCCTACATAATTTTTTTACCCGCCCTTATGTCTTGACCAAGCTCCAGTACAAAAGTTCGGGATAAAAGGACATAGGTGTATGAGAGGTACCTGAAGGACAAATCTGCCGGGCTGATTTGTGAATATAAGCCATCCAGGGCGCCACACAAACGCATGCAAAAAATGTATTCAAATCAGTACAACCGTTTAGGCGGAGTCTAACTACATACACATATACATTATAAATACACATATATATCAAGATAGACATGTTTTTCGCATCAGATTTATCTAGTGATGATGAAAAAAAGGATACAGTGTAATTTACTTAGCTGCCTCGATACTTAGCTGCATCGGTAAGATATGCTTCAAAATTTTTTTTTTAAACATTAAAAATGCAAACAAAAAATTAAGTTAGCGGACCTGTGTAAAGTGCTCGAGGCAGCTAAACAAATTATACTGTATCTCCAAAGAGCTTAGCGCAACTTGTTTGCTTAATCCACCACCGGTTGCCCTACATTCTGCCTTATTACCAATCATTTTTTTCCTCACCATAAACTTTTAATCTCTCCAATATTCAATAGAATGGATTAAATCGCGGAAATCTTATGCGATACACCAATATACCTTCTGCCAGCCATTGCCATTTCTTATTAGCGGTCCAAGAGCGTTTAAAAAACTATTTACAAATATTCTTCCAATCCTCATTGAAATTAGCTGGAACAGTTCCTCTTAGGAATCCCGTGTACGCGATTCGGTATTTTTATTTTTATTAAATTTATATTTTATCTAACAAAAACAATTAAATTCTTAAAGCTCGACGACAAAAACAAAGTCGTGTCAAGACAATGTCGTCGTCACTTTTACTTACAGAATACCGATTATGTGGCAATAGTTGTCGATAGGTACCGATGACGATTACGAGAATACCAAATTTGGTTTGTCGTCGTCAGACGACGGGAATACGGGCGATTGTAAACAAAGAACTTACAATGCTTGTGATGTGTAGGAATGGCAAAATTTGTGAAATAATCGATTAATCTATCAAATGATTAATCGCAAGAAAAAAATAATAATTGCAATTAATCGCAATTTTAGCAATTAATCGAGTAATTACTCGATTAATTTTTTCATATTTGTTTAAGTTTTACATATATTTATTTAATTTTTAAATAATAGAGTACACTAAAATCAACATTTTACAAAAACTAAATGTGATTTTCAAATTAAAAATTTAATTATTTTTATGTGAAAAAGAAATTTAATACAAAATGAAATTAAATACAAAACGAAATTTAATACACAAATCAGTGATTTAACCATGACTGCAGGAATAAAAGTTTTCCCAAACGTTTTGTGGTTAATCTGTTTCTTTTAAGAGTAGCTGTTGCACCTGCTTTCGAAAACAGTCTCTCCGCGGGTACTGATGTTCCCATTAAATGGCAATATTTGTTGGCAAGAGTGTAAAGCTTTGGGTAGACTGATCTCATTTCGTCCCAAGCATCAATGACATTGCGCTTTAGTTCCAGACTTTGAGCATTTAGAAAGAAAGCCAATTCATCTTGTGGCATGTCATCATTTTTCTTCCTTCTTTTATGAATTAAAGACTTACGCGTAGCCCAGAGGTCAAAATTTTCTCCAATTGATATTTCAATACTGTCTTCAATGTTTTTCATTTCAGTTCGCAAATGCTTCATAACTGCAGCAAGCGCTAAAGGGTCACTGAAATGAATTTTTTTTTAATCTGGGGTCTAATAGAGTCGACGCTGCCAGAAGAAACATGTGCTCCGTAGATCCAAACCTACGATCAAACTCATTGAAAATCGTACTTTTTAGTTTTACGGCTGCAGGATTAATGATGATTGTTTTCACCAATTGTTGACGGCCGCAATGCACAAGCGGGATTACTTGGCTGAGAGATGCACACTTATCACCACTTATTTGGACTGTCATTGCTTCTAATGGACGTAAAATGTTTAACATTTCAAGAATTGCATTTTTATCTTGCGGTGATATCATTGGCGGAGAGTCATTAAATTCAAAAAGAATAGAGCATATATATGAAACAAGTTTTATGAAGCGTTCGAGCATATAATACGTGGAGTTCCACCTAGTTTTAACATCAAGAATACATTTCAGCATTTTGCCCTCGCTCACTCCAGCGTTTGATTGAACCTCTCGAAGCTGGTCACTTGCTTTTACGCTGCACTTGAACCATTTCACAATTTCTCGACATTTCGAAATAATTGCGGTAATTTCTGTTATATTCAAAGAATTCTCACACACCAGATTCAAAGTGTGAGCGAAGCAAGGAATGTGCCGCTTTTTGCCGAAGGTGTTGTGAATAGCTTTAACCACATTCGCTGCATTGTCTGTCGCAACAGCAATAATATGTTTTTCATCTATCGAAAAATCGTTTAAAGCAGCTATTAAGACATCAGATATATGTCCAGCTGTATGCGCTTCTGTTAAAGGAAAAACTCCGATGGCTATATTCATTTGTTCATTTTTATATACGCCATGAACGGTAATTCCAAGCATGCTCTTCATTGCAGTGTCTGTCCAAGCGTCTGTTGTAATACATTAACATGTTGATTTACGAAATATCTCCAAACATTTTTCTTTTTCAGTCGCATATAAAGAATCTATGAGCGCTTTGATTGTGTTTCTTGATGGAACTTTAAACAAAGAAAAATGGTTTTTCATAAAGTCCAAAAATCCTTTACCTGTTGAAATAATTTAAAAATAAGTACATTTACAAATGAATCACTTAAGAGCAGTCAAAGTGCCACTTTAAAAGTCTACTTCTTCAGTGACATTAAAGCAGTGATGGGCATGCACACATATCGGCACAGTTTTCACACGCATACAAGCACAATGTTTTCAATGCTTATAGCGTACGTGTGATGTTGTGCAATCGGCCGCGGCAGAGGGCCTATGCACATTCGGCAGCGCGCTGCCTAACGTCGCGACGCGCCCATCACTGCATTAATAATAATTCCATTATTACTTACCTTCAACAAAATCAAATTGCAAATTGTCTTTGACTATCATGCCTACGATGTCATTGGTAAGCTTTTCTTTTTTTGACCCTCCTGTTGCAAAGCTTTGAATTTTATTGAAAGATTTCAATATGAGAGGTTGACGATTGTTACTACTGCAACTAGGTTCGTTGTCGTTCTTGTTGCTGGAAAAACTGATGCCGCTGCTGCCTTTGTTATTGTTGTTGCTGCTGGCTTTTTTGTTGAACATACTATTCGTTATGCTGTTGTCAGTGGATTGATTGCTGTTGTCAGTGGATTGAGTGCTGAGTTCTTCATCCATTAGATTAATAAAATCTTCTTTGGATTTAGATTTTTTCTGCTGAAATATATTTAAATTTATTTTATGAGGCATTCAAAATGGTGCTCAAATGTTTGCGACTTACAAGATCATCAGCTTCTTTCCGACGTTTCAATTTAATATGCTGAAGCATATTTGTTGTGTTATTGGAAAATTTTAAATTCTTTCCACACAAAAGGCATTTCACCAAACTGGTTTTATCCACTTTGGAAAAATATTTCCACACTTCACTCTTGTTAGGTGCCATTTTGTAATAGAAAACTCGTCAGGTTTATTCACTTTTTTCACTCTTTGTGAAATAGCGCGCTTCTTTCGCGTCGCTTTTAACATTTACAGAGTGACAGTGTTACATATTGCTTAAGGTTGGTATGCTGTTTAGGTGTATGGTATGTGTATAGTATGGTTGTATGGCGGTACAAATGGTAGGCAGTATGAGACAGTGGTGTAAATAACTATCAAATAATAGAGTTACCAACAAACAAATAATAATTTCAGAGCCTAATACAATCTTAGTTTGCAAAAAATTTTGCTAAAATGTATAAATATTAAAAAAATTTCGATTATTTACTCATTACTCGATTAATAATCAATTAATAAAAAAATAAAAAATCATATAATTTAATCGTTTCTTGGCCAAAATTAATAGATTATTTCCTTTCATTCGATTAATCTTGCCATTCCTAAACATAATAGCATTAAGTAGGTATACATAGAGGAGTCAAACGCAAAAAATCCAATAGCCTGATTGGTCCAATTTGCGGAGGAACCACCCTCATTCGGCTGCTGAAAGCAGCGAGCCGAACGCAAATTTTGTCTCGGTACAGACGGAGTGCCAGCAATTTGCTGTGTATACGTCTGTATGTCAGCGACATGATCGCCGTTAGGTGTATATATGTGTGTATGTATGTTTCTGTATTCTGTTTGCTCTGACCGGCTGTATATTGTGGAAGGGGGATAGCAGCAGCAGAGTGCGAACAACAACAACACATGTGCATTTTTTCTGTATTTGGTGGCTCCGAGCTCAACTGAAGCAAAAATCATTAGGGCAATGTATACCTAAATACACATATATATGTGTGTATGTATGTGCGCATGCATATTTTTTCAGTTTTTGGTGGCTCTCAAGTGATTTGGGATTTTGTTACTTTTCTAGCAACGCATATCAATGTGTGTGTGTGCATGTGTATGTTCATGTGCAGCACATTTAAATGTATGCGAAGCAATTGACTTGGCTATTCTTGACCTGCTTCAATTTATATGATTTTGAACAATTTTATAAAAAGTAAGGATAGCCATAAAAATAATGTCATATATATTAAAATATATGAATTATTATTAATCATATTATAAACTATGGACAATGCATCTTAATGATTCAGATGATTTTTAAAAAATTAATAAAAAATTATAAATTAATGACATTATTTTTATGGCTATCCTTACTTTTTATAAAATTGTTCAAAATCATATAAATTGATGCAGGTCAAGAATAGCCAAGTCAATTGCTTCGCATACATTTAAATGTGCTGCACATGAACATACACATGCACACACACACATTGATATGCATTGCTAGAAAAGTAACAAAATCCCAAATCACTTGAGAGCCACCAAAAACTGAAAAAATATGCATGCGCACATACATACACACATATATATGTGTATTTAGGTATACATTGCCCTAATGATTTTTGCTTCAGTTGAGCTCGGAGCCACCAAATACAGAAAAAATGCACATGTGTTGTTGTTGTTCGCACTCTGCTGCTGCTATCCCCCTTCCACAATATACAGCAGCTCAGAGCAAACAGCATACAGAAACATACATACACACATATATACACCTAACGGCGATCATGTCGCTGACATACAGACGTATACACAGCAAATTGCTGGCACTCCGTCTGTACCGAGACAAGCGCCGGCACATGAATGACTTGCACTTTTTTGCTACGCAAATGGTCTGCAAAATTTGCGATCGGCTCACTGCTTTCAGCAGCCGAATGATGGTGGTTCCTCCACAACGCATTTTTTCGGCAGTTGGGAAAACGCGATTTGACTCCTCTACGTATACATACTTAATGATAATAGCTGGCGATGTTAAGCACCTGGCCCACCCCTTCCGCCCATTCATTCACCCTTTGCAAAAAGACTCCGTTACCATCCGTTCTTTTACTAGTATCATAGTGTTCCGCAGTCGGTTGCGTCCGACTTCAGCGATTTCACTTGTTATACTTTGATACCGAAGGTCTCATAGTATATTGGTTTTGTGCAATGTCCGTCATGGTGTCCGTCTGTCCGTCCGTCTGTATGAACGGAACTTTTTTCGACACCCGTTAAGCTAGAGACTTGAAACTTTGCAATTATGTTTATCTATAGAAGGTACAGATAAAGTGTCAAGATTGGGTTGCCACGCCTACTAGGAGGCTGGGAAATCGATAAATTCGATTACTCAAAACCGATAAAACTAAATATTTCTGACATTCTTACAGCTAGAATAACTAAATTGCACGAAGATAGCTAGTCACGTCCCTGAAAAAACTGCATTAAAATTTTGGATGCCACGCCCACTCCTTCCGCCCCCATCCAGCCTGCTCCTTGAAATTGGAAACGTTTATAGTTTTCACATTATTTGGGCTAGAGCCACCAAATTTCGTGTCAAGATAGATATTGACGTTCCCCATATATATGGATCAAAATTTTGGATGGCACGCCCCCTGATTCCGCCCTCATCCCCCCTTCTCTTTGAAATTTCAATTTCCTATAGCTTGCACATGTTTTGAGCTAGAGCCACCAAATTTTGTGTCAAGATAGGTAGTGAAGTTTTCCAACAAACTGCATAAAAAGTTTGGATGCCACGCCCACAACCTTCCGCCCCCACCCCCCGCCGCTGTTAAAACGGTTATGCGTGTATCTTCCACATTTTTTGAACTAGAGTCACCAAATTTGATTGGAAGATATATGGTGACATCTACAAAAGATCTGCATAAAAAATTTTGGATGCCACGCCCACCTCTGCCACCCACCATTTTAAATCGGAAATTTCGATATCTCTTACAGTTTTTAAGCTAGAGACCCTAAATTCGGTAGAAGGATAGATGGCAACATCTACCAAAGATCTGATTACAAATTTTTGATGCCATGCCCACCCAAGCCACCCGCCTTATAACATCGGAATCGGCTATATCTCTAACAGTTTTTGAGCTAGAGCCACCAAATTTGGATGGAAGATAAATGGAGACAATTAAAAAGATTTGAGCACAAGATTTGAACCACGCCCACCTCTGCCGCCCACCTTTTAAATTTGGAAGTTAAGTCATCTTCCACAGTTTTTGAGGTAAAGTCATAAAATTTGGTAACATGATAGCTGGCGATGATTACCACCCGGCCCACTCCTTTGCAAGCAGACTCCATACCATTAGTTCTTTTACTGGTATCAAAGTATTCCGCAGTCGGTTGCGTCCGACTGCAACGTTTTTACTTGTTTTTAAATATTTTTAATGGTTTTTTCTTATTGTTCAATTATCTTATTCTAATTCTAACTATCTTATGAAAAAATTTCGTTATTCTGGTGCATCTCAAAAAGGTTCTCTCGCGTATCAGGAAAAACTGTTCGGACAGTATGAACCAATGTTCTTATTATCCACCGATATGAACAAACCGTTCTTACAACAAGAACCAAAGTTCTTATTATTGGTCCAAAATTAACACTTTGTTTTTAAATTAAGATATCTGTTTATAATTTGAGAACAAAATACAAATGATGCTACTTGGATTTCAAGTCCGGACTCAAGCGTGTTGACCCCCATGGTGCAGACTGATTTTCTGGTTGGTTTTTTTTAAATGTCATTGGGTCAGATCAATGGCATTACAAATTCTCTTGGTAAAATGCTTGATTTGGTATTTGTTTCGGATCCATCCACTCTATCTGTGTCAAGATCCCTTCCCATATCCACTCCCGAAGACTTATACCACCCGACGTTGGAGGTGTTGATCACTTTGCCTGCCTGTGCCGTACGCCAGTGTAGTGAACCATTAAGACGGGTACGTCAATTTCGAAAAACCGATTTTGTAAAACTTACCCGGCTCTTAGCACTGGATGACTGGTCGTCCCTCTATGGTTCTGAGGACTTGAATACGGCAATCAGTATTTTTTTATAGATCCTCTGGTAGGCCAAGTAGGAAAAATAAAACCTGAGTGGCTTACACGAGAGTTGACAGCCCTTAAAAATCGAAAATCTGAGCTTTATAAGAGTTTCAGAAAATCTGGCTTTTCTGTTCATTACTCATCATTCTTGATTGCGCGTTCCAGTTTTTCAGTCATGAATAATTCATGTTATAAAAATTACTTAAGTCGGTGCAGACTACAGTTTCAGCAGGATCCTAAGAGGTTCTATGACTTCGTTAAAGAGAAGCGAAAGTCATCAACACTTCCATCTAATTTATCTTTTGAAAACAAGCGGCCAATTCGGATCAGGCCATTGCCATTTATTTGTCGAATTTTTTCAAACGACATACAGTTCAATTGATAATCAGGTTGATCTGCCTTACCCGTATCAGGTTGATGCCTCTAATTGCATTTTTGAACCAAGTATCACGGAGCGTTCATTACTACGTGATCTACAGGGTATTAAGCCTGTATTTTCCCCGGGACCTGACAGCGTACCAAGCTGTGTGCTTAAGTACTGTGCTCATGGTCTCTTAAAGCCTTTGCATAAATTGTTGAGTTTGTCTATTGAGAAATGTTCATTTCCAAATATCTGGAAAGAATCATTTATTATTCCGCTCCATAAAAAAGGAGACAAGTCTAATGTTCAAAATTATAGGGGTATATCCAAATTGTCTGCTATACCAAAAATGTTTGAGAAATTAATAACTTCTCAATTACAACATTTTTGCAGATCTTTAACTTCACCGTGCCAGCATGGATTCATGAAACAAAGATCTACTACCACTAACCTGTTAGAATTCACTTCACTAGTTGTTACAGGTTTTCAAAATAAAATGCAAACGGATGTTATTTACACTGATTTCAGCAAGGCATTTGACTCGGTTAATCACTACCTTTTACTTCATAAACTTCAACTTTTAGGTTTTCCAAGCAATCTTATTCGGTGGATAAGGGAATATTTAACTCATAGAACACAGAGAGTCAGTTTAAATGACGCTGTCTCTAAGGTGGTTCATGTCACTTCCGGTGTTCCGCAAGGAAGTCACCTTGGACCTTTATTATTTACACTTTTCATCAAAGATCTTCCATCTGTTATTGACCAATCTCGAGTGCTGATGTATGCTGACGATGTAAAATTATGCAAGTCGGGTACTGCTCTGTTGTCTGCTCAAAAACTACAAACTGATTTAGATAATTTTCAAAAGTGGTGTCGTGTTAACTTACTAAATCTTAATTGCAATAAATGTAAAGTCATGTCTTTTTATAGATGCCTTCCTTTTTCAAATATATATTTTCTTGATGGAAGCCCACTCGATCGCATTGAATGGGTTGATGACTTAGGTATCCTTTTTGATCCGAAACTTAAATTTCACAAGCATATCTCTTCAGTTGCAAATCGAGCCTCTAGTACCTTGGGGTTCATTAAGCGCTGGTCGAAAGAATTTGACGATCCCTACATAACCAAAACACTTTACACGTCTCTGGTACGTCCTGTTCTTGAATATGGATCTTGTATCTGGTATCCCAAATACATGATTCACCAGGATAGAATAGAATCAGTACAAAAACAATTCTTGCTCTTTGCCCTTAGGAGATTTAACTGGGATACTAACATTAACCTACCTTCCTACCACAGTAGACTTTTACTAATAAATCTTCCTTCTCTTTCTGATCGCAGAACAATGCTAGGTGTAGTATTTTTACATTAACTAATAAATGGTGAAATTGATTCCTCGGAATTAATCAGCCAAATTAGTTTTGCTGTTCCGATCAGAAGGACAAGGAATTTTCTACCCATTGCTCTTCAAGCTTGTCACTCTAACTATGCTATTCATAACCCTTTTCGGATTTTATGTTAAAACTATAACGAATTTTCCCACTTAATAAACGGTGCCACTTCTAGTAGTTCTCTTAAAAAGTTAGTCTTATGTCATTTATCTACGTTTTCGGGATCTACGTAACCGTACGCTATGCGGTGTGCCCCTCGGTCGGTTGGGCGGGAGGTTGGTTGCTTTTTGCTTGGGTCCGCGCGTTAACAAGCCGGTGCTTGGTATCGTTGGGCCACCTGAATGTACTGTCGTTTTTTAGTACATCTACGTCCAATAATAATAATAATTAAAAAATAATAAATCAAGGACATGTTTTGGGAACTCCGTTTCAAGAAACTAAGAACGAAAAATAAGAACGAAAGAACGAGATCATTTTTATACCCCGAACCCATGAAATGGGTAAAAGGGGGTATAATGTTTTTGTGCAAAAGTATGGTACAGGCAGAAGGAAGCATCTCCGACCCTATAAAGTATATATATATTCTTGATCAGCATCAACAGCCGAGTCGATATAGCCATGTCCGTCTGTCCGTCTGTCTGTATGTATGAAGGCGTCGAGCTCAGAGACTATAAGAGCTAGAGACTTCAGATTTTGAACATAAGCTCATCTAAGTCCTAGGCAGTACAAGTTTGTTTCTGATTTTCGATAACTATATCCGTTTCCGATATACACATGGAATCGATTGCAAAAATTTCTCGAATTTGGAAAATGTAAAAATGGGGATTGAAATAATGGGTAACGATAAAACTTTTCTGAAAATTTCATCGAAATCGGTTTAGAAACACCAGAGATATCGAAGATTGAAGTTTAGTCACAGATGCATACAGACAATGACTGTACGCGTTATGTACAGGGTTCGGGGTATCTCCTAGTCGGGAAATCTCGACTAGAGCCTGCTTACTTGTTTCTTAGTGTATGAGTGCAGCAACAAAACTTTGTGGTGGAAATAGACACACTTAAAAATAAACTCCGGTATATTTCTGAGTGTCGAGCTCGAACATTACATCATAATTTACTGCGCTGCTTTTACACCGCGAAGGCAAATACGCAAACCGAAATTCGGCAATGGCGAAAATTACACACTTAAAAGTCAAACAAGTGAATGCTTTGCAGTCAGACGCAACCGACTGCGGAATACTTTGATACCAGTAAAAAACACGGATGGTAAGAAATCTGCTTGCAAAGGAGTGGGCCGGTTGGTAAACATCGCCAGCTATCATGTTACCAAATTTTGTGACTTTAGCTCAAAAACTGTGGAAGATAACTGATTTAAATGGTGGGTGGCAGAGGTTTATGTGGCATCCAGATTTTTGAATCAAATGTTTTTAACTGTCACCATCTATATTCATACCAAGTTTGGTGGCTCTAGCTCAAAAACTGTTAGAGATATAGCCGATTCCGATGTTATAAGGCGGGTGGCTTGGGTGGGCGTGGCATCCAAAATTTTGATGCAGATCTTTGGTAGATGTTGCCTTCTATCTTTCTTCCGAATTTAGGGGCTCTAGCTTAAAAACTGTAAGAGATATCGAAATTTCGGATATTAAATGGTGGGCGGCAGAGGTGGGCGTGGCATCCAAAATTTTGATGCAGATCTTTTGTAGATGTCACCATATATCTTACTACAAAATTTGGTGACTGTAGTTCAAAAATTGTGGAAGATACACGCATAACCGTTTCAACAACGGCGGGTGGTGGACGGCGGAAGTTGTGGGCGTGGCATCCAAATTTTTGATGCAGTTTTTTGGAAAACTTCACTACCTATCTTGACACAAAGTTTGGTGGCTCTAGCCCATAATATGTGAAAACTATAGGCGTTTCAAATTTCAAGCATCAGGGGCGGAAGGAGTGGGCGTAGCATCCAAAATTTTGATGCAGTTTTTTCAGGGACATGACTAGCTATCTGCGTGCAAAATTTGGTAACTCTAGCTGTAAGAATGTGAGAAATATTTGGTTTTATCGGTTTTCAGTTATCGAATTAATCGATTTCCCAGCCTCCTAGTAGGCGTGGCACCCCAATCTTGACACTCGCGCCTATAGGCAAACATAATTGCAAAGTTTCAAGTCTGTAGTTCTACTTGTGTCGAAAAAAGTTTCGTTCATACAGACGGACACCATGACGGACATTGCACAAAACCAATATACTATGAGACCTTCGGTATCAAAGTAAAAAAATTTTTATTAAGATTCAATTGTTCCAGTAGACAACATATGCTGATAACACTGTGTTTTTTGCAAACTCATCAAGCGCTAGTACTGCAGCAACCCTTATACAGAATTTCTTCAATAGTTTTAGTACCTGGGCTAATAGGTGGAACATTTTTGTCAACGAAAGCAAATCGCAGCATAGTACATTTACACTCAGAAAGAATTTTTGTCCTTTGATTCAACTTAACAACACGGTAATACCTCAGGAAAATCACGCCTGCTACCTTGGCATATACCTAGACAGGAAGCTAACCTGGCTCAAACGCATCCAAATTATGACAGCAAAATGAACATCAACAAGTAAGAAGGCTCGAGTCGAGATTTCCCGACTAGGAGATACCCATAACCCTTTACGTAACGCGTACAGTTATTGTCTGTGTGCATCTGTGACTAAACTTCAATCTTCGATATCTTTGGTGTTTCTCAACTGATTTCGATGAAGTTTTTGCTTTCGTTGCGAACGTACCACGGTGCCCCGGTGATGGTTCTCAGGATCTTCGACTGGGCTCTTTGCACGATGTCGACATGTAAGTCTTCTGTCCAAGTGTACTCCCAGGTACGTTACTTCGTTTGCTTTCGGAAGTGGAGTGTTGTTAAGCGTAAGTGGTGGACAGTCTTGCCTGTTTAGGGTGAAAGTTACATGTTTAAATTTTTGTTCGTTTACCTTAATTCGCCAGTCGGATAGCCAGTTTTCTACTTTAACGATGTGACGAGCAAGTTGTGCTGTTGCTTGAACTGGGCATCTGGAGCGGCTAAGAATAGCTGTATTGTCAGCAAAGGTTGATGTTGTTAGGCCTTTGCATGTTGGGATGTCTGCTGTGTAGAGTACGTATAGTGTCGGCCCAAGTACGCTGTCCTGAGGAACGCCAGCTTCAATACGGTGTTCGTCGGATATTGCAGAGTTGCATCGTACTGTAAACTTCCTGTCGTAGAGGTACGACTGTAACAGTATCTTATACATCAGACCTTCCAACCAGACTCTGTCGAATGCCTGAGACACATCCAAAAACATTGCAGTACAGTATTCTCGTTTTTCGAACGCGCCTCGTATTTCTGATATTATGCGGTTGACCTGCTCAATAGTTCCGTGTTTTTCACGAAAACCGAATTGATGTGATGGGATTATGTTATTAAGATTCAGGAATTGATTAATCCGAGTCAGCAAACATTTTTCGAAGAGCTTTGATAGACACGATAAAAGGCTTATAGGTCTTTACGACGAGGGAACTGTTCTATCTTTACCAAGCTTTGGAATCATTATGATGATAGACTTTTTCCATCTCTCTGGAAAGTGGCCGAGTTGTGTGATTGCGTTGAATAACTGTGCAATGATGCAGACTGCACAATAGGGAAGCTCAATAATCATCTTTGGGGATATTAAGTCCCAGCCCGATGATTTTTTTGGGTTTAGATGCTGGTTGATAATTCTTGCGACTTTATTCGGGCGGAATACTATTGGCTCAGATTGTAGATGTTCCGCAAAAGTTTTGGCTCTGTCTTCATCGCTCCAGGCCCAGCCACCTGCATTGTTTCCTAAAGGCATCACTGCTTCTGTTGGGGGACTTAGAGTTGGGTGAGCTTTCCACAAAGAGTTTTTAGTGCCAGATGTTGATAGTTCCTCAATGTATCGGCGTTGGGCATATTCTTCTTCTCGCTTTAACGCTTTGGAGAGTTTACGTGTGGCTCTTCTTAGATTTTGCTTTGCTGACGGCGATCTGTGGGATTGCCAATGTCGCCTGAGGCGCCGCTTTTCATTAACGAGCTGTTCAATTTGGGGGTTTGTTGTCATTTGGGCGTGTACTGCATTTACTGGTGTTGGTGTTGAGATGCGAGCTGCTTCGACGAAGACTGACTCAAGTTTGTTTCCCATAGAATCGATGTCAGCTTCCATATTCAGATGCGGATCCAGTTCAATGTGTGAACTTATATATTTTTTGTATTTGAGCCAGTTAGTTTTTTGTGTGGTCAACTTACCGGGTCGATTTACAAACTCTGGGTGGCGTAGTAATTGTATAAGAATAGGCGAGTGGTCGGATGAAAGATCCGAGAATCTTTCGGCGCTTATCAGGCTGCGGGGAATATTTTTGGTAACAGCATTATCAATCAAGTCGGGTAGTTTCTTGGGGTCTGTGGGCCAGTAAGTTGGTGTGCCAGGAGAGACGTGGCCGAGCCTGTTGTTTACTTTTACAAGTGCGTTGCACAGCTGCTTTCTCTTTGGATTCACAAGACGAGATCCCCAGTGTGTGTGCTTGGCGTTATAGTCTCCTGCTGCTATAAAGTGTTCTCCCAATGAGTTGAAAAATTCCATAAATTGGTCTTCAGATATGGTGAATCGAGGGGGGCAGTAGACGGCTGCTAGTGCAATTTGGTTACCACTATCAAGATGTATTTTTAAAGATGTGGCCTGTAGGTAGTTTCTGGCAAACACTTTGTGGTAGTGGTGCTTTAGCCGGCTTCTAATCAAAATACCAGTCCCGCCGTGTGCCTTACCATCGGGATGATTGGTTCCGTAGAATGTGTATCGCTTATTGTAAAATTATATTTGTTAGTAAGGTGTGTTTCGGAGAGTAGCATAACGTCGATGTGCTTGTCGAGTAGGAATTGAGCTAACTCAAGTTTATGCTGTGAAACGCCGTTAGCATTCCACGTAGATATACGTAGCGAAGCCATTGATTATTTTGACTGTTGTGATACAAACATTTGTACCAAAAGACTTTGATTTCGCATTAAATCTTGCATAGTTGTGCGCATAAATGACATAAACTCTGTCAAGCTCTCTTGCAGCGTACATATCATTGCTTCGAAGTTGCTTTGTGGCTGCTCTTGTGGCTTGTTGTCTTGTGCCGTATTTTGATCCACATGCTTTGCTTGTGTGTACGGTGCAGTAGAGGCAGGAGGCACCAGACCTGATCTTAAGGCGCTTGCATAAGTCGCATTTTTCGATACGGATACGGGACCAATGGAGGACCTGGCTGCAGTCGAGAAGAAGACGTCTGGGTTGCTTTTCGGTGGAATGTAGTTAGGCTGTGCGCTTTGCGTGCGTGCTGTGTTCACGCGCTGGTGGATGCGAGACTTGAGTTCTTTGTAAATTGGGCAGCTTTTATAGTTAGCTGTGTGATTGCCGCCGCAGTTGCCGCACTTTTTTTTGCTAGAGTCTCCTTTACTTGCTGGGCAGCGCGACGACTCATGAAGATCGCCACAAGCTACACATACCTGGCGCAGTGTGCAGTAAGTCCTTGTGTGGCCGTATTCTTGGCAGTTCATGCATTGTACCGGGCCGTTGCGTTTATGTGGCTCTTCAACAGTGATTCTACTGTGCAGTAGAAACTGAAGCTTGTAGATGGGGTGCGCCTCATATTTTTTAGTTATCTGCGTCTCAGGCTCAAGCTCAACTTTGAAAAGTGGTTGCGGCTGTCTGTTCTTGTTAAGAATGTTAAGAACTTTTTTGACACGGAATCCTTTCTCATTTAGCGCCTCTTGGATTTCATTAGGCGTGACATCCGACTCTATGCCTTTAAGTACAACTTGCTGGCCCTTGCTGCTTTTTAGTTGGTACGTGTAAAAGTTTTTTTTGCTTTCCTTTAAGTATTTTGACAACACTCTAAAGTTGTCTTCGGTCTTTGTCTGCACTTTAATCTCCTGGATGTTACCCCTCTTTAGGGGAATGATGTGGAAATTATCATGACCAATTAGCTCTACAACTTTGTTTACAAAAATACTGGAGCTTTTCTCGCGAATGAATATTGGTGGTGGCCTTGGCTTTTTTTTTGTCACCTCCAACTGATTCTGGGGGCAGGTCGTCAGCATTATCTGCTAAGATTTGAAATTGATTGGTGGTGTTTGGTCTTTCGCATGAGTTGGCACGAGAGATTTTCGATTTATTTGTAGATTTTTGGGGGCTCAACTTACGCTTTATCTGTATGTAGCGATCCATACCTGTCTGTATGGCCGGCTTTACATTTGCGTTGGCTGCGGAATGTTTTGCTGACGGCGCGTCAGTCTATGTGTTTTGAGAGAGGGCCGTCGGTACCGGTGCGATTGTTGTTGCAGTAGCTGTTTCAGCCGTCGTGGACAGAAGAGACAGGGAGCACGATCGAACTCTGCCGCGTGCTACGTGCAAGAGTTCGTTGGTCGTGTTAGGTGTAGGTGACCGCGCGCAGTCGGCTTTCGTCGAGAGTAGGGACGGAGAAGGGGAGCACGAACGTTCACTGTCGTGGTTTGAGAGCAAGAGTTCTTTTGCTCGCTCGCGCTCAGTTTCTTCGGCGACATAGGCAAAGTACGCGTTGTTCCGTTGCATAGAGAGCCGTCGCTCGTCTTGCTCGCGCTGTCGCTGAGAGCGAATGTCGTGCTGGCTCATTGTCTTGAGCGGGGTTAAGCTACTGTTTTTTTCTGTCTGTGATTTTAGTTTTGTTATTTGTAAATAGTTAAATTGTGTTCACCAAAATAACTTTTTGATGTGCTTTTTGATGCACAAAGCGTCTTCTCGCGTAAATTATAATATAATTCTATGGTGTTTTAGGCACTGTACACTTGTGATTATCAATTTGAAACCGGAGCAGAAAGAAAACACGTCTGCTTGCGACGAATGCACCAACCGTTTAATGTATGTATGAACGCGAAGATCTCAAAGACTATAAGAGCTAAAGACTTTAAATTTGGAACATTACTTCTAATAAGCCATAGGCAGGTCAAGTTTATTTCAATATTTCGATAAGTATTCTGGTTTCCGATATACATATGCAATCGATAACGAAAAACTTTGAATTTAGAAAAAGTGTAAATAGGAGTTGAAACTATCGATAACTTTATAATTTCTGTGAAAATTTGGTCTAAATCGGTTAAGAAACACCGGAGATATTTTATATTAAAGTTAAGTCAAGAAAAACTGCACTGGTGCAAGTCATTTTAATACACGGGCTCAGGGTATCTTTTAGTCGGGATTTCTTGACTTAAGCTCTCTTATTTGTTTTTAGATTCGCTCATTCTCGTGTTGTGGTGACAGTCGGCATAGGTACACCTGCATCATGAATACATTCATAGAATTGAGCGAATCTATGCATGTTTGCGTCATACGTGCCACGAGCGTGATTCACACGTACGACGCAGGCATGCATAGATTTGTATACAAACTTATGTGAACGCCCTTTGCTTTTTCGAAATTGTATATCAATAATGTTAGTGTATATGCAGCAAGTAGGCAATTCCACCCCTATACAAAGGTGTTCGAGATTATTTATTTACGCGCAAAGGGCTCGCTATATAAAAACAAATACATCTACATGTATGTTCGTACATATGTATGCAACATTGCATATATTTAAAATTAGATTTTCTTTCGTTTCTACTTGTTAGTGTGTTTGTTTCTGCACGGAATATATTTAATGAACATTTTTTGGTTTCTTTTAGCTTGCTTCAGAAGTCAACAATGTATGCATGCATTTATATTTGCACTTGCATTTGTTAATATACATATATGTACAACAACAATTTACTTACATATGTATGTACTTACATATGTGGATTTGCAACACCAACCAAAGTTACAAATGTCAGCTCTAAAATTATATCAAAACAAATGCAAATGTTAGATCAAAAGTAAAATTTCTTGTGTTTCTATGTATGTATGTGATTATGTGTTACGTTTTGTCTGAGGTTGATAATTAGCAAGTAGGTGAAACCACCCCCATAACATATTCTGGTATGGTTTTTTTACAACAACAAACGCTACTTGGGTCGTAAATCAATTGTCAAAGGCACACAAATCTGAAAAAAAGTAGTAAAAACGTTGCAGTCGGACGCAACCGACTGCGGAATACTTTGATACCAGTAAAAGAACGGATGGTAAGGAGTCTGCTTGCAAAGGAGTGGGCCGGGTGGTAATCATCGCCAGCTATCATGTTACCAAATTTTATGACTTTACCTTAATGACTGTAGAAGATAACTGAACTTTCAAATTTAAAAGGTGGGCGGCAGAGGTGTGCGTGATTCAAATATTGTGTTCAAATCTTTTTAATTGTCTCCATTTATCTTCCTACCAAATTTGGTGGCTCTAGCTCAAAAACTGTTAAAGATATAGCCGATTCCGATGTTATAAGGCGGGTGGCTTGGGTGGGCGCGGCATCCAAAATTTGTATGCAGATCTTTGGTAGATGTTGCCATCTATCCTTCTACCGAATTTAGGGGCTCTAGCTTAAAAACTGTAAGAGATATCGAAATTTCGGATATTAAATGGTGGGCGGCAGAGGTGGGCGTGGCATCCAAAATTTTGATGCAGTTTTTTCAGGGACGTGACTAGCTATCTTCGTGCAAAATTTTTCTAGCTGTAAGAATGTCAGAAATATTTGGTTTTATCGGTTTTGAGTAATTGAATTTATCGATTTCCCAGCCTCCTAGTAGGCGTGGCAACCCAATCTTGACACTTTATCTGTACCGTCTATAGATAAACATAATTGCAAAGTTTCAAGTCTCTAGCTTTACGGGTGTCGAAAAAAGTAGCGTTCATACAGACGGACGGACAGACGGACACCATGACGGACATTGCACAAAACCAATATACTATGAGACCTTCGGTATCAAAGTATAAAAATTGTGCACTGTGCGAAGTGAAACATGTACATCAAATTATGAAATTTAAATTTTCAAGCGCATTATTCACTTATGTGTGTATGCACTTATTCATTAATAGCCTATTTCCATTGCTCCGTTTCCGTAAATTTTAACAGTAACTGACGAAAGCTGTTTCCATTGCTCTGTTATCTGAACCTCCGTAAATAAATCAGCTGTTCGGTTTGTTTTGCTTTGTATTTTTTGCAAAAAAGTGAGAAAAACTAACCGAAATTGTACAATGCAAATAAGTAACAGCGTGTTGCCAACTTTTATGGCTTATTTTTAATGCCTACAAGCATTTTTGCTTGCATTGCACAAGCAGTACAAGTCCATTTTCCTATATACGTGGGAGTTATTCTGATCTGCCCTAAGTGCAACAAAATTATCCGCCCACAGTTTTAAAAGCAATCCTTTGAACCTTGGCACCCAGTTCAATTGTTTCCTGCAATAATTCATCAAAAAACAAAATTTTTAATTCAATTTTGTATATTATTAAATATTGCGCCTACTTATTCACAATTTCTGCTATTCACAATCATCTGTTTTGCGACTGTTACATTAAAAGTTCCCATTAACAGCGATGTTTTATCGAACAAGTGTTCAAATGAACCAGTTCCTCTTCAGTTATGTGGCGTTTATACTACAGCGAGTTTGCTATCGATATCGTCATCGACGCAATAACGCAGAATTGGTGTTCACACTGGCACAAAAGTGCGTTATGCGTTATACGTGAAGTGAGCAGCAGCTGCTTTGTTTTGATTTCGCTGATACGAAAAATTTTTATTAAAATATTATTATAAAATTAATTCAAGCAATCTTTTGGAATTGTTATGTGCAATGGAGCAGAATAATGCAATATTGGCAAAATGCATGAATATGGCGGGAACGTCTGCAGCAACATTTGATTTGCTGGGTAACCCAGGACGCCGTCGTAGCATTTGGACACTTGTGGGCAATATGAATGCTAGTGCCGAAGCAGTTCGTCAAGCTTTAGCTATCGAGTTTTTAAATAATAATGAAAATTAAATAAACAATTCAAATTTAAGCCATTATTTTTAATTTTATTATAAATTACTCCGCATGACGGGCTCTAAGAATATTTAAAACTTATTTTTGAAACTTGGCTGAATCTTCCGCCATTCGCTCCATAACCGCCAATTTGCGCTCCTCAATGGCAACTAATTTTGCGGAGTTGTCGACCCGCCATCGCTTTGCCCCTGAACATGACGGCTCTGTCATCGAGTTTTCGCTGCTGCAAGGCTCCTCTTCAATTAACCGCGAGAAGTCTGTAAGAATTGTATTATATTAAATATATGCAATAGTTTTAGTTGAATATATTACCTAGGCTATCGGCTATGGGATGGTAGCCCACAGTATCCGACATGTTCAGTGCACTGGCCACGCTCTCAAAATAATCCCACATTCAGCCCTATAAATACATTTATGTAAATAAGTAATTAACATAAGTTTACCAAAAAGCTGTAATTTTTATTAAGCTTGCCTGTATCTTTTCATAAGGTTTTCCACCTTGTTTTTAATTTCCATGTGCGGTGGTCCATAATCCTTCAATTGTTCCGCCATTTCCTTATGAATGTGGGAGTTTTTCCGGGCTCCCCGAACTCCATCAATGTTGTCTTCCCAAAGCTCTATAAGCGCTTTCGTGGCGGCAGTCGACCACAAAAATCTCTTATCATAGCCTGTAATTAAGTTAAAATGTTTTAAACATACATATTATATTAAAAAAAAAACAATTGCTTACCATTTTGTTGCGACATGTTAACAATTCATTGCTGTTTATTTTTTTTCATTGTTTGCCGGCAAACCGTTTTTTGAATTAGTGGTGATAGTTGAGAACGATATACGAAAATGGGCAGTTCCTTTTGAGTCAATCGAATATATTAGTTACGTAAACCGAATACACGCAACTGCATCCAAACTAAACTCAACTTTTTGTCACCACTAGGCCCCTATGCTATTTGTATTGGGAAAGAAGCTGCTTGTTGGCATTTAACGCAAAACGCAAAACGCAACCGTAGTGTGAACACCATATTATTCTTCAGTTAATATTTACGGTCAGTTTTACTTCAGTTAATTCCTTATGGGAGAATACATGCAAACTGAACCTCAGTTACTGTTAACTAACATAACTGAGAATAACTGAGCAGTGGAAATACGCTATAAGAAGCGGAAATCCGTTTCTTTTTTGCAAGTGTACGAACCTTTTTTTATGACTTTGCTTGTGCGACGCGAAGGCGTCATTGCCCATTTGTTAAGTTTTTGTAAACTCTGCCGCGATCAAACCCTCAGCTTGTGCGACAATTAGGCGCCAGCAGTGGAATGGGTTAAAGTGTTCCAGGATGTATGGGAGGTACTTGAAGGAGTTGTCCAAAATAAAATTCCTTTCCTAGTGCTCACTTACTACCTTCATGGAATATTTTGTGAATTTCATTCTTCTAGCTCTTTTCGTTTAGGCTGTTGCAATGTAGACAATCAGGACAATTTCTTTTATATATATAGATGTAGACGACATCATAAGCATGTTAAAAGAAAGGGATGCACAAAACATGCTGGACACGCTTAATAAGCAACATAGAAGAATACTATTTACAATAGAAAAGGAAGTTAACAACAAAATCGCTTATCTTGTCACGGAGCTAACCAGAAATAGGGAAAACATTGGGTTCAAATGGTACATCAAGACGATTGCATCCAATAGGATTATGAGTTTCCACTCACACCAACCAATGAGCCAAAAAATTAACACTGCAAAAAACATGGTCAGAAAAGCTTACACATTGAGCGAGGAAAAGCACAAGCCCGAAATATATATAAAATTAAAATCAATATTATTACAGAACAGCTACCCGGGACGATTAGTGGACAACATAATACTAGAAATCACAAACGAAAATAATAAAATATTAAAAGCACACAACGACAATTCGGACGAAAACATGAACCAATACGTGAGCATACCATATATTGAACATTTAACTAACAAACAAACACTTGCGAAAATTATGCCAGCTGATGCTACCAAACACCTAACATATGCATATAAAGCGCATGGGAAGAGAGGGAGAGCGATGTAACGCAGTCTATATCGGTACAACCAAGAGAGCGTGGGGGGCGGAAGGTGTGGGCGTGGCATCCCAATTTTTGATGCAGTTTGTTGAAAAACTTCACTACATATCTTGACACAAAATTTGGTGGCTCTAGCTCAAAAAGTGTGAAAGCAATAGGCGTTTCCAATTTCAAGGAAAAGGGGGGATGGGGCGGAATTAGGGGGCGTGACATCCATAACTTTTATTCATTTTTTTGGGGAAAGTCATTACTTATCTTGACACAAAATTTGGTGGCTCTAGCCCAAAAAATGTGAAAACAATGGGCGTTTCCAAATTCAAGGAGCAGGGAGGATGGGGGCGGAAAGAGTGGGCGCGGCATCCAAAGTTCTTATGCAGTTTTTTCAGGAACGTGACTAGCTATCTTAGTGCAAAATTTGGTAACTCTAGCTGCAGGAATGTGAGAAATATCGGTTTTTAGTTATCGATTTTCCAGCCGCCTAGTAGGCGTGACAATCCAATCTTGACACTTTGTCTGTGTCGCTTATAGGCAAACATAATTGCAAAGTTTCAAGTCTCTAGCTTTACGAGTGTCGAAAAAAGTTGCGTTCATACGGACGGACGGACGAACGTACACCATGACGGACATTGCACAAAACCAATATACTATGAGACCTTCGGTATGAAAGTATAAAAAGACAGGATCCATCACCAATTATAGCAATAACTGAATGCGGCACCAAAACACCACTAATATCTAAAGTTTCAATAGACATATTTTAATATTGCTGTGAGTCAATTGACGATTGTTACAACGTTACAGTGTCTATACGTTAGTAATCGACTTATTTTTCTTGTGTTGAAAAAACAACAAAAGAAATTAAAATTCGTTGATCGTTATTTAAATATTTAAATAATTGCAACTACATAATTTTTATAACTTATCATTAAATACGTATTTTAAATGAATCAATATATATATAATACGAAAATAAGAATATTAAAAAAACTCACTGATCCAAAAATCAACTTTCTTTGTTCACATTAAATATAAACTAAAATTCATAACCAATTCCCTTACCATTGTATGTAAAACATAAAGTGGGAAAGAACATTACAGTTATTCCTCTAAGCAAGAGACACCGAGCTCTTATATACAACAGAGACAATACACTTACGATGCGCGAGACACAGATTAATTGTTGCCAAAATGCATTTCTCTTGTTGTTGTCGTAGAAGTTCAGTTTAGCAAATCTTAGTCTTTTGATTCAATCGCTTGCTGGTACCCTAGCAAGGAAGGGTAGTTTGCCTTCATTTGAACTTAGCGTAATTATATAGATAAATGCAATATACCTAAACAAGATGTTTATAAAACATTACTAACATTATTAGTAAACATTACTAACATTTTGGCAATTAGGTATTGCATTATTTTGCTCTGTTGCATCGTGACGGTCAAAGTGTACGCATGTGCCCGTGGATGATTCTCATCAGCATCGACCAAAACAAACAAAGACAAACAAAAACAAACACCAACGTTAAAAGTGCTTCAAGTCGGCAACTTGCGGATTATGCTTAGAAAGTCCCGGGCTTAATAAAAAATCAGTGAAGTGTTGCCTACCTTTAGGCACCATTTTAAACCAAATTTTCGCGCTGCATATTTTAAGGCTGCTCCCGTAAATCAAATTTCTCGACACACTAGGGAACTGATTACAGTTCGCGGCCAATCTTAGCCTGCAGAATGGATAACGACGTCGCGCCGAGCGCCCGGAAGTCTGCCCCACTAAAGAGAAAGCAGTCGTCTCCTGAAGTGAAACGCAAGAAGTCTGCTACAACAAAAAATCCATCTTCGTCAACTGAATCGGCATCATCCGGATCCGACCTGAGCTCAAGTGAGGCTGGCGTAATCCGACGCAAGCCAGCTGCAGGTGCAGCTCTAAGCTCCAACAAATTTGCCCTGCTCGCCCAGAATGACGAAAACTCCCAGCTAAACGCCCCAACTCCCGCAGTAGAGCCCAGCACCTCTGCCCCCAAGACTCCCCCCATCTTTATTTCCCACGTTGGCGACATCTCTGACATGTTAATCTTTATTGTTGATACCATTAACAGCGATAACTTCTCGTACAAAGCAGGCAGAGACGGTCAGGTTCGCGTAATGACCACTAGCGTCGAGGACTACAAAAAGTTAATCCGTGCACTGGAATCAAGCAAGGTTGAATTCCACAGTTATCAGATGAAGCATAAAAGAGCGTACAGAGCTGTCATCAGAAACCTGCACCACAGCACTCCATTAAGCCTCATCCGTGACGAAATTAACAAGCTTGGTCACAACGTGCGCCATCTCACCAACGCCAAACATAGAACAACAAAAGCGCCATTGCCTATGTTCTTCGTTGACTTGGAACCAGCTTGGAATAACAAAGACGTTTTCTCAATCAAACGCCTGTGCAACGCCATCGTTATCATCGAGCCTCCCAGAAAAAGGAACGAGCTCGTTCAATGCCACAGATGCCAGGCGTTTAACCACACCCAAAACTTCTGCAACAAACCCTGGAGATGTGTCAAGTGCTCAGGCAATCACGAGACGAACAAGTACCTGAAAGGCAAGGAGCTGCCCCCAGTTTGCGTGAACTGCAAAGAAAGCCACACTGCTTCCTACAGAGGCTGCAGGGTATACAAGGAAACAGTCAAGATAAGAGACCAAGGCAAGACTCAAACTCGCCCTGCCACTGTGCATAACCGCCCAGGCGCCGGGTTTGTCAGCCCAGTGTCCCAAAATCCTCCCTCTACCTACACCCAGCCGGGAATGACTTATGCTGGAGTTTCCAAAAACTCTGCAACCTTCAACGCTCCCTCTTATGCCAACCCCAACGTTCCCCCAACTACACAGCAAATCGGCTCCTCCTATGCTCACTTAGAGCAAATCATAAAACTACTGCAGGCTCAAATGGAGCAAATGACTCTTATGTTGAACACGATCCTGGCCCAATTATGCAAGTAGGTCTCAAGATTGTCATACGGAATGCTAACGGCCTATGCAAGAGTCGGCCTGAGATCGACTTGTACCTTAAGCGGAACAACGTCGACATCATGCTCATATCTGAAACTCATTTAACCACGCAGTCATTTTTCAAAATCAGCGGATACGACCTGCGGCAGGCAAACCACCCCAGCGGCAATGCCAGAGGTGGAGCTGCCATTATCATTAAATCGAAACTGAAATATGCAGAAAACACGCCGACCCTACTCCCGTGGCTTCAAGCGTCATCCGTGAGTATTTCCACCTCCCTTGGAAACCTAACGATTGCCTCCTGCTACGCTCCTCCGAGACACACTGCTGACACCCAATCGTTCCTGCATATCCTAAGCTCGTTTGGCTCCAGATTTATAATCGGAGGCGACTTCAACGCAAAACACACGTGGTGGGGCTCAAGGTGTAATAACCCCAAGGGAGTCGCCCTCATGCCTTGCATAGGCATCCTCAACCTGACCACCCACTCGTCTGGTCAACCAACATACTGGCCAACAGATCCTCAGAAGAGCCCTGACGTCCTGGATATTGCTATTTCCCGAGGAATCAACCACAGCAGAATCCTCACTGTAGCCGACTTCGACCTTCACTCTGACCACAGTGCGGTCAAGGTCTGGCTGGACACCCCTGTTGAAGTGACCAAGCGCAACACCAGGTTACTCAGTAAAAGCTCCAACATTGACTCTTTTAAAACAATGCTTGAAGCGATTACTGAGCCTAACCCCTGCCTTAACAGCGGAGAGGACATCGACCAAACTGTGGAAAAGCTCACGCGTGACATCCGCGAATCTGCTTCCGCCTGCACACCTCCAGCTCGGATCTCTCAACCTCCAGTAAGTCAGAGAGACATATTCACCCGGTCTGACGAAATCACCAACGCGCTGAGAGAGAAGAGACGCCTGCTTAGAATTTGGCAGCAAACTCGCAATCCGCTGGATAAAAGGGCCTTCAACCGCGCCATCAAGGAGTTGAAAGCTCTATACCACAACCTCCGTAACGATGCCACAGCTGAATTCCTACGCAACCTAGAGTCCAACAACCAGGAACACAGCCTCTGGAATGCTACCAAGTACCTCAAAAGGCCAACCACGAGGAAAGTTCCCATCCGGAGCTCAAATGGCACGTGGTGTAGGTCGAGTGTGGAGATGGCTGAGGAGTTTGTGTCGCATCTGACAAACACCTTCACCCCCTTTAGCACATGTTGCGCTGAAGAAGCCGACGCTACCCAGGCTTTTCTTGACACTCCATGCCAAATGGCTCTCCCCATCACCAGAGTTACGCCGGAAGAGGTGCAAAGCGAGGTTGACTGCCTGAAAGCAACAAAAAGTCCGGGATACGACGGTATCGACTCTGTGACCCTCAAGTGCCTTCCGCCGAAAGTGATCCAACTGCTGGCAAACATTTTCAATGGAATCTTTGACCTCTGCCACTTTCCATCCCAATGGAAGTGTGCAGAGGTTATTATGATTCCGAAACCTGGGAAACCGGAAAATGAAATTGCCTCCTACCGTCCAATCAGTCTGCTGGCGATACTCTCCAAAGTATTCGAGAGATTACTTTTGGCTAGAGTGTTGCCACTACTGGACGAAGGCAATTCGATCCCAGACCACCAATTTGGATTCCGGCAGCATCACGGCACTCCAGAGCAATGCCATCGCGTTGTTCAAGAGATCCTCTGCAGCATTGAAGAAAAGAAGTACTCCTCTGCGGTATTCCTGGACGTCAAGCAGGCGTTCGATCGGGTATGGCACGCCGGTCTACTCTACAAAATCAAGCTCCTGTTCCCAGCTCCATTCTACCTAACCCTTAAATCCTACCTAACGGACAGATGCTTCTATGTAAGGTGTGAAGGCTCTAGCTCGAGGATAGAACGTGTCCAGGCTGGCGTTCCACAGGGCAGTGTACTGGGCCCGATTTTCTACACCCTATTCACCGCGGATCTACCACTGCTTCAACACGAGCAGCTCCTTGTTGCCTCCTATGCTGACGACACAGCCTTCATCGCCTCAGCAACGGACCGCGCAGAGGCATCCGAAATCGTCCAAAGGCAGCTGGACTTGCTGCAACCATGGCTGCTGAGATGGAACATCTCAGTTAACACTGAAAAGTCACTCCACATGACATTCGCGAACCGCAGGCTCAATTGCCCTCCAGTAAGCCTACACGGCTCACCCCTCCCAGTTGTGGATAAGGTGAGGTACCTGGGCCTTACTCTTGACAGGCGCCTAAACTGGAAGGCTCACCTTAAGGCCAAAAGGACGCAGCTAAATCTTAAGGTAGCTAAAATGAACTGGCTGCTCGGTAAACGCTCGGAGCTGAGCACTCGGAACAAAGTGTTGCTTTACAAAGCGCTGCTTAAGCCAATCTGGACTTACGGCATCCAACTCTGGGGGACGGCAGCTGAGTCCAACATCGAAATCATACAGCGTTTCCAGAGCAAGCTGCTCCGAAGAATTATTGGTGCGCCAACCTATGTCAGAAATTCAGTTATACCCAGAGACCTGGAAGTACCGTCTGTGAGAAGCGAAATTCGCAAATTCGGTACACGATATGCCTCCAGACTCGAGCGTCACAGCAACCACCTGGCCATAAGCCTGCTGGACAACGGCCAACACTTAAGGCGGCTAAAACGGAGTCATCCCCTTGACTTGCCCTTCAGACCCGAGCAGCACTGGTAGCCTGTTTATGTTGGTTTTTATCTTCGCTGTTATGAATGTAAATAGTCCTTTTCCCCCATAAATGTAAAAACTGTGACGCCCTTTCCCCACGTTATGTAATATTTTGATCTAATTTGCTTATTGTCTGCTAGACAGATTGTAAATATACTTGAATTGTAAGAAAGAAAAAAAAAAAAAAAATTATTTTGCTGAATATGTTGCATATAAATACGGAATAAAATAAACGTATTTAAATACTTCAAATAAGTTATTTTTGTATGAAAAATATATATTAGGAGATTTCATTGACTATACTTAAATATTGACACTAAGGGTATTTTTACAGTGTGCCGTTTTACGTCTAAGCAACCAGCAAATGTTGTTGTTTCGTTCTTTTGCATTTGCCCATTCTTTTGCACTTGCCCATTCTAGATGTGTATACACACAGCATTGTACAGACGAGACGGGTATATTGGTTTTGGGGAATGTATGTAACATGCAGAAGGAATTATTTCCAACCAAATTATATATATAATTGTGAGTTTAGGCTATTAGGTGATTAAAAATAAAAAGTTGAAGACTTTAGTTTATTTTTAATTAGTTCTTTATTGAATAAGTTTTAACATTTAACTCTCAATTTCCACTTATGGATATGAACGTCTAGCTTCTCCAAACTTCACTCAACTCTGAACTCTGACTTCTGATTTCTAGCTAACTCGCAATTGTGCTTGCTGCGCAGAGCAAACCTCGGTTGAGAGCTTTAATTATTATCAAAGCTTTTAAGCTTTGATCGTTTTAAGCTTTTACAAAAACTGCCAATTCGGCGATCTCACGCTTGTGGCGTGGATGTTACATATATGTTTATGTTTTATGTTTATGTCTATTTCGTTTGTGGCGCTATGCGTGATTTCCAAATATTCTTGTGTTTTATGTTTATGTCTAACTCTTTTCCTGTGTTAGGGGTTTAGGGTGTAATGTGATACCATTAAGTAGGTATACGTAGAGGAGTCAAATCGCGTTTTCCCAACTGCCGAAAAAATGCGTTGTGGAGGAGCCACCAGCATTCGGCTGCTGAAAGCAGCGAGCCGAACGCAAATTTTGCAGACCATTTGCGTAGCTAAAAAAGTGCAAGTCATTCATGCGCCGGCGCTTGTCTCGGTATAGACGGCAATTAGGGATGGCAAAATCTTTGAAATAATCGATTAATCTATCAAATGATTAATCGCAAGAAAAAAAATAATAATTGAAGTTAATCGCGAGTTTAGCAATTAATCGAGTAATTACTCGATTAATTTTTTTTCATATTTGTTTATGTTTTACATATATTTATTTAATTATTAAATAAAAGAGTACACTAAAATCAACATTTTACAAAAACTAAATGTGATTTTCAAATTAGAAATTAAATTATTTTTATGTGAAAAATGAAATTTAATACAAAATGAAATTAAATACAAAACGAAATTTAATACACAAATCAGTGATTTAACCATGACTGCAGGAATAAAAGTTTTCCCAAACGTTTTGTGGTTAATCTATTTCTTTTAAGAGTAGCTGTTGCACCTGCTTTCGAAAACAGTCTCTCCGCGGGTACTGATGTTCCCATTAAATGGCAATATTTGTTGGCAAGAGTGTAAAGCTTTGGGTAGACTGATCTCATTGCGTCCCAAGCATCAATGACATTGCGCTTAAGTTCCAGATTTTGAGCATTTAGAAAGAAAGCCAATTCATCTTGTGGCATGTCATCATTTTTCTTCCTTCTTTTATGAATTAAAGACTTATGCGTAGCCCAGAGGTGAAAATCTTCTTCAATTGATCCCACTGAGGTCTCGCTACTGCTTTCAATACTGTCTTCAATGTTTTTCATTTCAGTTCGCAAATGCTTCATAACTGCAGCAAGCGCTAAAGGGTCACTGAAATGAATTTTTTTTAATCTGGGGTCTAATAGAGTCGACGCTGCCAGAAGAAACATGTGCTCCGTAGATCCAAACCTACGATCAAACTCATTTAAAATCGTACTTTTTAGTTTTACGGCTGCAGGATTAATGATGATTGTTTTCACCAATTGTTGACGGCCGCAATGCACAAGCGGGATTACTTGGCTGAGAGATGCACACTTTTCACCACTTATTTGGACTGTCATTGCTTCTAATGGACGTAAAATGTTTAACATTTCAAGAATTGCATTTTTATCTTGCGGTGATATCATTGGCGGAGAGTCATTAAATTCAAAAACAATAGAACTAATATATGAAACAAGTTTTATGAAGCGTTAGAGCATATAATACGTGGAGTTCCACCTAGTTTTAACATAAAGAATACATTTCAGCATTTTGCCCTCGCTCACTCCAGCGTTTGATTGAACCTCTCGAAGCTGGTCACTTGCTTTTACGCTGCGCTTGAACCATTTCACAATTTCTCGACATTTCGAAATAATTGCGGTAATTTCTGTTACATTCAAAGAATTCTCACACACCAGATGCAAAGTGTGAGCGAAGCAAGGAATGTGCCGCTTTTTGCCGAAGGTGTTATGTATAGCTTTAACCACATTCGCTGCATTGTCTGTCGCAACAGCAATAATATGTTTTTGGTTGGTATGCTGTTTAGGTGTATGGTATGTGTATGGTATGGTGGTATGGCGGTACAAATGGTAGGCAGACAGTGGTGTAAATAACTATCAAATAACAGAGTTACCAACAAACAAATTATAATTTCAGAGCCTTAGTTTGCAAAAATTTTTGCTAAAAGTATAATTATTAAAAAAATTGCGATTATTTACTCATTACTCGATTAATAATCAATTAATAAAAAATAAAAAAATCATATAATTTAATCGTTTCTTGGCCAAAACTAATCGATTATTTCCTTTCATTCGATTAATCTTGCCATCCCTACCAGCAATTTGCTGTGTATACGTCTGTATGTCAGCGACGTGATCGCCGTTAGGTGTATATATGTGTGTATGTATGTTTCTGTATGCTGTTTGCTCTGAGCTGCTGTATATTGTGGAAGGGGGATAGCAGCAGCAGAGTGCGAACAACAACATAAAATATGCACACATATTCCGAAAGAGTATTCAGAACTGTATTTCTGTTGAGATCGCTGGAACTTGTGTGCGTTTATTGAGTAGAGAAAAGGTTTTTTGTTGGCACGCGGTTGACGCGAGCCTGAGATTTTCTTCCAGCTGCCGACACATGAACCACTCTTTCTAAATATGTGTGTATATTTTGTATGTAAATGATCAACAGCATGGTAGTTGTGTTACAGAATTGTTTGCTGGTGTCATATAGCTAATATCTCGAAAGAGTATGTATGACCAGAAAGTGACAAAAGCAGAAATTGCTTGTATTTTGTAGGCAGATACAAATGCGCGCCAAACTTGAATTTTAAATATTGGCTGTCGGCATATATTATGTATTAAATTATGAATTTTAAGGGTCAAGAGTACATAAATTTATACATACATATATATATTAAAATATATAAATTATTATTTGACATAATATGAGCTATGGACTATAAATTTTTAATGACTTAGATGAATTTTAAAAATAAATAAAAAATTAACATTTAATAACATGAATTTTATAGGTGATCCTAACTTGTAATAAAATTGCTAAAAATCATAAAAATTGAGACAGGTCAAGAATAGCCAAGGCAATTGCTACGCATACATTCAAATGTGCTGCACATGAACATACACATGCACACACACATTGATATGCGTTGCTAGAAAAGTAACAAAATCCCAAATCAATTTAGTGCCAACAAAAACTGATAAAATATGCATGCGCACATACATACACACATATATATGTGTATTTAGGTATACATTCGCCCTAATGATTTTTGCTTAATTTGAGCTCGGAGCCACCAAATGCAGAAAACATGCACATGTGTTGTTGTTGTTCGCACTCTGCTGCTGCTATCCCCCTTCCACAATATACAGCCGGTCAGAGCAAACAGAATACAGAAACATACATACACACATATATACACCTAACGGCGATCATGTCGCTGACATACAGACGTATACACAGCAAATTGCTGGCACTCCGTCTGTACCGAGACAAAATTTGCGTTCGGCTCGCTGCTTTCAGCAGCCGAATGAGGGTGGTTCCTCCGCAAATTGGACCAATTAGGCTATTGGATTTTTTGCGTTTGACTCCTCTATGTATACCTACTTAATGCTTAAGTGTTAGGGTGCGTGCTATGCGTAACATATATGAGATATTGATATGGGTGCATATTGAATATCTTACTCGCCCATCCTTAAAAGATTTTACGTTACGTTAGATTGTTCCTATCTTGGGATACAATGCGGGTTGATCTTGTTCAAGTGTTGGTAATTCTATTTGGTCGTTACTTATTTCTTGCTCTTTTGGTTTTAAATATTTTACAATAAGTGTTTTGGGTAAACTTTTGAACTTATTACTTAAGTATAATAATATGCTTAATAAAGTAATTGTTAATTATGTCAACGTTATTATTTGAAATGTATTATAATATTTTGTGTGTTCCAATATTAATTCTTTAGTTTGAATATATGACAGTGGTTCAAGTTTTGTTACGTTGTTGCTGACATAAATGTTTTGTGTAAAATCTAGTCTTGAATTTGATATTGATATTTCGTTAATTTGTAGTTCACAATTATAGATTTTTATCATATTGTTACCTTTTATCTTAATTTCATTATTCATACAATTTTGGTTTACAATAGTTTCTTTTAAAGTTTTAAAGTTTTTAATTGTTTTTGTGTATTTACATTCTGCTTTGATTTGTTATACAATGCCTACTATGCAATTATTAATTATTTGTTTCTTTGTAGTTGTGCCATACACTTTATGATTATTTATAAAATATTTTTCCTGAATATTTTCTGTTAAAATATTATCGTTTTCATCTGGATAGGGTATTATTTCAAATAAAGGTGTTTTTAGTAATATCTTGTGGAATGTGTGATATAATATAAATTTCTTTTGTATCAGTTTTTAACCAAGTCGATGTTTTAATATTAAGAATTTTTTCTGGTGTAACGTGCAATAAGTAATCATGCTTTAGTAATTTAGGGTTAAATATGCCTAATCTAGTTAGTTGCATTCCCATCTCTATGTCTTTTATATATTCGGTGAAATGTTCTAAATTGAAAATTAGCATATCAAATTTCTTGTGCTTTTTTTTTTTGTGCTAAAGTATTCATTGTTTCAAATGCTTTATTAACTGTTTCGATTATTTGGTTTAATTCATTTACTTGAACGCTGTTTTCGGCTAAACTTCTAATTTTTTGTTCTAGTTCGTCTTTGTCTTCTGTATCTAATGTTCCAAATAAGTATTTATACGTTTTTCCTACTAAATTTATTAATCCTCTCTTTTGACGTTTGACGATCGTTATTCCGTTCATTTCTCTAATCAATTTTTCGATTAGGTAATATATTTTGCTTGAATTTTCATACTATTTAGCTTGTATTAATAGATTATTATAAACTCCTTCTATTTTCGTTAAATTTACAGTTAAATAATGATATTCGAATTTGGTCGGTTTGTCCATTGTTCCTGTTTTAAATATTAGATAGCAGTTGTTTGCTTTAATTGGATTGATTTCGATACTTTGGCCATTTATTGTTACCGTTAGAAATGTTAGAAATACTAGAATTTTTTTATTGATTAATGTTTACTGGCCATTCCTTTCGATAGTTGGTTATCTGTAATTAACATATTTACTGGTATTCGTTTTCTTTTTCTTTTTGAACTTCGATTTATAGTGGGTTACTTTTCTACCTCTATTTGTTTCTTCAAAATGTTGCTCGTCTAGTTGTCTTAATTGACCTGTCTTTTTGAATGGGTTAGTTATTTTTGACTTAACTAATGGTGCAGATCTATACTTTGTATCTATTTCAATTTCTTCTCTTGATTCATTTAATTTCTCAATATGTTTTTTTTGTTATCTTGTGTTCTGCGGGTGTTCTGTTCGTTGTCTTATGTTTAGTTTTATGATTATATGTGTATAATATAATTTCGAATCTTGTTTGTTTGTTTTCTATGTTAGAGTCACTGCTTATAATTCGTAATTTTTCATTGATTGTTTTATGAAACCTCTCTATGTCTGCTATACCATTTTTACTTGTTGTTATATTTATTTTTACGTTTTCTGCTGTTAACCATTGTTGTAATGCTGCACATATAAATGCTGAATCTTTATCTGCTTTAATTTCTGCTGGTTTTCCCATTAAATCAAAAACTTTTAATATGGCTCTTTTTGTTTCTAACCAATCTCGGCTGTTAACTTCAATTTATGTTGCGAATTTTGAATATACGTCTATGCATGATAGAAATTGCTTATGGTCAACTAAATAAAAATCCATTACATATTTTTCCCTAATGTAGTTTGTCTCTGGGGTTAATTCGTATACTAATTTGGTACTTCTATGCTCTGTTTTTGAAATGTTGCAAATGTGACATTCATTTATTATATTTTGTATAAGATTTTGGTAATCTGGATAATAAAATTTTTCTTTAAACCACTGTATTGTCTTTTCTATCCCTGGATGTAATAATTCATTATATCTTTTTAGTATTTGTTCCTTAAATTCTGCGTACGTTTGCAAGTCTGTTAGTTTTAATGAGCTTTTCATTAATTTTATTTTACTTTCTGGATTTATAATTTCTACAAATGCGTTTTGAAAAATTGGAATCGATTGTGTCTTTTTATACCCTGAACCCATGAAATGGGTAAAAGGGGTATAATGGTTTTGTGCAAAAGTATGTAACAGACAGAAGGAAGCATCTCCGACCCTATAAAGTATATATATTCTTGATCAGCATCAACAGCCGAGTCGATAGCCATGTCCGTCTGTCCGTCCGTCTGTCCGTCTGTCCGTCTGTCCGTATGTGTGAACGCGTAGATCTCAGAGACTATAAGAGCTAGAGACTTCAGATTTTGCACATAAGCTCATCTAAGTCCTAGGCAGTACAAATTTGTTTCCGATTTTCGAAAACTACTCTAGTTACCGATATACACATGTGATCGATAGCATAAAATTTCGAATATCGAAAATGTAAAAATGGTACTTGATATAATAGGTAACGATAGAACTTTTCTGAAAATTTCATCGAAATCGGTTGAGAAACAACAGAGATATCTAAGATTTAAGTTTAGGTCACAGATGCATACAGACAATGACTGTAACGCGTACAGTATAGGGCTCGGGGTATCTCCTAGTCCGGAAATCTCGACTAGAGCCTTCTTACTTGTTGTCATTCCCTTTGATTAGTTAAATTTGTCTGTTATATTAGTTTAATGGTCTTTCTGTTATTTGAATGTAGCTTTGATTATCTTCATGGGCACTATGTATTGTTGCACATGTTGCTTGACTCATTTCTTCTCCTAATAGATTTTTATGTATTTGTACACGTGACAGTGCATCTGCGACATGATTTTCTTTACCTGGTAAATATTTGATTGTATAATCAAATTCATTTAATTTTATTTTCCACCGTTGGAGTTTCATATTTGGTTCTTTTATATTATTTAACCATACTAATGGTTTGTGATCGCTTAATATTGCGAATTTTCTGCCATATAGATAGCTTCTATAAGTTTTTGTTGCCCAAACTACTGCTAGTAATTCTTTTTCTATAGCTGAATAATTTATTTCATGCTTGTTTAGCGTTCTGCTGGCAAAACAGACAGGCTTGCGATTTTATGTTAATACCGCTCCTATAGCTACGTTAGTTGCATCCATTGTGAGACAAAATGGTTTGTCATAATCTGGATGGGTAAGAATCGGATCGGAAGTTATCAGTAGTTTTAATTTCTCGAATGCTGAGATATATGATATATCCTTTATATCTACTTTTGCTCCTTTCTTTAACTTGAGTGTCATGGGTTTGACGATGTTTGCAAAATTTGGAATGAATTTTCTATAAAATCCACACAAACCAAAATGTCTTTTGGTCAATTTTATTCGGATTTAGTTTTAATCCTTCTGTTGTCACTATGTGTCCTAAAAATTCTGTTTCCTTTTTTAGAAATTCACACTTGACTAATTGCAATTTAATTGGCTTCCCTTAGTTTGGCAAATACCTTATTTAGTGACAAAATGTGTTCTTCGAATGAAGTGGAGTATACTATTATGTCATCTAAGTAGACTAAACAATCTTTGTAGATTAAATCTTCCAATAAATTGTTCATGCAACGTTGAAAAGTTGCCGGTGCATTTTTTAGACCAAACGGCATACGTGTATATTCGTAGTGGCCATGTTTAGTGGAAAATGCTGTCTTAGGTATTGATTTCGGATCCATCTGGATCTGGTGGTAGCCTTTTGCTAAATCAAGAGTTGTGAAATATTGGCATCGGCCAAGTTTGTCTAGAATTTCATCCATTATTGAAATTGGAAATTTGTCATCAATAGTGATTTCGTTCAGAAATCTGTAGTCTATTACTACTCTATATTTTTTTGTTTTCCTGATGCATCCAACTTCTTTGGAATTACTAATACAGGCGAATTGTATGGAGACTGAGATTTTCTTATTATCCCTTGCTCTAACATTTCTTTGACTTGTCTATCTATTTCATCGTGTTGAATTTGTGAATATTTGTAAGGTCTTTTATAAATTGAATCCTCATGTTTTGTTACTATCGAGTGCTTTACAGTGCTAGTGAAGGTCAAATTGTCGCCTTCATGGTACTGAATTGAAACAACACCTTTTTTCTTCATCGTTAAGATGATCTAGTCGAAATTTGTTGGACTCTCTTAATTCTTCGTTTATTGCGAAATTGAATTCTAAGTCTTCCGACGAAGGTGGATCTAGAAACTCTGGTGCTGATACTTCCTCTACATTTATTTTGGGGTCGTACTTGAATAGAAATGTGTATTCTCCTAAGGTTACGGCTCCTTCTTCGTAATTTATTTTTGCCTTACAAGCTTCTAAATAATTCCTTTCTAATAGTAAATCATATCGATTTGAAAACTCATGTATAAAGAACTCTTGTTTGGATGGGCACAATTTACATGCTCCTATTGTAATGCTTGCTGTTAATTTAATATTACCGTTAATGGTATGAACGTTAAGTTCAGTGTTGTTAATAGGAAAATTTAGATAAGTTTTATTCATTATATTTATTGTTGACCCTGTTTCTATTAAACACTTAAGCGGGTTGTCATTCATAATTACAATTATGAATGGGTTATTGTTTCTTCCTGGTCCGAGGCAATTGCTTGAAAATTTTCGGATGTGTCCATTTTTGACACCCCGCTGTTACTTTCTCTTTGCCTCTTTTGAGGTTGGTTATTATAAGGGGATGCTTCCGTATTAGAATTTATATTATGCGAATAATTCATGGGATTCTGTTATCTACCTTGTTGCAATTTTTGCTGAAATTCATTATATGTCTGCCCATATTCTTGTTGATTCCTACGCGGGTAAGTTGTATTGTAATTTGTTTGATAGTTATGATTATGGTGTGCTTGGTTAGTAGGGTTAAAGGTTGAACTTTGGTTAAAATTTTCTTGATTTTTTTTTTCAGGATTGTTTTTATTTGAATTGTTGCATTTATTATTTTTGTGTTTTTCAACAGCATTTATTTCAAACAAACCCTGTCTTTGAGCTGCTATTTTAAGCAAGTGGCTAGATGTAATATCATACCTAGCTAAAATCATGAAAATTCTATCTAGAATTTTTCTTTTAATTACATCTTTTACTGTATTATTCATGGCATTTGTATAAACAATTGTATTGTTTGAATTATTATCTAATGTTAACTTATTAGTTATTACATGGGATTTATACTCTAGCTCCTCAATGAACTTACGTAGGTTTCCCTGGTAGTTGGTGTTGTAGAGCTGTCGTAGTAGTTCTTCCACTGGAGTCTGGGTAGTATATTCCTCGATGTGTGCTCGTTTTAATTCTCCCCAATTGTTGACATGTGATAACTGCGAAATCCTTTGGGCTTCTCCTAGACCTTGTAGTTCTATCGCACGGTATATTATGCTTTGTTGCCTTTGGCTGGTAGTAGGGTATAGTTGTAGTAAAAATTCCGTCCTCCTGATGAAGGCACTTAGTTCTTGTTTGTTTCCCGAAAACTGGGGCAATTGTCAGATTTGTGACAATGCCTGATTTAGTTCTGCGTCACTTAAAACGACTGCCATGTTGATTTTATTTATTTATTTTTAGTTTTTCAATTATTTAAACACCATTAACTGTGTTTGATGCACGGAAGTTCTTTGGCGGATTAGATTGTTATAAAGTATCGCAAGGTATTATTTTTTGCACTTATTTTTCACTAATCAGTTAAACACCATTAACTGTGTTTGATGCACGAAAGTTCTTTGGCGGATTAGTTTTTTTTTATAAAGTATCGCAAGGTATTTGTTGGGCTAGGGAGCCGTAGTTTTACGAAAAACGAACAATTTTGTTTTCTTTAATTAATTAATTATATTTAATTGGGTTTATATAAATCAGCAGGCAGGCTCGAAATTGCCTCTGCTAATTACTGAACAATGTTTTTGGCAAGTCGATCCGAATTGATCGATGCTTAGCGAGAACGAACAGATTCAACTTGAGTGGTTAGCGATCGTAACATAACTAATTTTAGCTGCTCCAACGTCAAATACAAAGGGCATGCAATGCAAGATAAGCGGTTAACATAGAATAAGCATGCAATTGCAATAGAGCATGATAGTGAGTTTAGTTGTTGTTGGAGCAATTAACATTATGGTATATGTATATATGTATAAGAGCAGCTGTTGCTGCTTATGGTGCGGCGATGCTGCTGCTATTTGGCTGCACAGCCAAACATTCTCCCCCCGTTGAAAGAGTACGGCTTTCAACAACATCCTGCTTGGGTAGGACGCACAGCTTTCGAACAGCCCGCTTAGTTGTTCCGGTGGCAGTCCTGAGAGTACCTACGCGTGCCACGCCATCGTCTCCAGTTACCAGCTCGATGACTCTTGCCAATGGCCACTTGAGCGGAGGTAGGTTCTCGTCTTTGACCAAAACAACATCGTTGACGCACAGATTGGCCTGAGGGGTACGCCATTTTGAGCGTTGATTTAGGAGCGTCAGATTTTCCTCTCGCCAACGGCCCCAGAAAATTTGCTGGTAGTAAGAGATCCTCTGCCAGCGATCCAATCGATTAAGGTTTAGCCCTGTAAGATCAGGCTCGGGAAACAAGGCCAGTGGAGCTATACCCAGAAAATGTGCTGGCGTCAACACATCGAGGTCTGCAGGATTTTCTGAAATGGGAACTAAAGGTCTAGAGTTAATTACGGCAGCGATATGGCATAGAAGAGTGCGAAGGTCATCTAATGGGAGGATAGAGGGGCCAACAGTTCTATAGAAGTGATGCTTTGCCGTCTTAACTGCTGCCTCCCAAATTCCGCCAAAGTGGGGCGAACGAGGTGGAATAAAACGCCATTCAATGTTGTCAAGCAAGCATAACTCGTTGACCGCCTGCTGATGTTTGCTGCTCAGGAACAACTGCCGTAGATCCGCCAACTCGTTTTTGGCACCAACGAAGTTAGTGGCATTATCCGACCATATGCGATACGGCTTACCACGAGTTAGTATAAACCGCCTTAGTGCGCATAAAAATGCTCCTGTAGACAAATCGCTTACAAGCTCGAGGTGCACAGCCTTCGTTGCGAAACATATAAAAACGCAGACGTAGCATTTTACAGCTGCACGATTCCGAACATCGCTTTTGTAGAAAAATGGGCCACAGAAGTCAATCCCCGTAACAGTGAACGCGTGCGACCCAGTCACTCGATCCTTGGGTAAATCAGCCATGATATGCTCAGCCAAACGAGGCTTGGCTCGAAAACACATCGTGCATTTGGCCACAACTAATGAGACTGTCTTGCGTCCTCCAATGGGCCAGTACTGCAGTCGAATGTGCGCAAGAAGCGAGCGAGGTCCAGAATGCAAAGTGCTGCGATGATAATGCATTATTATTGCGCGAGTTACTGGATGCTGTCTTGGTAATATTGCAGGGTGCTGAGCCTTAAAGTTTAAAGCCGAATTCTTTAAACGACCACCAACGCGAAGCAGTCCATTTTCATCAACAAAGGGTGCCAGAGACACCAATGAGCTGGATGATGGCACCTGAAGACCGTTCTTTAAACGACTGTAGTCCTCAGACAACTGTGACATTTGAATACAACGGATCAGCATTCGTTCTCCTCGGCGCACATCATCTCCGATGAGTCCAGGGTGCTTGATGCGATGACAAAACTTGTGTACGTAGGAAAATACATGTTTGAGTTTTTCCCAGGAGCTAGCATATTTGCAGTTTGCAGCAAGATCTTCGTTGTTGACAGTCGCAATGAGAACCTTTTTTCTCATTTCTGGCAGTGACTTAATGGCGAGACAGGATTCTGGCCATTCATTTTTGTCCTATGACTCAGGTACCATGGACCATGAGCCCAGAGAGATGACTCTATCAATTCACTAGGAAGCGCTCCTCGTGATAAAATGTCAGCAGGATTGACCTTGGTGGGTACATGGCGCCATTCCATGCCGGCAGTAATATCTTGGATTAAAGAAATTCGATGAGATGCAAATATTTGAAATCGTGAGGGCTCATCTCGTATCCATGATAAGACTACTGCAGAATCAGACCAACAATAAAAGGGACAATGGAACAAGTCCATTTGCTTAAGTTGTGCCAGCAAAACTGCCCCGCATAGCTCCAGCTTAGGCACCGTAAGGGTTTTTAACGGAGCAACACGAGATTTGGCACAAAAAAGATGCACTTCTCGCCTTCCCTGAGTCATAGAGACAATATATATGCATCCACCATAAGCTTCTATGGAGGCGTCGCAGAATCCATGTACGCCTATAGCGCCCTTGGGCAGCTGAGCCAACCGTGGAAACTTCAATTGCTGCGTGCTTCCAATATCAGACGACAAACTAAGCCACGATGAGTTAAGTGCTGCAGGAAGACTCTCATCCCAATCCACTCTTTCTCTCCAGAGCTGCTGCAAAAAGAGTTTAGCCTTTGTAATGACCGGGCATATAAGGCCGAGAGGGTCATAAAATCGCGCGATTGCAGACAGAACAGATCGTTTAGTTGGCTTAAGAGGAGACTGAATTGGCGAAAATGAGAACAGCAAAGTGTCAGACACAGGATCCCATGCGAGGCCAAGCGTTTTTGTAATGTCACTGCCATCATCAAACTTAAGAAATGTGTCCTTATCCGAATCTGGTATTTTTTGCAGCACAGATGAGTCGTTTGAGCACCACTTTCGAATTTTAAAATTGCCACGATACAGTAAACCAGTAACTTGGCCCAATACCTCTAGCACTTCAGAAGAAGAGTTGCCGCCAGTGATCAAATCATCAACATAGAAATCTCTTTTGATTATTTTTGATCCAATGGGAAACGATGCCTGCTCGTCAGATGCAAGCTGCTGCATGGCACGAACAGACAGAAATGATGCAGATTTCGTGCGGTACGTAACGGTGTCCAACTTGTACACTTGCATCCTTTGGTGAGCTGCGTCCCGCCACAAAATGCACTGCAAGTAGCTGTCAGATTCATCCATCTTGACGCAGCGGTACATTTTACAGATGTCTCCCGTTAAAGCTACTGGAAATGTTCTAAACTGCAGCAAAGTGTTAAAAAGCTTCGGCTGTAATGTTGGACCTGCCATAAGCAGCTCGTTTAAGGAATATCCTGATGATGAACTAGCAGAGCCGTCGAAAACAACACGAAGTTTTGTTGATGTACTTTCCTCCTTAAGGACGCAATGATGTTGCAAAAAATATTTGCAGAGACTTAGGGAATCTTCTGGAACCAGTGACATATGTTGTATGGATACGTATTCAGCAATAAATGCCGAGTATTGAGCCTTGAGGTCAGGATGACGTTCGAGCTTTCTCTCTAGGTTAAGAAAGCGTCTATATGCTTGCTGGTAAGAATCTCCTAGCATATTCAAATTAGTTTTTATGGGTAGACGGACGGAGTATTCGCCTGTAGGCAAGCGCAAAAAATTGACAACAAAATGATCCTCGCTATCCTGTTCTTCCTTCGTGTAACTGTAGCTAGACTCTTCAAGACCTTCAATCTCCCAAAAACGGCGCACAACCTCGTCCATCTTCGTGTCAGATTCTATATTGGCGCTTTCTGTAGATTGACGAGCTAACAAAACTGAATTTTGGCGCATATTCTTCCCACCGGAGACTATCCATCCAAACCGAGTTTTCTGGAGAAGTGGAAGATCAGCAGACAACTTGATTTGGCCTACACAAAGGAGTTCGAAGAATAAGCCTGCTCCAATCAGCAAGTCTATCTTACGAGATCTATAAAATTCCGGATCTGCCAGGCGAATATTTGCGGGTATATTCCAAGTTTCTGGGCTTAATGTTAAGCTTGGTTGATTCTCAGTTATTGCTGGAGCCACTAAAGCTGTGATGTTTGTTTGATATTCTGAGTTTAGAGATTTTAAATCCTTCTGAGCGAAAGTTGGTTTGGCCTAATCTGATTTGGCACCCATTGGCCAGAGCGATTCCTTATATTGACAACAACAGTGGCAAGAAGAACAAGATCTGGGTTTTGTTGCTGAGCTAACAGAGAAGTAGAGTGCGGCGGAACAGATTTTCTGCTAAACGATGTTTCATTCTGAGTACCAGTAAGGGAAGCATTTGCAGCGCATTGCGTTCGCGGCACAGTAGATTGCGAGTTCAGATGTAATAAAGTATGATGTTTGCTGCCACATGTGCGGCAGGCAGCTGAACTACAATTTCGCAGCTGATGTCCCTTTTTTAAACAGTTAAGGCAAAGTGATAGTCTCTTAGCTTCTCTAAGGCGGTTCTGGGGCGTTAACTTCGCAAATTGTGGGCATAAGTAAATTGAGTGGCTTGCGTTATGGCAAGAGACGCAACCATTTGATGATGAGTTAGTGGCAATTAACGAGCTTCTACTGGGGTTAGTCTTTTTGTTCTGTCCCACCTGAGAATTTAATGCATATGATTCAGTTGCATGCTCCACATTTTCCATCTTGAAGCAGCGCCTCTCCAGAAAAGTTGTGAATTGTCCACATGTTGGAATCTCATCACTCGATGCTGTTTCTTCCCACTTGGCCTGTGTAACCTTGTCCAGCTTCTGCAAGATTGTGTGCACGATGATGCTATCAGCGATTTCCTCGACAGTGCCCAAAGATTTTAATGATCGAAGATTTGCATTGATAACATCCGAAATCTCCCGCAGCTTCACTGCCGACGCCGACTCTACCTTCTGAAGCCTTAGAATGTTGACAATGTGTGCCTGAAAAGTTAAACGTTTATTATTAAATCGTTTATGCAACAATTCTTTTGCCACTGCATAGTTAGCATCGCTGATTTCCAGAGATCTGATAGTATCCAACGCTGTTCCCTTCAAACACGTCCGCAGATGCTGCAGCTTCTCGATGTCCGACAACTGGTTATCATGATCAATAATGGTTGAAAACATTGACATGAAGTCCGAATACTCAGTGTAGCCGCCACTAAACTCGGGCAACTTAAGTTCCGGTAACCAATTGCGTTTCGTGAATGTATTATTATGGGCCTCCTGTGGCGTTGATGTATCACCTCTAACTGTAGAATAAGCTTGCACTTCGTGAACACGTTTATTTAATTCGCGGCGTATATTTGATTTTACCAAAACAATAAGCTCTTCAAAGTCTTCGCGTAACTGGCTACCGATTTCATCAAAGTTAGTCTCCTCAAGACTGTCATGAGTTAATATAAATGCCGTATCAGTCTTCTCAATTAGTTCTAAACGCACTTCCAACTGCTCGTCGGGCATTTGGCTTAATTGCTGCGAACTTAATGCACTTAAAATCTTTTGAGCATGGCTATAAATCGATTGAGCTTTTCGCTTTAAAAATTCAGATTTATTTTTAAACGTTAAAACTGTCTCATTATGTGCCATCGTTCTCACTCAACTTTCAGCAACACGTAAAGTAAACAAACCAAGATTTACTGTGTTTGTATATGAATGTACCGACCAATGTGTAGTTGCTAATAATATTATGCGAACGAAATTTTGTTTATTAATAAGCGATTTTAACGAAAAGTATATGAATCACGTCGGGGTCACCAAAATGTTGGGCTAGGGAGCTTTTTCACTAGCCGTAGTTTTACGAAAAACGAACAATTTTGTTTTCTTTAATTAATTAATTATATTTAATTGGGTTTATATAAATCAGCAGGCAGGCTCGAAATTGCCTCTGCTAATTACTGAACAATGTTTTTGGCAAGTCGATCCGAATTGATCGATGCTTAGCGAGAACGAACAGATTCAACTTGAGTGGTTAGCGATCGTAACATAACTAATTTTGGCTGCTCCAACGTCGAATACAAAGGGCATGCAATGCAAGATAAGCGGTTAACATAGAATAAGCATGCAATTGCAATAGAGCATGATAGTGAGTTTAGTTGTTGTTGGAGAAATTAACATTATGGTATATGTATATATGTATAAGAGCAGCTGTTGCTGCTTATGGCGCGGCGATGCTGCTGCTATTTGGCTGCATAGCCAAACAGTATTATTTTTTGCACTTAATTTTAACTAATCCTACCGGCTGCGCCAATTGTGAGTTAAGGCTATTAGTGGATTAAAAATAAAAAGTCGAAGACTTTAGTTTATTTTAATTAGTTCTTTATTGAATAAGTTTTAACATTTAACTCTCAATTTCCACTTATAGATATGAGCGTCTAGCTTCTCCTAATTTCACTCAACTCTTAGCTCTGACTTCTGATTTCTAACTAACTCTCAATTGTTCTTGCTGCGCAGAGCAAACCTCGGTTGAGAGCTTTAATTATTATCAAAGCTTTTAAGCTTGATCGCTTTAAGCTTTTACAAAAACTGCCGATTCGGCGATCTCACGCTTGTGGCGTGATTTTACAAATATGTTTATGTTTTATATTTATGTCTATTTCGTTTGTGGCGCTATGCGTGATTTCCAAATATTCTTGTGTTTTATGTTTATGTCTAACTCTTTTCTTGTGCTAGGGGTTTAGGGTGTAATGTGATACTTAAGTGTTAGGGTGCGTGCTATGCGTGACATATATGAGATATTGATATGTGTGCATATTGAATATCTTACTATATATATATTATTGATCAGCATCATAAGGCGACTCGATTTGGCCATGTCGTTTTGTATAGCATTTAGGGTATAGGGTATCTCCTAGCGAGCTAGTCAAGTCTTTTCGTTAATCGGCATATTCCTTTTTGTGTTTAAACACGTAAAATATACACATGCATATTCAAGGGCATAGAGGAAGAACAAAATTACGAAAATCTCGGCGAAGCTAGCGAAGCCAAAAATGAAAAAAGTGATTCGTTGTCGTTTTTGTCGTGGACTTAGGTTCTTTGACTTTTCATTGGATACACTTGCTGCTGCTTCTGATGCTTTTGATGCTGCTGTTACAGCGGCTGCCTAACAAAATAGTGTAGACTGAATTGACTAATTAAATAAATAAATTTAAGATTATTGAAAATACTATTCATAATACATATCATCTTTTATTTCAGCAATTAATAATATAATAAATAAATAAATATAATAAAATAAAATACGAATAATGTTATATTAATATTTCAGTATTAAATCAAATTATATATATTTATTTAATAAAAATAGTAATAAATTAACAATTAAATGAAATTATTTTCTATTAAAATACGTTAAATAAATATATTTATTTGACTATTTATTGAATTTTGAAAAAAAAGGGTGCTTATAATATATGATATTTTGTGTTTCATCAAGTGTTTTGTTTGGATTCTGTTAATTTGCGTATTCCGATGCGTATACACAAAACGCATTTGCTTATAAAATGACCATTTAATCAATTAACCAGAGGATATATTACTTTTGTGCGAATGTATGTAACAGGCTGAAGGATGCTTATTCGACCCAATTATATATATATATATATATAAGTTAGCCTTGAAGCTTAATGCTGACACCTCACATAGGTCGGCGACTCTGCCGTTGACAAGCTGAAACGCAGTGTCTTGCACGAGGCGCAAGATCAGTGGTTTCACGTCCGGCGCAGCGACCGGCTAGCCGCCGTTGACCGAATAGAAACGCGATCCCTTGCACGAGGCGCAAGATCAGCGGTTTCACAGCAGTGGCGCAGCGACAAGTTATGGCTTCGTTTGTAAGAACTTTGTATCTTGTATTCAGTTTATAATCTACTCCACATTGCAACGGTTCGTTCAATGTGCAACAATAAAAAGAATAATTCAATATAACTGGCTGTCGCCAATGTTATCATTAATCATTGTCTTTCTTTGGTGACGGTTGTGATTCTGTGTGAGCCTATAAATTGATAACTTTGTGAGTGTTTAAACTGTGTTTTTAATTGGTATTATTCTGTTAAAAAATTGTAACAGTGATCGTGAATGTAATTTGTATGTATTTACGCGTGGATATTGTGATTTTGCTTTATTAAATTGTTTTAATTTGCAGTTAGTGCCTAAACACACGTACATACATACATACATATATTTTGCTTTCGCTTGTTCTGTGCCTACTAACATAAAATATCTATTTACGCGCTCTTGCTCTCACGCTCTTATACCACGCACTTGCGGTTTTATTAGCCTACGCTCTGACGTTCTCTAACGTAAGCGCTATCTCTCTCTCTTGTGTCCGTTATATTACGCTCATTGCACGTGTACGCTACTTTTTTTTGCTCAAGCATATTATTTTGCATATTATTAAACTTTTCTAATTATTTTACATATTTCTTTTAACATGTTTGTCTGCTGCAGTAAAAACTGTAAAATTTCTAGTGGATCCCCCCAAGATTTTATTTTATGTAGGGCGTGTTATAACATGATTCACATGAAATGTGCTAGTTTCAATGCCAAAATCAGGGACAGCTTAGCAGCTGATTCTGGTCTTAAGTGGTATTGCCACACCTGCAATGATATAGAGAAGGAACAGTCAAAGTTCAAGAGGCTGACCTTCAATTATTTCAAAGCTGCCCGAAATAATTTCGATACGCTTCGTGGCAGTATTAAAGAGTTGAAAGACCACATTAATACTGCTAAAACGTTAAATGACTCGCCGAAACGCAAAAAGACTTCGGGCTCTTGTCCGCTTACAGTCCCGCTGGTGTTGCCCCCAATCCTCTTCTGCCGGCTACTGCCTCTACCCCTGCTGCCACATCCAAGCCTCCCCTAGCGGCTATTGTTAGTACCCCTACACCTGCTGCCAGCCCGTTAATGGTATTTAACTCACCGGCAACTAACCCGGTGTTACCTATAACTAATGTTCTTCCAGAAGATCCCTGTGGTTCAACCGATAGTCAGCCTACTGATTCTACGTTAGGTGCAACTCTTAAGCCCATTAGGGTTGTACTTTAGAGTAAACTTGTTTTTGTTTCTAGGCTCGCTTCCGATAATTCTGCGGAAGATGTAAGCGCCTATATAAAAGGTAAAATTGATTCCACGCGAATTGTTGTCGGCAAATTTAAATTCAAGCTCGCCCGCGATATATCGTCCTTTAAGCTGAGTGTTCCGCCGGAACTTTTCTCAATGATTTGTTCTGAAAAGTTTTGGCCGCCACACATCATAGTGAAGGAGTATGTCAGTAGGCGAAGTAATAATAATAACAATGTTAGGATCAGTAGTGCTCCGCCTGTTGCATCCACTTTAGTAGCAAAAAACTAACACAGTTGATTACCTCCCTCTTACTGGGTTATCAGAATGTAAGAGGACTTTGTAGTAAACTTAGTACTTTGTACCTTAATAGTCATTCTTTCCCTTTCATGTCGTTGCCTTCACCGAAACGTGGTTAAGACAAGACATACTTAATTCAGAAATATTATCAAACAGATTCTGCATCTATAGAAAGAACCGCAATCTGTGCCGTGGTGGCGGGATGCTTATTGCTGTTGATGTGGGCTTTCCCTCTGAGACAGTAATTTTAGGTGGTTCTATGGATATAGAGTTTGTTGCTGTAAAGTTAAATATTAATGGTGTTGGTATTTATGTTCCTTGTTCCTATATACCACCTTTATCTGACAACTCTGTCTACAATGAACATTTGTCAGCAATACTTTCCATTTATTTTATGCTTTCTGATCGTGATATTCTTGTAGTTCTTGGCGATTTTAATATTGCTGATGCTACTTGCGTTTCAAGTCCGGACTCAAGCGTGTTGACCCCCATGGTGCAGACTGATTTTCTGGTTGGTTTATTTGAAATGTCATTGGGTCAGATCAATGGCATTCCAAATTCTCTTGGTAGAATGCTTGATTTGGTATTTGTTTCGGATCCATCTACTCTATCTGTGTCAAGATCCCTTCCCATATCCACTCCCGAAGACTTATACCACCCGACGTTGGAGGTGTTGATCACTTTGCCTGCCTGTGCCGTACGCCAGTGTAGTGAACCGATAAATACCCCATGCCAAGCATCGCTATGATATTAGCGAACTTGGGAAAGACCAAGTGTTTTTTACAACACTTGACCTCAAATCTGGTTAACATCAGATCACCTTAGCAGAACAAGACCGGGAAATTACGTCTTTTTCTGTTAACGGTGGAAAATACGAGTTCTGCCGACTTCCATTCGGCTTAAAGAACGCCGGAAGTATTTTTCAGAGAGCAATTGATGACGTGCTGCGTGAGCACATCGGCAAGACTTGTGATGTCTATGTCGATGACGTCATCATTTTCTCAACAAATGAAAAAGACCACGCAAGAGACATAGGTCAGGTCCTGAGATGCCTTCATGAAGCAAACATGAAGGTCTCAAAAGAAAAATCACACTTCTTCAAAGAAAGTGTAGAATACTTAGGGCTTATTGTGTCCAGTAGCGGCACCAAAACCAGCCCTGATAAAGTAAAATCAATACAGGAGTTTACTCAGCCAACAAAACTTTTTGCAGTATATATATAAAGGTGTTTCATCAAAGACTTTGCCTCCATCGCAAAGCCGTTATCCGACATCTTAAAAGGGGAAAATGGAAAAATCAAAAATCAAAAAAGTACCCATTACCTTAAACGAAATACAATTTCAAGCATTCGATAAGCTCAGGAACATTTTGGCTTCTGAAGAAGTAATTCTTCACTACCCTGACTTTAAAAAACCCTTCGACCTTTCAACGGACGCTTCGTCCTTAGGCATAGGTGCTGTCTCAAAACGGGAGACCAATCACAAAAAATTTTTTGTAGGACTCTGAGAGATAGGGAAGCCAACTACGCAACGAACGAAAGAGAATTATGTACTAGCGACAGTATGGGCTTTAAACACCCTGAGTCACTACTTATATGGTGTCAATAACCTTAACAAGAAAAGAAAACCATGTGGCTGATGCCTTATCCAGGCAAAACGTAAACGAGCTACAGAATATCCCTCAGTCAGACGGTGCCACAGTTCATAGTGAGGAGTCGCTTACCAATACAATCGAGTCAACCGACAAACCGGTTAACTGTTTCAAAAACCAGATAATACTGGAAGAGACAGAAAACCCTCTCAAACCCTTCACTCTTCGGAGAAAAAACCCGGCATTTAATTAATTTCAACAATTGGGATTAAATCATTGACACTGTAAAGGATGTCGTGAAACCCAACATTGTAAACGCATACAGCACGCTATCATTGAAAGTTTTCCTTCAACACAATTTTGGTTTTGCAAAAACAGAGTAATGGACGTCTTTAACAAAGGCGAGCAAAGAGAAATTGTAACCACAGAGCACAATCGTGCCCATAGAGCAGCTCAAGAGAATGTGAAGCAAATCTTGCGCGATTATTATTTCCCAAAAATGAGCAAAGTGCGAAGTCAAAATACGATCGCCACCCAAAAAAAAACCATTAAGACGGGTACGTCAATTTCGGAAAACCGATTTTGTAAAACTTACCCGGCTCTTAGAATTGGTTGACTGGTCGCCCCTCTATGGTTCTGAGGACTTGAATACGGCAATCAGTATTTTTTATTGCACCTTAGAAAATTTATTCGACAAGTGTGTCCCTTTTGGTAGGCCAAGTAGGAAAAACAAACCTGCGTGGTTTACACGAGAGTTGACTGCCCTTAAAAATCGAAAATCTAAGCTTTATAAGAGTTTCAGACAATCTGGCTCTTCTGTTCATTACTCATCATACTTGATTGAGCGTTCCAGTTTTTCAGTCATGAATAATTCATGTTATAAAAATTACCTAAGTCGGTGCAGACTACAGTTTCAGCAGGATCCTAAGAGGTTCTATGACTTCGTTAATGCGAAGCGAAAGTCATCAACACTTCCATCTAATTTATCTTTTGAAAACAAGTCGGCTAATTCGGATCAGGCCATTGCCGATTTATTTGCCGAATTTTTTCAAACAACATACAGTTCAATTGATAATAAGGTTGATCTGCCTTACCCGTATCAGGTTGATGCATTTTTGAACCAAGTATCATGGAGTGTTCATTACTACGTGATCTACAGGGTATTAAGCCTGTATTTTCCCCGGGACCTGACGGCGTACCAAGCTGTGTGTTTAAGTACTGTGCTGATGGTCTCTTAAAGCCTTTGCATAAATTGTTGAGTTTGTCTATTGAGAAATGTTCATTTCCTAATATCTGGAAAGAATCATTTATTATTCCACTCCATAAAAAAGGAGACAAGTCTAATGTTCAAAATTAAAGGGATATATCCAAATTGTCTGCTATACCAAAAATGTTTGAGAAATTAATAACTTCTCAATTACAACATTTTTGCAGATCTTTAATTTCACCGTGCCACTACCACTAACCTGTTAGAATTTACTTTACTAGTTGTTAATGGTTTTCAAAATAAAATGCAAACGGATGTTATTTACACTGATTTCAGTAAGGCATTTGACTCGGTTAATCACTACCTTTTACTTCATAAACTTCAACTTTTAGGTTTTCCAAGCAATCTTATTCGGTGGATAAGGGAATATTTAACTCATAGAACACAGAGAGTCAGTTTTAATGACGCTGTCTCTAAGGTGGTTCATGTCACTTCCGGTGTTCCGCAAGGAAGCCACCTTGGACCTTTATTATTTACACTTTTCATCAATGATCTTCCATCTGTTATTGACCAATCTCGAGTGCTGATGTATGCTGACAATGTAAAATTATGCAAGTCGGGTACTGCTCTGTTGTCTGCTCAAAAACTACAAACTGATTTAGATAATTTTCAAAAGTGGTGTCGTGTTAACTTACTAAATCTTAATTGCAATAAATGTAAAGTCATGTCTTTTTATAGATGCCTTCCTTTTTCAAATATATATTTTCTTGATGGAAGCCCACTCGATCGCATTGAATGTGTTGATGACTTAGGTATCCTTTTTGATCCGAAACTTAAATTTCACAAGCATATCTCTTCAGTTGCAAATCGAGCCTCTAGTACCTTGGGGTTCATTCAGCGCTGGTCGAAAGAATTTGACGATCCCTACATAACCAAAACACTTTACACGTCTCTGGTACGACCTGTTCTTGAATATGGATCTTGTATCTGGTATCCCAAATACAGGATTCACCAGGATAGAATAGAATCAGTACAAAAACAATTCTTGCTCTTTGCCCTTAGGAGATTTAACTGGGATACTAACATTAACCTACCTTCCTACCACAGTAGACTTTTACTAATAAATCTTCCTTCTCTTTCTGATCGCAGAACAATGCTAGGTGTAGTCTTTTTACATAAACTAATAAATGGTGAAATTGATTCCTCCGAATTAATCAGCCAAATTAGTTTTGCTGTTCCGATCAGAAGGACAAGGAATTTTCTACCCATTGCTCTTCATGCTTGTCACTTTAACTATGCTATTCATAACCCTTTTCGGATTTTATGTTCAAACTATAACGAATTTTCCCACTTAATAAACGGTGCCACTTCTAGTAGTTCTCTTAAAAAGTTGGTCTTATGTCATTTGTCTACGTTTTCGCGATCTACGTAACCGTACGCTATGCGGTGTGCCCCTCGGTCGGTTGGGCGGGAGGTTGGTTGCTTTTTGCTTGGGTCCGCGCGTTAACAAGCCGGTGCTTGGTATCGTTGGGTTACTTGAATGTACTGTCTTTTTTTTAGTACATTTACGTCCAATAATTAATTAATTAATAAAACCCAATATCATCCGGCCCGGTAGAGGAACAGGTAAAACTGTCGCCCAACGACTAAGAACCCACTTCACATACGTTTAAAGTGAGAACAATAAAACAATCGATTCAAAAACAAAAAAAACGCAAGTGCGCGAAAAGAAAAAATAAGAAAGACTAAAAAGCCTCACAAACGTTTAATGTGAGAACAATTAATCAAAACAATTCAAAAATTACAAGTGAAAACGTTGCAGTCGGACGCAACCGACTGCGGAATACTTTGATACCAGTAAAAGAACGGTTGGTAAGGATTCTGCTTGCAAAGGAGTGGGCCGGGTGGTATACATCGCCAGCTATCATGTTACCAAATTTGGTGACTTTAGCTCAAAAACTGTAGAAGATAACTGAACTTCCAAATTTAAATGGTGGGCGGCAGAGGTGGGTGTGGCATCCAAATTTTTGAATCAAATGTTTTTAACTGTCACCATCTATCTGCCTGCCAAATTTGGTGGCTCTAGCTCAAAAACTGTTAAAGATATAGCCGATTTCGATTTTATAAGGCGGGTGGCTTGGGTGGGCGTGGCATCCAAAATTTTGATGCATATCTTTGGTAGATGTTGCCTTCTATCTTTCTACCGAATTTAGGGGCTCTAGCTTAAAAACTGTAAGAGATATCGAAATTTCCGATTTTCAATGGTGGGCGGCAGAGGTGGGAGTGGCATCCCAATTTTTGATGCAGATCTTTTGTAGATGTCACCATATATCTTCCTACCAAATTTGGTGACTGTAGTTCAAAAAATGTGGAAGATACACGCATAACCGTTTCAACAATGCCGGGGGGTGGGGGCGGAAGGTGTGGGCGTGGCATCCCAATTTTTTTTCTTCCTTCTTTTATGAATTAAAGACTTATGCGTAGCCCAGAGGTGAAAATCTTCTTCAATTGATCCCACTGAGGTCTCGCTACTGCTTTCAATACTGTCTTCAATGTTTTTCATTTCAGTTCGCAAATGCTTCATAACTGCAGCAAGCGCTAAAGGGTCACTGAAATGAATTTTTTTTAATCTGGGGTCTAATAGAGTCGACGCTGCCAGAAGAAACATGTGCTCCGTAGATCCAAACCTACGATCAAACTTATTTAAAATCGTACTTTTTAGTTTTACGGCTGCAGGATTAATGATGATTGTTTTCACCAATTGTTGACGGCCGCAATGCACAAGCGGGATTACTTGGCTGAGAGATGCACACTTTTCACCACTTATTTGGACTGTCATTGCTTCTAATGGACGTAAAATGTTTAACATTTCAAGAATTGCATTTTTATCTTGCGGTGATATCATTGGCGGAGAGTCATTAAATTCAAAAACAATAGAACTAATATATGAAACAAGTTTTATGAAGCGTTCGAGCATATAATACGTGGAGTTCCACCTAGTTTTAACATAAAGAATACATTTCAGCATTTTGCCCTCGCTCACTCCAGCGTTTGATTGAACCTCTCGAAGCTGGTCACTTGCTTTTACGCTGCGCTTGAACCATTTCACAATTTCTCGACATTTCGAAATAATTGCGGTAATTTCTGTTACATTCAAAGAATTCTCACACACCAGATGCAAAGTGTGAGCGAAGCAAGGAATGTGCCGCTTTTTGCCGAAGGTGTTATGTATAGCTTTAACCACATTCGCTGCATTGTCTGTCGCAACAGCAATAATATGTTTTTGGTTGGTATGCTGTTTAGGTGTATGGTATGTGTATGGTATGGTGGTATGGCGGTACAAATGGTAGGCAGTATGAGACAGTGGTGTAAATAACTATCAAATAATAGAGTTACCAACAAACAAATTATAATTTCAGAGCCTAATACAATCTTAGTTTGCAAAAAATTTTGCTAAAAAGTATAATTATTAAAAAAAATTGCGATTATTTACTCATTACTCGATTAATAATCAATTAATAAAAAATAAAAAAATCATATAATTTAATCGTTTCTTGGCCAAAACTAATCGATTATTTCCTTTTATTCGATTAATCTTGCCATCCCTACCAGCAATTTGCTGTGTATACGTCTGTATGTCAGCGACGTGATCGCCGTTAGGTGTATATATGTGTGTATGTATGTTTCTGTATGCTGTTTGCTCTGAGCTGCTGTATATTGTGGAAGGGGGATAGCAGCAGCAGAGTGCGAACAACAACATAAAATATGCACACATATTCCGAAAGAGTATTCAGAACTGTATTTCTGTTGAGATCGCTGGAACTTGTGTGCGTTTATTGAGTAGAGAAAAGGTTTTTTGTTGGCACGCGGTTGACGCGAGCCTGAGTTTTTCTTCCAGCTGCCGACACATGAACCATTTATACTCTTTCGGATTATGTGTGCATATTTTGTATGTAAATGCGCAACTGCATGGTAGCTGTGTTGCAAAACTGTTTGCTGGTGTCATATAGCTAATATCTCGAAAGAGTATGTATGACCAGAAAGTGCAAAAACTGAAATTGCCTGTGTTTTGTAGGCAGATTCAAATGCGCGCCAAATTTTAATTTTAAATATTGGCTGTCGGCATATATTATGTATTAAATTATGAATTTTAAGGGTCAAGAGTACATAATTATATACAAATATATAAATATATATATATGACATATTATGAACTATGGACAATGCATCTTAATGATTAAGATGCATTTTAAAAATAAATTAAAAATTCAATCTTAATAACATTAATTTTATAGCTATCCTTACTTTTAATAAAATTCCTAAAAATCATATAAATTGATGCAGGTCAAGAATAGCCAAGGCAATTGCTACGCATACATTCAAATGTGCTGCACATGAACATACACATGCACACACACTTTGATATGCGTTGCTAGAAAAGTAACAATATCCCAAATCACTTGAGAGCCACCAAAAACTGAAAAAATATGCATGCGCACATACACACACACATATATATGTGTATTTAGGTATACATTGCCCTAATGATTTTTGCTTCAGTTGAGCTCGGAGCCCCCAAATACAGAAAAAATGCACATGCGTTGTTGTTGTTCGCACTCTGCTGTTGCTATCCCCCTTCCACAATATACAGCAGCTCAGAGCAAACAGCATACAGAAACATACATACACACATATATACACCTAACGGCGATCATGTCGCTGACATACAGACGTATGCACAGCAAATTGCTGGCACTCCGTCTGTACCGAGACAAAATTTGCGTTCGGCTCGCTGCTTTCAGCAGCCGAATGAGGGTGGTTCCTCCGCAAATTGGACCAATTAGGCTATTGGATTTTTTGCGTTTGACTCCTCTATGTATACCTACTTAATGCTTAAGTGTTAGGGTGCGTGCTATGCGTAACATATATGAGATATTGATATGGGTGCATATTGAATATCTTACTCGCCCATCCTTAAAAGATTTTACGTTACGTTAGATTGTTCCTATCTTGGGATACAATGCGGGTTGATCTTGTTCAAGTGTTGGTAATTCTATTTGGTCGTTACTTATTTCTTGCTCTTTTGGTTTTAAATATTTTACAATAAGTGTTTTGGGTAAACTTTTGAACTTATTACTTAAGTATAATAATATGCTTAATAAAGTAATTGTTAATTATGTCAACGTTATTATTTGAAATGTATTATAATATTTTGTGTGTTCCAATATTAATTCTTTAGTTTGAATATATGACAGTGGTTCAAGTTTTGTTACGTTGTTGCTGACATAAATGTTTTGTGTAAAATCTAGTCTTGAATTTGATATTGATATTTCGTTAATTTGTAGTTCACAATTATAGATTTTTATCATATTGTTACCTTTTATCTTAATTTCATTATTCATACAATTTTGGTTTACAATAGTTTCTTTTAAAGTTTTAAAGTTTTTAATTGTTTTTGTGTATTTACATTCTGCTGTGATTTGTTATACAATGCCTACTATGCAATTATTAATTATTTGTTTCTTTGTAGTTGTGCCATACACTTTATGATTATTTATAAAATATTTTTCCTGAATATTTTCTGTTAAAATATTATCGTTTTCATCTGGATAGGGTATTATTTCAAATATAGGTGTTTTTAGTAATTTCTTGTGGAATGTGTGATATAATATAAATTTCTTTTGTATCAGTTTTTAACCAAGTCGATGTTTTAATATTAAGAATTTTTTCTGGTGTAACGTGCAATAAGTAATCATGCTTAAATATGCCTAATCTAGTTAGTTGCATTCCCATCTCTATGTCTTTTATATATTCGGTGAAATGTTCTAAATTGAAAATTAGCATATCAAATTTCTTGTGCTTTTCCTCTTTTGTTCTAAAGTATTCATTGTTTCAAATGCTTTATTAACTGTTTCGATTATTTGGTTTAATTCATTTACTTGAACGCTGTTTTCGGCTAAACTTCTAATTTTTTGTTCTAGTTCGTCTTTGTCTTCTGTATCTAATGTTCCAAATAAGTATTTATACGTTTTTCCTACTAAATTTATTAATCCTCTCTTTTGACGTTTGACGATCGTTATTCCGTTCATTTCTCTAATCAATTTTTCGATTAGGTAATATATTTTGCTTGAATTTTCATACTATTTAGCTTGTATTAATAGATTATTATAAACTCCTTCTATTTTCGTTAAATTTACAGTAAAATAATGATATTCGAATTTGGTCGGTTTGTCCATTGTTCCTGTTTTAAATATTAGATAGCAGTTGTTTGCTTTAATTGGATTGATTTCGATACTTTGGCCATTTATTGTTACCGTTAGAAATGTTAGAAATACTAGAATTTTTTTATTGATTAATGTTTACTGGCCATTCCTTTCGATAGTTGGTTATCTGTAATTAACATATTTACTGGTATTCGTTTTCTTTTTCTTTTTGAACTTCGATTTATAGTGGGTTACTTTTCTACCTCTATTTGTTTCTTCAAAATGTTGCTCGTCTAGTTGTCTTAATTGACCTGTCTTTTTGAATGGGTTAGTTATTTTTGACTTAACTAATGGTGCAGATCTATACTTTGTATCTATTTCAATTTCTTCTCTTGATTCATTTAATTTCTCAATATGTTTCTTTTTGTTATCTTGTGTTCTGCGGGTGTTCTGTTCGTTGTCTTATGTTTAGTTTTATGATTATATGTGTATAATATAATTTCGAATCTTGTTTGTTTGTTTTCTATGTTAGAGTCACTGCTTATAATTCGTAATTTTTCATTGATTGTTTTATGAAACCTCTCTATGTCTGCTATACCATTTTTACTTGTTGTTATATTTATTTTTACGTTTTCTGCTGTTAACCATTGTTGTAATGCTGCACATATAAATGCTGAATCTTTATCTGCTTTAATTTCTGCTGGTTTTCCCATTAAATCAAAAACTTTTAATATGGCTCTTTTTGTTTCTAACCAATCTCGGCAGTTAACTTCAATTAATGTTGCGAATTTTGAATATACGTCTATGCATGATAGAAATTGCTTATGGTCAACTAAATAAAAATCCATTACATATTTTTCCCTAATGTAGTTTGTCTCTGGGGTTAATTCGTATACTAATTTGGTACTTCTGTGCTCTGTTTTTGAAATGTTGCAAATGTGACATTCATTTATTATATTTTGTATAAGATTTTGGTAATCTGGATAATAAAATTTTTCTTTAAACCACTGTATTGTCTTTTCTATCCCTGGATGTAATAATTCATTATATCTTTTTAGTATTTGTTCCTTAAATTCTGCGTACGTTTGCAAGTCTGTTAGTTTTAATGAGCTTTTCATTAATTTTATTTTACTTTCTGGATTTATAATTTCTACAAATGCGTTTTGAAAAATTGGAAAATTGGAATTGCTTGTGTCTTTTGTCATTCCCTTTGATTAGTTCAATATGTCTGTTATAATAGTTTAATGGTCTTTCTGTTATTTGAATGTAGCTTTGATTATCTTCATGGGCACTATGTATTGTTGCACATGTTGCTTGACTCATTTCTTCTCCTAATAGATTTTCATGTATTTGTACACGTGACAGTGCATCTGCGACATGATTTTCTTTACCTGGTAAATATTTGATTGTATAATCAAATTCATTTAATTTTATTTTCCACCGTTGGAGTTTCATATTTGGTTCTTTTATATTATTTAACCATACTTATGGTTTGTGATCGCTTGATATTGCGAATTTTCTGCAATATAGATAGCTTCTATACGTTTTTGTTGCCCAAACTACTGCTAGTAATTCTTTTTCTATAGCTGAATAATTTATTTCATGCTTGTTTAGCGTTCTGCTGGCAAAACAGACAGGCTTGCGATTTTGGGTTAAAACCGCTACTAAAGCTACGTTAGTTGCATCCGTTGTGAGACAAAATGTTTTGTCATAATCTGGATGGGTAAGAATCGGATCGGAAGTTATCAGTAGTTTTAATTTCTCGAATGCTGAGATATATGATGTATCCTTTATATCTACTTTTGCTCCTTTTTTTAACTTGAGTGTCATGGGTTTGACTATGTTTGCAAAATTTGGAATGAATTTTCTATAAAATCCACACAAACCAAAATGTTTCTTTATTTCTTTTGGAGTCTTTGGAATTGGATATTTCATTACTGCTTCAATTTTATTCGGATTTGGTTTTAATCCTTCTGTTGGCACTATGTGTCCTAAAACTTCTGTTTCCTTTCTTAGAAATTCACACTTAACTAATTGCAATTTTAATTGGCTTCCCTTAGTTTGGCAAATACCTTATTTAGTGACAAAATGTGTTCTTCCAATGAAGTGGATTATACTATTATGTCATCTAAGTAGACTAAACAATCTTTGTAGATTAAATCTTCCAATAAATTGTTCATGCAACGTTGAAAAGTTGCCGGTGCATTTTTTAGACCAAACGGCATACGTGTATATTCGTAGTGGCCATGTTTAGTGGAAAATGCTGTCTTAGGTATTGATTTCGGATCCATCTGGATCTGGTGGTAGCCTTTTGCTAAATCAAGAGTTGTGAAATATTGGCATCGGTCAAGTTTGTCTAGAATTTCATCCATTATTGGAATTGGAAATTTGTCATCAATAGTGATTTCGTTCAGAAATCTGTAGTCTATTACTACTCTATATTTTTGTTTTCCTGATGCATCCAACTTCTTTGGAATTACTAATACAGGCGAATTGTATGAAGACTGAGATTTTCTTATTATCTCTTGCTCTAACATTTCTTTTACTTGTCTATCTATTTCATCGTGTTGAATTTGTGAATATTTGTAAGGTCTTTTATAAATTGAATCCTCATGTTTTGTTACTATCGAGTGCTTTACAGTGCTAGTGAAGGTCAAATTGTCGCCTTCATGGTACTGAATTGAAACACACCTTTTTTCTTCATCGTTAAGATGATCTAGTCGAAATTTGTTGGACTCTCTTAATTCTTCGTTTATTGCGAAATTGAATTCTAAGTCTTCCGACGAAGGTGGATCTAGAAACTCTGGTGCTGATACTTCCTCTACATTTATTTTGGGGTCGTACTTGAATAGAAATGTGTATTCTCCTAAGGTTACGGCTCCTTCTTCGTAATTTATTTTTGCCTTACAAGCTTCTAAATAATTCCTTTCTAATAGTAAATCATATCGATTTGAAAACTCATGTATAAAGAACTCTTGTTTGGATGGGCACAATTTACATGCTCCTATTGTAATGCTTGCTGTTAATTTAATATTACCGTTAATGGTATGAACGTTAAGTTCAGTGTTGTTAATAGGAAAATTTAGATAATTTTTATTCATTATATTTATTGTTGACCCTGTGTCTATTAAACACTTAAGCGGGTTGTCATCATAATAACAATTATAAATGGGTTATTGTTTTTTCCTGGTCCGAGGCAATTGCTTGAAAATTTTCGGATGTGTCCATTTTTGACACCCCGCTGTTACTTTCTCTTTGCCTCTTTTGAGGTTGGTTATTATAAGGGGATGCTAGCGTATTAGAATTTATATTATGCGAATAATTCATGGGATTCTGTTGTCTACCTTGTTGCAATTTTTGCTGAAATTCATTATATGTCTGCCCATATTCATGTTGATTCCAACGCGGGTTAGTTGTATTGTAATTTGTTTGATAGTTATGATTATGGTGTGCTTGGTTAGTAGGGTTAAAGGTTGAACTTTGGTAAAAATTTTCTTGATTTTTTTTTTCAGAATTGTTTTTATTTGAATTGTTGCATTTATTATTTTTGTGTTTTTCAACAGCATTTTTTTCAAACAAACCCTCTCTTTGAGCTGCTATTTTAAGCAAGTGGCTAGATGTAATATCATACCTAGCTAAAATCATGAAAATTCTATCTAGAATTTTTCTTTTAATTACATCTTTTACTGTATTATTCATGGCATTTGTATAAACAATTGTATTGTTTGAATTATTATCTAATGTTAACTTATTAGTTATTACATAGGATTTATACTCGAACTCCTCAATGAACTTACGTAGGTTTCCCTGGTAGTTGGTGTTGTAGAGCTGTCGTAGTAGTTCTTCCACTGGAGTCTGGGTAGTATATTCCTCGATGTGTGCTCGTTTTAATTCTCCCCAATTGTTGACATGTGATAACTGCGAAATCCTTTGGGCTTCTCCTATAGCTTGTAGTTCTATCGCACTGTATATTATGCTTTGTTGCCTTTGGTTGGTAGTAGGGTTTAGTTGTAGTGAAAATTCCGTCCTCCTGATGAAGGCACTTAGTTCTTGTTTGTTCCCCGAGAACTGGGGCAATTGTCAGATTTGTCACAATGCCTGATTTAGATCTGCATCACTTAAAACGACTGCCATGTTGATTTTATTTATTTATTTTTAGTTTTTCAATTATTTAAACACCATTAACTGTGTTTGATGCACGGAAGTTCTTTGGCGGATTTGATTGTTATAAAGTATCGCAAGGTATTATTTTTTGCACTTATTTTTCACTAATCAGTTAAACACCATCAACTGTGTTTGATGCACGAAAGTTCTTTGGCGGACTAGTTTTTTTTTATAAAGTATCGCAAGGTATTATTTTGTGCACTTAATTTTAACTAATCCTACCGGCTGCGCCAATTGTGAGTTTAGGCTATTAGTGGATTAAAAATAAAAAGTCGAAGACATTAGTTTATTTTTAATTAGTTCTTTATTGAATAAGCTTTAACATTTAACTCTCAATTTCCACTTATAGATATGAGCGTCTAGCTTCTCCTAACTTCACTCAACTCTATGCTCTGACTTCTGATTTCTAACTAACTCTCAATTGTTCTTGCTGTGCAGAGCAAAACCTCGGTTGAGTGCTTTAATTATTATCAAAGCTTTTAGGCTTTGATCGTTTTAAGCTTTTACAAAAACTGCCAATTCGGCGATCTCACGCTTGTGGCGTGGATTTTACATATACGTTTATGTTTTATGTTTATGTCTATTTCGTTTGTGGCGCTATGCGTGATTTCCAAATATTCTTGTGTTTTATGTTTATGTCTAACTCGTTTCCCGTGTTAGGGGTTTAGGGTGTAATGTGATACTTAAGTGTTAGGGTGCGTGCTATGCGTGACATATATGAGATATTGATATGTGTGCATATTGAATATCTTACTATATATATATTATTGATCAGCATCATAAGGCGACTCGATTTGGCCATGTCGTTTTGTATAGCATTTAGGGTATAGGGTATCTCCTAGCGAGCTAGTCAAGTCCATTGTGGAAACAAAATTACGAAAATCTCGACAAAGCTAGTCCAGGCAAAAATGAGACGTAGACAAATACTTATGCATTGTTTACCGCTATTTGCTTTCCGCTGGCGCGCCCCCTGTCCTACAATCAGATAGGCAAAGCCAGCTGCACTGGCTGGCGCGCAGCAATTGCCAGTACGGAAACGCACATCGCTATTCTTTTCGTTAATCGGCATATTCCTTTTTGTGTTTAAACACGTAAAATATACACATGCATATTCAAGGGCATAGAGGAAGAACAAAATTACGAAAATCTCGGCGAAGCTAGCGAAGCCAAAAATGAAAAAAGTGATTCGTTGTCGTTTTTGTCGTGGACTTAGGTTCTTTGACTTTTCATTGGATACACTTGCTGCTGCTTCTGATGCTTTTGATGCTGCTGTTACAGCGGCTGCCTAACAAAATAGTGTAGACTGAATTGACTAATTAAATAAATAAATTTAAGATTATTGAAAATACTATTCATAATACATATCATCTTTTATTTCAGCAATTAATAATATAATAAATAAATAAATATAATAAAATAAAATACGAATAATGTTATATTAATATTTCAGTATTAAATCAAATTATATATATTTATTTAATAAAAATAGTAATAAATTAACAATTAAATGAAATTATTTTCTATTAAAATACGTTAAATAAATATATTTATTTGACTATTTATTGAATTTTGAAAAAAAGGGTGCTTATAATATATGATATTTTGTGTTTCATCAAGTGTTTTGTTTGGATTCTGTTAATTTGCGTATTCCGATGCGTATACACAAAACGCATTTGCTTATAAAATGACCATTTAATCAATTAACCAGAGGATATATTACTTTTGTGCGAATGTATGTAACAGGCTGAAGGATGCTTATTCGACCCAATTATATATATATATATATATAAGTTAGCCTTGAAGCTTAATGCTGACACCGCACATAGGTCGGCGACTCTGCCGTTGACAAGCTGAAACGCAGTGTCTTGCACGAGGCGCAAGATCAGTGGTTTCACGTCCGGCGCAGCGACCGGCTAGCCGCCGTTGACCGAATAGAAACGCGATCCCTTGCACGAGGCGCAAGATCAGCGGTTTCACAGCAGTGGCGCAGCGACAAGTTATGGCTTCGTTTGTAAGAACTTTGTATCTTGTATTCAGTTTATAATCTACTCCACATTGCAACGGTTCGTTCAATGTGCAACAATAAAAAGAATAATTCAATATAACTGGCTGTCGCCAATGTTATCATTAATCATTGTCTTTCTTTGGTGACGGTTGTGATTCTGTGTGCGCCTATAAATTTATAACTTTGTGAGTGTTTAAACTGTGTTTTTAATTGGTATTATTCTGTTAAACAATTGTAACAGTGATTGTGAATGTAATTTGTATGTATTTATGCGTGGATATTGTGATTTAATTTGCAGTTAGTGCCTAAACACACGTACATACATACATACATATATTTTGCTTTCGCTTGTTCTGTGCCTACTAACATAAAATATCTATTTACGCGCTCTTGCTCTCACGCTCTTATAACACGCACTTGCGGTTTTATTAGCCTACGCTCTGACGTTCTCTAACGTAAGCGCTATCTCTCTCTCTTATGTCCGTTATATTACGCTCATTGCACGTGTACCCTACTTTTTTTGCCCAAGCATATTATTTTGCACATTATTAAACTTTTCTAATTATTTTACATATTTTTTTAACAAGTTTGTCTGTAGGGCGTGCTATAACATGATAAACATGAAATGTGCTAGTTTCAATGCCAAAATTAGGGACAGCTTAGCAGCTGATTCTGGTCTTAAGTGCACACCTGCAATGAGATAGAGAAGGAACAGTCAAAGTTCATGAGGCTGACCTTCAATTATTTCAAAGCTGCCCGAAATAATTTCGATACGCTTCGTGGCAGTATTAAAGAGTTGAAAGACCACATTAATACTGCTAAAACGTTAAATGACTCGCCGAAACGCAAAAAGACTTCGGGCTCTTGTCCGCTTACAGTCCCGCTGGTGTTGCCCCCCAATCCTCTTCTGCCGGCTACTGCCTCTACCCCTGCTGCCACATCCAAGCCTCCCCTAGCGGCTATTGTTAGTACCCCTACACCTGCTGCCAGCCCGTTAATGGTATTTAACTCACCGGCAATTAACCCGGTGTTACCTATAACAAATGTTCTTCCAGTAGATCCCTGTGGTTCAACCGATAGTCAGCCTACTGATTCTACGTTAGGTGCAACTCTTAAGCCCATTAGGGTTGTACCTCAGAGTAAATTTGTTTTTGTTTCTAGGCTCGCTTCCGATAACTCTGCGGAAGATGTAAGCGCCTATATAAAAGGTAAAATTGATTCCACGCGAATTGTTGTCGAAAAATTTGAATTCAAGTCGCCCGCGATATATCGTCCTTTAAGCTGAGTGTTCCGCCGGAACTTTTCTCAACGATTTGTTCTTACTTCGGCGAAGTAATAATAATAACAATGTTAGGATCAGTAGTGCTCCGCCTGTTGCATCCACTTTAGTAGCACAAAACTAACACAGTTGATTACCTCCCTCTAACTGGGTTATCAGAATGTAAGAGGACTTTATAGTAAACTTAGTACTTTGTACCTTAATAGTCATTGTTTTCCCTTTCATGTCGTTGCCTTCATCGAAACGTGGTTAAGACAAGACATACTTAATTCAGAAATATTATCAAACAGATTCTGCATCTATAGAAAGAACCGCAATCTGTGCCGTGGTGGCGGGATGCTTATTGCTGTTGATGTGGGCTTTCCCTCTGAGACAGTAATTTTAGGTGGTTCTATGGATATAGAGTTTGTTGCTGTAAAGTTAAATATTAATGGTGTTGGTATTTATGTTCCTTGTTCCTATATACCACCTTTATCTGACAACTCTGTCTACAATGAACATTTGTCAGCAATACTTTCCATTTATTTTATGCTTTCTGATCGTGATATTCTTGTAGTTCTTGGCGATTTTAATATTGCTGATGCTACTTGCGTTTCAAGTCCGGACTCAAGCGTGTTGACCCCCATGGTGCAGACTGATTTTCTGGTTGGTTTATTTGAAATGTCATTGGGTCAGATCAATGGCATTCCAAATTCTCTAGGTAAAATGCTTGATTTGGTATTTGTTTCGGATCCATCTACTCTATCTGTGTCAAGATCCCTTCCCATATCCACTCCCGAAGACTTATACCACCCGACGTTGGAGGTGTTGATCACTTTGCCTGCCTGTGCCGTACGCCAGTGTAGTGAACCGATAGATACCCCATGCCAAGCATCGCTATGATATTAGCGAACTTGGGAAAGGCAAAGTTTTTTTTACAACACTTGACCTCAAATCTGATTATCATCAGATCACCTTAGCAGAACAAGACCGGGAAATTACGTCTTTTTCTGTTAACGGTGGAAAATACGAGTTCTGCCGACTTCCATTCGGCTTAAAGAACGCCGGAAGTATTTTTCAGAGAGCAATTGATGACGTGCTGCGTGAGCACATCGGCAAGACTTGTGATGTCTATGTCGATGACGTCATCATTTTCTCAACAAATGAAAAAGACCACGCAAGACACGTAGGTCAGGTCCTGAAATGCCTTCATGAAGCAAACATGAAGGTCTTAAAAGAAAAATCACACTTCTTCAAAGAAAGTGTAGAATACTTAGGGCTTATTGTGTCCAGTAGCGGCACCAAAACCAGCCCTGATAAAGTAAAATCAATACAGGAGTTTACTCAGCCAACAAAACTTTTTGCAGTATATATATATAGGTGTTTCATTAAAGACTTTGCCTCCATCGCAAAGCCGTTATCCGACATCTTAAAAGGGGAAAATGGAAAAATCAAAAATCAAAAAAGTACCCATTACCTTAAACGAAATACAATTTCAAGCATTCGATAAGCTCAGGAACATTTTGGCTTCTGAAGAAGTAATTCTTCACTACCCTGACTTTAAAAAACCCTTCGACCTTACAACGGACGCTTCGTCCTCAGGCATAGGTGCTGTCTCAAAACGGGAGACCAATCACAATTATTTGTAGGACTCTGAAAGATAGGGATGCCAACTACGCAACGAACGAAAGAGAATTATGTACTAGCGATAGTATGGGCTTTAAACACCCTGAGTCACTACTTATATGGTGTCAATAACCTTAACAAGAAAAGAAAACCATGTGGCTGATGCCTTATCCAGGCAAAATGTAAACGAGCTACAGAATATCCCTCAGTCAGACGCTGCCACAGTTCATAGTGAGGAGTCGCTTACCAATACAATCGAGTCAACCGACAAACCGGTTAACTGTTTCAAAAACCAGATAATACTGGAAGAGACAGAAAACCCTCTCAAACCCTTCACTCTTCGGAGAAAAAACCCGGCATTTAATTAATTTCAACAATTGGGATTCAATCATTGACACTGTAAAGGATGTCGTGAACCCCAACATTGTAAACGCATACAGCACGCTATCATTGAAAATTTTCCTTCAACACAATTTTGGTTTTGCAAAAACAGAGTAATGGACGTCTTTAACAAAGGCGAGCAAAGAGAAATTGTAACCACAGAGCACAATCGTGCCCATAGAGCAGCTCAAGAGAATGTGAAGCAAATCTTGCGCGATTATTATTTCCCAAAAATGAGCAGATTAGACACTGAAATAGTCACAGGATGCCGTATGTGTGCGAAGTCAAAATACGATCGCCACCCAAAAAAAAAACAGGAACTCGGTGTCACACTGATTCCGTCGTACGCTGGCGAAGCAGTACATAAACATATCTTCTCTACTGCAGGAAAACAGATTCTGACCGCCATTGATAAATTTTCAAAGTTCGCAGTAGTACAACCCATTGCCTCCCGCACTATCTTCGACATAAAAAGACCCCTTTTACAAATTATACATTTTATTCTAAAGATAAATACTATTTACTGTGACAACGAAGCAGCTTTCAATTCAAAAGCAATCAAAACCTTGCTAAAAAAATTTTATCAGACGGAAATCGTATGTTGTCCGCCATGACATAGCACGTCAAATTGTCAGGTGGAACGTTTCCACAGCACCTTGGGCGATATGGCGAGATATCTCGCCATAGAAAGAGGTATCACGGACACAACTGAATTAATCCTACAAACCACAATATAATACAACCGTTCTATCCACTTGGTAACAGGCCAGACACCCGTTAAAATAATCCACTCAGCCCCGCCAGACCTAGAAGAAGGCATACGAAATAGACTGAGTAAAGCGCAAGAGACACAACTGGAAAGAAACAACCCCGCAAGGCAAAACAGGGTATTTGAGGTTGGAGAAAGGGTATTGGTAAAAACCAACAAACGATTGGGGAACAAGGTCACCCCCTTATACGTAGAAAAACAATTACAGGCAGATTTGGGGTCGACTGTTCTCATTAAAGGGAGATCGGTCCACAAGGATAACCTACGTTGAAGCCCAAAGGACAAAAAAAAGAGAAAAAAAAAAAAAAAAAAAAAAAAATTTGTAATAAAAAAAAAGCTTCTACAAAAATATAAAACGTTATAACATTATTTTCTTTCTGCTCGATAAGGTTTCTCATCATATCTTTATTGGTAACATAACGACAGCCAAACTGACGGACTACACACATTCCATCTACATACCAGTACTCGACGGGACTGCAATAATCTGGAACGAAACTAATTACTTACGCCACACAACAGAATACAACAGCCTCGTACGAGAAATTGCGGACATGACAAACTTGTTTCCTCAATCCCATATGAGGAAAATACTCGACGCGGACATTGGACATTTGACAACATTACTGTTAACGGCTAAACGTTCATCACCGACATGCAAGAAGCCTAAATTTCTTAGGTTCAGCACTTAAGGTGATAGCAGGAGCACCCGACTTCGACGACGAACAGGAGACAGAACTGATCAGGGAAAACAATAGACGAATCATAATTAACCATCAAACCCAAGAACAGATAAATAGTTTGACAGCAACAAATAACGAAATTCTTAAATTCACGAAAAAACAAGAAGTTGATACTTCACATTTATACGAAACTATTCTAGCAAGAAATAGGATACTAACAATTCGAAACCATAATCATCGCAATAGCAGTAGCCGGCATTAACTTAACCAACCGTGCAATAGTTAATAATGACGATTTGAAAATAATTCAGCACGAAAGTTTCACGGGCGTTAATGTTGCCCAGATAATGAGCGTTTCTAAGGTTATGGTTTTAGCTGATAGCAATTCAATACATTTTATTATTAAATATCCTAAACCTAACCTAGTTTGTAACGAGGTAGTCGTTTAGCCTGTCGCTCACCACGGAATCGTCCTACAACTGCCAGAAGACACAGTAGCAGAATGCAACAACAAGATAGTTGCACTGCAGTCCAGCAGCACGTCAACATCAACGGCTTTCTGCAGGGAGGCGTTTGGTTCTACATGCGCAGGAGCTACACTCCGGAGGAGTAGCACACTGCAACACTCAGCCTAACCATCTAGCTTCGGTGAAGGTGATGGACGAGGAAATCATCATCATCAACGACATCATGATGGGGGACCAGAAAACAACATCACCGGTACTTACCTGTTAACCTTCGACGAAGTGGCGCACATAAATGGATGGAAATTCATCAACTACAATTTTACTGTACAGAATTTACTGAGCAAGTCATTACTCCACCAGATGAGCATCGACAGCTTACGGCACATTGGCGAGTTAAGGTCGCAGGTAAAAACCAGGCCCGTAATGACATCCGTAGCTGGTTTTTTGTTGTGCGCAGCGGCAATAATGATACTATCACTGGCCCGCTACAGACGAAGGAACCCACAAAAAAGAGCGATTCGCGACATGATAAAAGATCTTAGCGTGACCGAGGACGGACCCGACATGAAAGGGAGAGTAGTTAACATTGGAGCTTAATGCTGACACCTCACATAGGTCGGCGACTCTGCCGTTGACAAGCTGAAGCGCAGTGTCTTGCACGAGGCGCAAGATACGTGGTTTCACGTCCGGCGCAGCGACCGGCTAGCCGCCGTTGACCGAATAGAAACGCGATCCCTTGCACGAGGCGCAAGATCAGCGGTTTCACAGCAGTGGCGCAGCGACAAGTTATGGCTTCGTTTGTAAGAACTTTGTATCTTGAATTCAGTTTATAATCTACTCCACATTGCAACGGTTCGTTCAATGTGCAACAATATAAAGAATAATTCAATATAACTGGCTGTCGCCAATGTTATGATTAATAAAGCCCAATATCATCCGGCCCGGTAGAGGAACAGGTAAAACTTATACTCTTGATTAGCAGTAACAGTGGAGTCGTTTAGGCCATGTCTTCACGTATAATGGGTGGGGGCATAGGGTATCTTCAGTCTATCTTTTTATACTTGACCCTTTCTTACTTATGCTTTTTGCTTCATTCTACGTCAGCGATTTGTATCGTGGACACGCGAAATTTTATTAGAAACATTTTAAGATATGAGCTCTTATATAAAAAAGGGCGTCGCTCAAGGCTGTGTTAGCGAACAAAATATTAAATATTTTCGATTCCCTGATGCTGAAAGACAGTTTTGGTGCGAAAACCTAAAAATTGCACCGTATTCAATTACGGTGAATACCTTAATTTGTGCCCGACATTTTGATGCCTCCTGTTTTGGTGCTAGAAAGCTCAAACAAGGCTCAGTACCAACGGAGCATCTTGGTAAGTACATACATTGTTTAAAGTATTAAATATATATATATATAAATATGGTAAAATACAAATATGGCGGTGCAATTTGCCTATGTATGGGTGCTGATAGGGCACAGTTGTGAACTTAAGGGGGGTTTGGTTTTAAAGGCGAAAAAAAATCATTTTTGCTGTGATTGTTTTGAGGCGACATGATTAATATTATGTTGATAACTTTAATAACATATTATTCTACAACTTTTGAAGTATGTTAGAAAAAATTTAAATTTAAAAATATTGAAAAACAAGCCGGTGTCGGGGAATCTCCAAAGGCACCTTGAAAAAAAGTTGTTTTGTGGTGAACATTATAACTCTTTAACGGTTCATCAGAAACCAACAAATGAATATAGATTTTAAAGGTGATGAATTTCTCTAAGTAATCATGAAGAGTTTTTTTTCTGTTTTTTTTTTTACATGGCTTCATTTAACTTGACTTGTCTGTCTCTACCGGATTCTTGCAATCAAATTTTTCCTTTTGCCTAACTTACTAATTTGACTGCCAAAATTGACAAGCTCTAGTGGCACGATGGGAAGACAGCCGCTTCACAGGCCGAAAGTCGTGGGCTCAAACCCCGGCCGAGAAATCTTTTTTTTATGTTTTTTTTTAATTACACTTTTTGTACATGCTTTTATTTAACTTTACTAAGCAAGAAAATTGATTTTGACGCTATGCTCTGAACGCTTATACACTACCATTCCCATGTTTGAAACAGTGTAACTCCGTTAGTTTTAGTCCGATTGACTTACAATTTGTACACTATATTCTAGACATGTTAAACATTAAGAAAAAATGTATTTGACAAAAGGAAAAAAACAATCCAACCCCCCTACCCCACCCCCTTAAGGAGAAGAAGATAGGCTGATTTTAAATTCGGAAATTCACCGAAATAAATAATAGAGCCGCTAGCATATTTAATGTTCTTAATTTTTGTTTTTTAAGGTATGAAGGAGAAGTAGAAAATTTTTCAACCTTTTGCGATCAAGGTAGCTCTTCCTTGAGACACGTCCGCAAATGTTGCGTAGCGCTCTGCAGCTCTACTTCTCCACCGGGAGCCTTATACTCCTTTCCCGCAGATCCCATGCAACACGATGTTTGGACAAGTGTCTGTTGTGTTGCAACATTTGCGAAGGGACTAAAAGTGCTAAGGATTTGCGGCAAGCATTTTGATGCTTCCGCCATTGTGACCCGATACCTTAAGAAATCGGCTGTTCCCAAGCACTTCCTCCGACATATATCCGATACCGCAAATGAAACTGCGATTCAAAGTGTATGTAAGTGATGAAAAAGAATCGAATTCCCCGAATTGTCCGAATTGCCACAAGTCTGCTGATCTTTCTGATTTCTACCGAAGGCAGTGGAAGAAAGCATAAGAGCAGTTAGATGTAGTGAGCAATAAATATACCGAGCTGCAGCGGATCCACAAGGAAGCACTTGTTGCTGCCGAGACTGAGCTCAGTCTGTGGAAGAGCCGTGCAGCGAAAGAACCAACATGTGTCAGTACCGATATCAATGCTAAAATGTTTGCTGATATTGTTATGAATGAAACTAGAGTCGTATATTCTATTGAGCAGCAGAACCTGCCTACAACTTTATGAGACAGACTCTAAAGTTTAACCTACCATCTCCTCGTACACTCCATAGATGGAGTCCTATAAAGCTACTGGCTTACACCCGATCATAGAGTCCAATTTAAAAACAGCAGTTTTGAATATGACAAGTCGCCATCGAAACTGCGTGCTGCTGATGGACGAGTTATCGATTAGAAGAGAGTTGGAGTATAACTCTACTACTGATCAAGTTGATGGTTTTGCGGCTCTCGGTAACGGTCAACGGCTTAGATTAGTTGCCGGCAAAACAATGTTCTTTATGGTACGTGGCATATTCGAATCGTGGAAGTACACGATAAACTTTTATTTTTCTGAAACGGTTTTAAGTGGCACAATCTTAAAAGAAATAGTTTTGCAAAACGTTAATTGCTTGCAAAATTGTGGACTTTAAGTCAAAGCAATAGTCTCTGATCAAGGCACCAACAATGTAAGTTGTTTTAAAATGCTTAAAGAGACTAACATTGATAATTACTTTCATAATAATGGAGAAAATATTTATCTCCTTTATGATTATGTGCATCTTTTTAAAAGTATCAGAAACACACTCCTCTCAATAAAACTTCGCACACCTTTCGGTTTTGCGAGTTGGGATGTGTTAAGAGAGTTTCACGATATCAACAAAGATGACACGGTGAGACTTGCACCAAAGTTGACCGATGATCACATCTCACCCGCCCACTTCCAAAAAATGCGGGTGAGCCTCGCTACACAGATTTTCAGCCACACTGTTGCGCAAGGGTTCGCAACCTGCATAGCGTTGAACAAGTTCAGAAGAGTTGATAATATAGCAAAGCAATAGTCTCTGATCAAGGCACCAACAATGTAAGTTGCTTTAAAATGCTTAAAGAGACTAACACTGATAATTACTTTCATAATAATGGAGAAAATATTTATCTCCTTTATGATTATGTGCATCTTTTTAAAAGTATCAGAAACACACTCCTCTCAATAAAACTTCGCACACCTTTCGGTTTTGCGAGTTGGGATGTGTTAAGAGAGGTTCACGATATCAACAAAGATGACACGGTGAGACTTGCACCAAAGTTGACCGATGATCACATCTCACCCGCCCACTTCCAAAAAATGCGGGTGAGCCTCGCTACACAGATTTTCAGCCACACTGTTGCGCAAGGGATCGCAACCTGCATAGCGTTGAACAAGTTCAGAAGAGTTGATAATATAGCAGAGCAATAGTCTCTGATCAAGGCACCAACAATGTAAGTTGCTTTAAAATGCTTAAAGAGACTAACACTGATAATCACTTTCATAATAATGGAGAAAATATTTATCTCCTTTATGATTATGTGCATCTTTTTAAAAGTATCAGAAACACACTCCTCTCAATAAAACTTCGCACACCTTTCGGTTTTGCGAGTTGGGATGTGTTAAGAGAGGTTCACGATATCAACAAAGATGACACGGTGAGACTTGCACCAAAGTTGACCGATGATCACATCTCACCCGCCCACTTCCAAAAAATGCGGGTGAGCCTCGCTACACAGATTTTCAGCCACACTGTTGCGCAAGGGATCGCAACCTGCATAGCGTTGAATAAGTTCAGAAGAGTTGATAATATAGCATGTGCTAAGGCTACAAAGAGCTTTATCGCCACTATGAATTCTGGATTTGATCTCTGCAATGGTCGGTCGTTTCAGAGTGGTAACCCCAATCAGCATCCCGTTACACGCACGAACGCAAATTGGGTAAGATCGAGGAGTTCGCAGATTTTATCGACAACGTATACACCGCCCGTTTGAGTCGGAGCGTTTGCATAGAAGGACTAGCATCCACGCTTCGAGGCATGATAAGCCTCTGCAAATAATTGTTTTTAGATCCCGAAATACAATTTGTTATGCTTGGTCGTTTAAACTAGGATCCATTAGAGAACTTCTTCGCGACCCTCAGATCCAAACTGGGCAACAACACTAGTCCCTCAGCACGAGAGATAATCAATTTGGATTGGAATTATCAGCCTTGTTTTGAAGAAGTTTCTTCTGAAATTTCTACCGAAGATCACGCTGTTCCACCAATAGATACTTCCGCCCAGGACGAAGTTACTAGAATTTCTGAAAGTACCACTTCGGCAGCTGCTGCGAGATACTTTGCGGGTTATGGCATACGGTCGCGACTTATGAAGAAAATTAAGTGCGACGCATGCGAGGCTATTATGATAAAATATGATAGCTTGACACAAGAATCGGAGAAGTTCATTCAACTTAAAAATTTTCAGGAGAATGAACTATTCTTAATCAATCCTTCGGTTTACTTTTTTCAAGTTTGTGACGAGTCACAAAGTTTGTAGATAATAAGTAGCTTTAAATATGGTGGAGGGTAGGCTTAGTCACTATTGTTATATTTTTGAGTTGCTAGGGTTAAGTTATATTTTTGAGTTGCTAGGGTTAAGTTATATTTTTGAGTTGCTAGGGTTAAGTTATATTTTTGAGTTCCAATATATACATAAGGCCCATAGTACTTGAGTATGTTTATCCTTATTTATTTATTGAATTTTATTCCTAGTGCTACAAGTGGGAGTACTTATAAATTAGTGCACTAGTCACATTTAAATAATCCTATAAAAATTTAAACAGAAATTATATATATGATTAATACAATGATTATAATAATAATAATAATAATAATAATACTTATGTACTAAACATTAAAATGGAAATAAAAAATTGTATATAATTATGGGCATTACTCTCTGCAACCTCACTCACAATGTAATTGTCATCGTTATCGCCATTATTATTATACTTTGATACCGAAGGTCTCATAGTATATTGGTTTTGTGCAATGTCCGTCATGGTGTCTGTCTGTCCGTCTGTCCGTCTGTCCGTCCGTATGAACGCAACTTTTTTCGACACCCGTAAAGCTAGAGACTTGAAACTTTGCAATTATGTTTATCCATAGAAGGTACAGATAAAGTGTCAAGATTGGGTTGCCACGCCTACTAGGAGGCTGGGAAATCGATAAATTCGATAACTGAAAACCGATAAAACCAAATATTTCTCACATTCTTACAGCTAGAGTTACCAAATTTTGCACGCAGATAGCTAGTCATGTCCCTGAAAAAACTGCATCAAAATTTTGGATGCCACGCCCACTCCTTCCGCCCCCATCATCCCTGCTCCTTGAAATTGGAAACGCCTATAGTTTTCACATTTTTTGGGCTAGAGGCACCAAATTTTGTGGCAAGATAGATATTGACGTTCCCCAATAATATTCACCAAAATTGTGGATGCCACGCCCCCTGATTCCGCACCCATCCCCCCTTCTCCATGAAATTGGAAACGCCTATAGTTATCACATTTTTTGGGCTAGAGCCACCAAATTTTGTGTCAAGATAGATATTGACGTTTCCCAAAAAAATTCATCAAAATTTTGGATGCCACGCCCCCTGATTCCGCCCCCATCCCCCTTCTCCATGAAATTGGAAACGCCTATAGTTTTCACATTTTTTGGGCTAGAGCCATCAAATTTTGTGTCAAGATAGATATTGACGTTCCCCAAAAAAATGCATCAAAATTTTGGATGCCACGCCCCTAATTCCGCCCCCATCCCCTCTTCTCCATGAAATTGGAAACGACTATAGTTTTCACATTTTTTGGGCTAGAGCCACCAAATTTTGTGTCAAGATAGATATTGACGTTCCCCATAAAAATGCATCAAAATTTTGGATGCCACGCCAGTAATTCCGCCCCCATCCCCCATCTCCATGAAATCGGAAACACCTATAGTTTTCACATTTTTTGGGCTAGAGCCACCAAATTTTGTGTCAAGATAGGTACTGACGTTCCCCATCAAAAATTGGATGCCACGCCCCCTAATTCCGCACCCATCCCCCTTCTCCATGAAATTGGAAACGCCTATAGTTTTCACATTTTTTGGGCTAGAGCCACCAAATTTTGTGTCAAGATAGATATTGACGTTCCCCAAAAAAATGCATCAAAATTTTGGATGCCACGCCCCTAATTCCGCCCCCATCACCCCTTCTCCATGAAATTGGAAACGACTATAGTTTTCACATTTTTTGGGCTAGAGCCACCAAATTTTGTGTCAAGATAGATATTGACGTTCCCCATAAAAATGCATCAAAATTTTGGATGCCACGCCAGTAATTCCGCCCCCATCCCCCCATCTCCATGAAATCGGAAACACCTATAGTTTTCACATTTTTTGGGCTAGAGCCACCAAGTTTTGTGTTAAGATAGGTACTGACGTTCCCCATCAAAACTTGGATGCCACGCCCCCGATTCCGCCCCCATCCCCCCTTAACCAAGAAATTGGAAACGACTATAGTTTTCACATTTTTTGGGCTAGAGCCACCAAGTTTTGTGTTAAGATAGGTACTGACGTTCCCCATCAAAACTTGGATGCCACGCCCCCTAATTCCGCCCCCATCCCCCTTTTCCATGAAATTGGAAACGCCTATAGTTTTCACATTTTTTGGGCTAGAGCCACCAAATTTTGTATCAAGATAGGTACTGACGTTCCCCATCAAAACTTGGATGCCACGCCCCCTGATTCCGCCCCCATCCCCCCTTCTCCATGAAATTGGAAACGCCTATAGTTTTCACATTTTTTGGGCTAGAGCCACCAAATTTTGTGTTAAGATAGGTACTGACGTTCCCCATCAAAACTTGGATGCCACGCCCCCTAATTCCGCCCCCATCCCCCTTCTCCATGAAATTGGAAACGCCTATAGTTTTCACATTTTTTGGGCTAGAGCCACCAAATTTTGTATCAAGATAGGTACTGACGTTCCCCATCAAAACTTGGATGCCACGCCCCCGATTCCGCCCCCATCCCCCCTTAACCAAGAAATTGGAAACGACTATAGCTTTCACATTTTTTGGGCTAGAGCCACCAAAATTTTCTGTCAAGATAGGTACTGACGTTCCCCATCAAAACTTGGATGCCACGCCCCCTGATTCCGCCCCCATCCCCCCTTCTCCATGAAATTGGAAACGCCTATAGTTTTCACATTTTTTGGGCTAGAGCCATCAAATTTTGTGTCAAGATAGATATTGACGTTCCCCAAAAAAATGCATCAAAATTTTGGATGCCACGCCCCTAATTCCGCCCCCATCCCCTCTTCTCCATGAAATTGGAAACGACTATAGTTTTCACATTTTTTGGGCTAGAGCCACCAAAATTTTCTGTCAAGACAGGTACTGACGTTCCCCATCTAAACTTGGATGCCACGCCCCCTGATTCCGCCCCCATCCCCCCTTCTCCATGAAATTGGAAACGCCTATAGTTTTCACATTTTTTGGGCTAGAGCCACCAAATTTTGTGTTAAGATAGGTACTGACGTTCCCCATCAAAACTTGGATGCCACGCCCCCTAATTCCGCCCCCATCCCCCTTCTCCATGAAATTGGAAACGCCTATAGTTTTTACATTTTTTGGGCTAGAGCCACCAAATTTTGTATCAAGATAGGTACTGACGTTCCCCATCAAAACTTGGATGCCACGCCCCCGATTCCGCCCCCATCCCCCCTTAACCAAGAAATTGGAAACGACTATAGCTTTTACATTTTTTGGGCTAGAGCCACCAAAATTTTCTGTCAAGATAGGTACTGACGTTCCCCATCAAAACTTGTATGCCACGCCCCCTGATTCCGCCCCCATCCCCCCTTCACCAAGAAATTGGAAACGCCTATAGTTTTCACATTTTTTGGGCTAGAGCCACCAAATTTTTGTGAAGATAGATATTGACGTTCCCCATAAAAATGGATCAAAACTTTGGATGCCACGCCCACACCTTCCGCCCCCACCCCCGCCGATGTCAAAACGGTTATGCGAGTATCTTCCACATTTTTTGAACTAGAGTCACCAAATTAGGTAGGAAGATATATGGTGACATCTACAAAAGATCTGCATGAAAAATTTGGATGCCACGCCCACCTCTGCCGCCCACTATTTAAAATCGGAAATTTCGATATCTCTTATAGTTTTTAAGCTAGAGCCCTTAAATTGGTAGAAAGATAGAATGCAGCATCTACCAAAGATGTGCATCAAAATTTTGGATGCCACGCCCACCTAAGCCACCCGCCTTATAAAATCGGAATCGGCTATATCTCTAACAGTTTTTGAGCTTGAGCCACCAAACTTTTTATGAATATAGATGGTGACAGTTAAAAACTTTTGATTCAAAAATTTGGATGCCACGCCTACCTCTGCCGCCCACCTTTTAAATTTGGGAGTTAAGTTATCTTCCACAGCTTTTGAGCTAAAGTCACCAAATTTGGTAACATGATAGCTGGCGATGTTTACCACATGGCCCACTCCCTTCGCCCCTGCATTCTCCCTTATCAACCGTTCTTTTACTGGTATCAAAGTATTCCGCAGTCGGTTGCGTCCGACTGCAACGTTTTTACTTGTTTTTATTTTTTTTACTAATGAAGAAAAATCAACATCATTAGCTATGTTGTTGTAAATGGCTTTTTAGCCTGATTCGAAAACTTGATGTGCTTCTAATAGTCTTAATCTCAAGTGGCAACTGATTCCAAAGTCGAGCAACCCATATAAAGAAGTGCCTGTCGGAGGATGCAAGTTTAATTCTGGGACAAACAATATTGCAGGTCCTTAAAGATACCGCAAAGCGTAATTTGTCATATAAGTAATCAGGCGTTTTTGTAATTATGATCTGATGGAGTAAAGTTAAAGTTTTATATCTAGTCCAGTTTTTTAAGTCTAAGTCAAAAATACGATTTGTAAAACATGTAACATGGTCATATCGTTTGAGTCCAAAAACATAACGTGCTATACTATTTAAAGCTACTTTTATCTTCTGCTGACTAGCAATATCACAGATGGCAAAGATTTCAATACCATAAAACAAAACTGGTGTAACTACAGCTTTCGCGATAGTCATTCTTGTATTAATCGGCAGCCAGGGCTGTGTTAGCACAAGCTGCCGGAGAACACCATATGTCTTACCCACAGCCTTATTGACCTGGTCTTTCCATGTTAGTGTATTGTTAAATGTTATTCCTAGATTATCAGCCTTTTCCACATACGCAATATCTACATTATCAACACAGAGTTTACTTAAATTGTTAACATTTAGTTTTTTCTTATACATTATGATACATTTACACTTTGACGGGTTCAAACGAAGGCCATTGCTACTTGCCCATTTACATACACGTAACAGATCATTATTACATAGCATGATACATTGGTTAATCTGACTAACAGGACGACTTACATATAATTGGACATCATCAGCGTACATATGGGCTTCACACATGGACAGAACACTTGGGAGATCATTAACATAAATTGTAAAAAGTAGAGGACCTAGAATTGATCCCTGTGGAACACCACGTGTTGTTACCACAATGTCGGAGGTAGAATCCTGAACAACTACAGCCTGTTTTCTATTTCTTAAATATGAGTCCATTAACTTAACTGCAGTTGTGGAGAAGTTATAAAGTCTGCTTAACTTCGTTGTCAAAATTTCGTGGTTAACCGTGTCAAAAGCCCTACTAAAGTCAAGAAGTGTTAATAGAGTAACTTCACTATTGTCCATATGACTTCTTATGTCCTCAACAATTTTTAAAATTGCGGTTGTACAACTTTTCTTTTTCCTAAACCCAGATTGTTTGTTGCTAATTAAGTTGTTGGTGTCCATAAAAGTTGAAATTTGGTTTGCCAATAATTTTTCAAAAACTTTGGACAAGAATGGCAATATAGCTATCGGTCTAAACTCATCCTTGCCTTTTGGGATGGGCGTAATCTTAGCGATTTTCCACATCTCAGGAAATGTGGACGTGGTTATTGCATAATTTAGAATGTGCGTTATATGACCTAAAATTAGTGGAAGTATTATTTTTACAAACTTTGGGTTAATATCATCTAATCCACACGCATTTGACTTAATTTTAAAGATTGACTCAAGTACATCACATTGACTAACACTAACAAATTTGAAACAGCTAGTACAATTTAACGACACAGAGTTTATGTACGGATTACATGTTTCTGGACGAACATTGACATTTACAAAACTACCATTAAGAACATTTACATCCAAGTCGCCATTTATCACAGATTTTGCCTTTCCAATTCCAACGTTCTTCAACTCCTTCCATAATTTTTGCGTGGAATTTATATTGTCAAACTTTAAACCATAATGTCTACGCTTAGCACTACTGATCAAGTCATTTACATTACGCCTAGCAGTCTTAAAAAGTTGGAATATTTGGTCAGTCTTATAACGTTTCCACCTCTCGTAAAGCTTGTCCCGGTGTTTTATTGCACTTGTTATATCACTGCTAAGCCATGGATTTAGCTTCGGCTTAATAACTAAGGTCCTAAGCGGTACATGCTTATTGTGCAAATATTCAATATTAGTTTGTAACAATCCTAAATGGGTGTCAACCGACGGAAGGAAGTATAGACTATTCTTGGGAAACGGGACCCATTTACAACAGAGAGACTACAAGGGAGAGAAAAGCCGCAGCAGCAGCAGCAGAAGAAGCCAAACGGCGCGGGCATCGGCCATAGCAGAGGACAGCACAACCAGACGACGCCGACAGCGCAGCCACCCGCAGCAGCAGAATGGCACAAGTGAAACGGCTCGGGCAGCGGCCACAGCAGAGAGCGAGAGCGAGAGCAAAGCCACCCGCAGCAGCAGAATGGCACAAGTCAAACGGCGCGGGCAGCAGCCACAGCAGAGAGCGAGAGCGAGAGCAAAGCCACCCGCAGCAGCAGAATCGGCACGAGCCAAACGGCGCGGGCAGCGGCCGCAGCGACGGCATGCCGAAAAAGGGTTGACGATCGAAATCAAAACTCCAGAGCGATCAGTCTAGTTTGGGTGGCCGTGGTTGGAAGTCGAAATAAGCTCGAGAAGAAACAAAAGAATAGCCAAGGGAAGACAGCACGAGGACAACAAGGACTACGAGGGAACTACGAGCAATACGAAGAGCAGGACAACGAAGGATATACAAGACAAGGATACACACACCGCAACCATGGGGCCAGCGTAAACACACACATAAACACGGCACGCTGGAGACACCGAGCACACACACACACACACACACACACACAGAATTGTTACACGTGGTGCCAGGGTAAGCGAGTCCAAGCGACTATTCCCCCCCTTCTCACGACTTTGTCTGGTGCGAATAGGTAGGGCCTTAGGCAATCCTGTGAAAGAAAAAAATAGATAAAAACAAAGAATAACAATGAAACCAGTGCTATCGCGAATTAATTCTAACGAGTCAAGCAAAGTGAGAAAGTGATAGTGCAAAATACGGTGCGTGTGGCTTACCCACCGCTTGAGACTCCGCTGACTGTACGCCGGTCAATACCGCGACAGTCCGTAAAGTTTTCAAGCGGCGCATGCCTATCTCCGAACTTGGTGCAGCCTAGGTTAATACCAGGGGCATTCGAGTCGGAGTCGGCAGGGGTGGCTACACTGCCGCAACGGCACTTGGACGAATCACCGGAACACCGGTGTCGGCCCTAATTTCACTACGCACCTTATCCGAGCACGGTGTCTCTGTGGCCCTGGAGAGACTGAACTACCTCAGCCATAGAAAAAGCTACCTTACAGGTGGCGCCCGAGCAGGGACTCTGGGATTGTGGTGTTTCATATATACACTGCGCGTCATCAGGTTAGCGCCCCCCTTTACACTCATTTTTTTTTGCTTTTTATACCCCTAACCCATAAAATGGGTAAAAGGGGTATATTGGTTTTGTGCAAAAGTATGTAACAGGCAGAAGGAACCATCTCCGACCCCATAAAGTATATATATTCTTGATCAGCATCAACAGCCGAGTCGATAAAGCCATGTCCGTCCGTCCGTCCGTCTGTCCGTCCGTCTGTATGAACGCGTCGATCTCAGAGACTACAAGAGCTAGAGACTTCAGATTTTGAATATAAGTTCTCCTATACCATGAGCGGAACAAGTTTGTTTCAAATTATCGATAATTTTTCTAGTTTCCGATATACACATGGAATCGATTACAAAAAAATCGCGAAATGTAAAAATGGGGATTGAAATAATGGATAACGAAAGTTTCATCGAAATCGGTTTAGAAACACCAGAGATATCGAAGATTGAAGTTTAGGTCACAGATGCATACTGACAATGACTGTACGCGTTATGTACAGGGTTCGGGGTATCTCCTAGTCGGGAAATCTCGACTAGAGCCTTCTTACTTGTTTCTCTTTGCCTCTTGCACTCAACTTCTTAGTTTTTGTTTTGATATTGCTATCGTCACGTGAGATCTCTCTCATAATGAAATAAAGCGCGAGAGAAGAACCGTTATGTTTTATTTTCTATTCTGCTTTATTTTCGCAAAGAATGCGTGCACTTATTTTGCGTCATCAGATTAGCGCCGCCAAATGCAATTTTAGTTATCTTGCTTATTTTGGCAATTGCAGTCACCAAATTTTTGTGAAGCTCAAAGCATTCAATATCTTTAAATAAAAGTACAGTATGGGTAAAGGAAAAGTTTTATCTTTGGTTGAAAAATCAAAGATTGAGGCATACTTTGAATCTGGACTATCCTACCATAAAATTGCTGAAAAGACGGGAAGACTCAGAAAAACAATTGCCAATTTTCTTAAAAATAAGGAAAGCTATGGAAAAAACTACAAAGGCGGCAATAATCAAGTGATTTCACAAGCAGATAGAAGAGCAATACTTCGGGAAGCTTCGAATTCTCACGAATCGACCACCAAGATTAGGGAAAAAAGCGGTGTTAAGGTGAGCTTATCAACGGTCCAAAGAGTAATTAAGAAAGCTAATCACTTAAAGAGACGGAAATTAAAAAAAAAAACCACGACTCAATATGCTGAGAAAAGAAATGCGCTTTAGTTTTGCCCGAGCGCACATGACTTGGTCTACCCAATGGCAGCATGTTGTCTTTTCAGATGAAAAAAAATTTAATTTGGAAGGACCTGATGGCTATAATTATTATTTTCATGACCTACGCAAAGAGGAGCATCACTTGGACCGCTTGCACAGCCGGGTGGGGGGGTTATGGTGTGGGGAGCAATATCTTACTACGGCACTTGCGAGCTTCAATTTTTGACATCGCGCATGAACGCACAGGACACGGTGTTAAAAACGGCTTTTCCGCATTTCCAAAACCTTTTTCAAAACCTGCAGTGGACTTTCCAGCACGATAATGCTCCAATTCACACCGCCCGATCCGTAAAGTCATGGATTCAGGGCCAACAAGTTGATCTCATGGAGTGACCACCATACTCACCCGACCTTAACATCATTGAAAACGTCTGGGGATGGTTGGTCAGGAAAGTGTATGAGTCCGGAGAGCAGTATAGTACAAAGACGGAGTTAATCGAAGGTATCAAACACGCTTGGTCAACCATATCATTGAATTATATTGAACAACTTTATAATTCATTTCCTAATCGAATTTTTGAAGTAATTTCAAACAAAGGCGGGACTACGCACTACTAATATTACTTAAAATTTATAAAAAATTTAATATACAGGTGTTATAAACTACCAATATTGGTCATCAACTTAATTAAATTGAATTTAACGCAGGGGGCGCTAACCTGATGACCAAATTTTTGTTACATATTTTTTGTGCCTTTCTCAAAAACATTTATTAAAAAATATTCCTTATTGTTACAGTAGCCATTGTTGTTTTATTTTGAAGAGAAATGGATGTAGCACAATATAAAAAAATTTTAAAGCTGGAGCTCTGATGGTTTAGATTTTTATTGAGCATTGAAGGTGAGTGTAAAAGGGGGCGCTAACCTGATGACGCGCAGTGTATATATATTTTTTTTTCGGAAAGGGACACCGAAATAGTCTAAAAAGCTAAAGCGAGGAAAAGCGTGCATAGGTAGTGATTTTTTCCAGCAGAAAATCAGTAGTGGTGGTCCTGCAGGGCTGCGCAATAGGCAGTGGTCATACAGGGGTATTAACATAGCGGGTCCATACAGCTGCATATACACACGTACACATATTGCAAGGCGGCCGGGAAAAACGCCGTTAGCCTAGTCTGTTGTCGTTTACTATGCATCTGCATACGCGGTCACGTAGGCACAGTTTTACAAGCATTGGCAGTCATGGTAAATGCGCATATACATACAGGGTGCACATAATCGCTTTCGCTTAAGTTTGGTTTTGTAGTATTCGCTAACGTTCGCCGGTCCGCTTGCACATTGAAACACTGTCACGTGGGTACAGTTTTGCAAGCATCGGTAACCACCGTGGGCAAAACGAGGCCACATTAGTTTTCTTGGGCTACGATCGCGTGCTACCCTGTTAGCAGCATTTGGTACAGTTTTATGCAGAGTTTGTAGGTACAGTTGAAGGAGCACTGTGAAAACCCACGACACGTGGGCACAGTTTGAAAGTCACTGGGATTTTTTTTTAGATTTTTTATTTTTGCACAGGGGTGTCGGCACGTTTTTTTTTGCAGCTTGCACAGTTTGGCAAGCACTTACATGTACCGGGTAAGGGTATGCGCGCTAACATGCACATTTATGGGCAGACCCAAAAGAAATTTTAAATAAAGAGAAAAAAAATAAATATATAAAAAAAAAGGGGTTACTGCCGATATATGTATATGTGTGTGTGCACGTATTAATTTTTTTGAAAAAAAGGGGTAAACCGGTACATGGGGAAAATGCATCAACAGGAGTAAACGTGGTCGGGTAAATAGTTTTTTTTCGAGCACACGAGGCGATGCAGCGTACGAGTACATAGACAGCGCAGAGGTACATATATTTAGGACAATATATATGTTTTGATATCTACGACGAGGAGCAGAGAGAGAGCAGAGAGAGAGAGGAGTTTTGTCGCATCCACAAATGACAGAGGAGGGAGGCGGACGACGCGAAGCTCGTGAACCCTCGGTCGCGATCATTCGTGGGCGACCAGAATAGTACAAATTGAGCCATCACGGCACAGTAGAGGAGAGTCGACCCAGAACCTTCAAAGTGTGAACATCGTGCCTAGTATTCATTTATTTTATTATTGTCTAACGAGTCTACCAGGAGCAAAGGACACAGGACCAACACTAGTACAGCAAGGATACTAGTCGGGCATCCACAACCAAGCACAGGACATCGCACAGGACTAACACTAGTACAGCAGGGATACTAGTCGGGTATTCACAACCAGGCACAGGACATCGCACAGGACTAACACTAGTACAGCAGGGGTACTAGTTGAACATTAGAAGCCGAGGCACAGGATACGAGCTAGTATACAGCAAGGATACTAGCCGTACATCAGTAAACAATGCATAGGACATCGGCACAGCTGGAACCAGGACCCAGGAGCAGGCTACGCATAGCAAGCATGGTTGGAGTAGCATGGATATCGTACAGGCGGAAGGCGGAACTGGAGGCATTCGCTGACGAATTTGGATTTGGTCGTGAAGGCACCGTGGAAGAACTTCGAGGCCGTATGTCTGCGTTTGTGGGTCGTGGTGGCCACTCAGCGACCATCCAGGCGCGCTTAGAGGAACTCGAAGCCGTTTTTGGAAAAGCCCGGACGCCCGACACCAAGCCAGACACCCAACAACGAACTCGGAGCCTGTCGCCTACCACAAGTGGGAACGGATCCCATGCAGAAAAGAACACGACGAGTTTACCGGAGCAACGAGTGGCACCTAGCAGGTCTCCGCCACGGGAACCAGGCAGCCCGGGTATGCAGTACCTTAGCATACCGGTGCCGGTTCAACACCAGCGCTTGTCACGAACACACGAGAAGGTAACATCGGCGATGCTACCAAGCCGACACGACGTCTCTGGAGCCATGGGAGTAGAACGCATGCAGCGCTGGGGAGTCACGTTTGACGGTACCACAGACCCCTTACGATTTATCGAGCGTTTGGAGGAGCGAGCCATATCACACCGCGTGGACACCCGAAACTTGGCCCAGGGGGTACCAGAACTTTTACACGGTACCGCCGAGGACTGGTTCCGCACAAGCCACTTGCAGGGTGAACCATGGAGCGTGTTCCGGAGGGAATTTCTGGAATTTTTCCTACCGCCGAGGTATTTCCAGAGGTTAGAAGATGAGATCAGGATGCGCTACCAGAGGGAAAACGAAGGCTACAAACAGTATCTAGTGGACATTCGCCTCATGATGAACCGCGCTGGTTACTCAGAAGCCCAAGAACTAGAAAGGGTGTATGAAAACCTTCTGCCGGAATATCAGTTGTACGTGAGACGAATGGACTTCCGCACGTTTAAGCAGTTGACCCAACTAGTGGTCAATTTTGAAGTCACCCGGGAACGAGAGCACCTACGTCAGGCAAGGAGCAAGGCAAGCAACGAGCGGATAGTGCGCTCAACTGGACCAGCAGGCGGTGCAAAGCGGGAAACAGCGGCAAGTCTTAGAACTAACACGCCATGGGCGGCTTCGCAGACCACAGCGCCCTCAACCGAAGGGAACCAGGAAGGTACATAAGGCCCGGTCAACCATGAACAACCTGTGGACACACGTAGTGCTTGTCGGAACTGCGGAATAGTTGGTCACTTCGCGAGGGAATGTCGTGGAGCGCGAATCCTATTCTGTTGGAACTGTGGTCGCCGAGGAGTGAGGACCGTTGACTGTTGCCAAGTACAGGGGCCGGGAAACGCCCAGCGCCTCTCATCAAACCCGGAACAGGTGAGAGTGCCGACGAGCGAGTTCCGGAACTAGCGGGCGTTATCCGTTTGAAGGATGGCAGGCTTGCTGCAGAGACGCGCATCGAGACCGAGGCGAACAGAAAGCGAGACTTATCGAGACCCCGGCTAACAGAGGAGCGGTGAGGACGGTGATAGCCTTGGCAAATGGGACAAGGATGGAGCTAACGCGGGCGATCCAGGCCGAAGTACGACTCGGGCAAGCACGGGCTCGCATTCTGATGCTGGTTTTACCATCGGCCCTCGACGATGTGCTGCTCCGGTTGGACTTCTTCAGCGCCATCAATGCCAAGTTGCAGGTGGGAGGCCTACTCATCCCGTTGAGCATACCAAATCCGAAGTCTGCAGAGCATCACCAAGCAACCGATCCGAAGCCAAACAACGATCCCAGCCGGGTACCGAGCAGTGGTAGCCACCAATGTGGCGATGTCGTCCAGCGGGCAACACAGCGAGCCACCAGGAAAGACACAGCGAAGCACAGCCAAGGCGACGCCTGCAACCGCGAGGCGGTCGCCAACACAAGCACAGAGGGAACAAAGACGACGAAGCACAGCCAGGGCGACGCCTGCAACCGCGAGGCGGTCGCCAACACAAGCACAGAGGGAACAAAGACGACGAAGCACAGCCAGGGCGACGCCTGCAACCGCGAGGCGGTCGCCAACACAAGCACAGAGGTAACAAAGACGACGAAGCACAGCCAGGGCGACGCCTGCAACCGCGAGGCGGTCGCAAATCCAAGACAGAGAAGACGAAGAACCAGAGCAAGGGCGACGCCTGCAACCGCGAGGCGCTCGCAAACAGCAAGAGTACGAGGAACCAGAGCAAGGGCGACGCCTGCAACCGCGAGGCGCTCGCAAACAGCAAAGATACGACGATGCAAAGCCAGGGCGACGCTTGCCACCGCGAGGCGGTCGCCAACACCAGCACCGAGACGACGAGGAACCAGGGCACGGGCGACGCTTGCAACCGCGAGGCGCTCGCAAATAGCCAGAATCGGATACAAAGCCAGGACGGCGCTCGCAACCGCGATGCGACCACGACGATGGGGCGTGACAAGACTTGGGGAGGCGCTCTGGGCCCTGCACGGCTGAGAGCTACCAAAAGGAACCCCTTTCGTACCAGACCAAAAAGCCAGGAATCCAAGGAAAGATCTGAACCACGAGGGATAATAGCCAGCATAACGGATGCGTTGTCAACGGGTGAGTTTGCAAAACCCGACGACGAGGCAACAAGGGGTGACGAGACCCAACCAGCCGCCACCAGCCAGCCCGAAACAGGCAAAGCCGGGTCGATGGCGCCGTGGGAACAACAATTCCTAGAGGAGGAATTGTCCAAATTCGATGGCATGACAGGCGTGTCCAACATCGCGGAACACGTCATAGTCATGCGCGACGAGCGCCCCATAAAGCAAAGGTACTATCCTCGGAACCAAGCGATGCAAGGGATAATCCACGCGCAAGTGGACGAGCTGCTACGGGACGGATGCATCGAGCCTTCCAAAAGCCCACACAGTGCACCTATTGTGTTGGTGGGCAAGAAGACTGGGGAAACACGCATGTGTGTGGACTTCCGCCAGCTCAACGCGAAATCAGTACCGGATGCATACCCTCTGCCAAGGATAAGCTCCATCTTGGAGAGACTACGGAACGCGAAGTATATCAGCACGTTAGATTTGAAGAGCGCGTACTGGCAGATACCCATGGCCAAGGCAACTCGCGAATGTACAGCATTCACAGTACCAGGTCGAGGTCATTTCCAATGGCGTGTTATGCCATTTGGACTTCACTCGGCACCCGCCACGTTTCAGCGAGCACTCGACAGCGTCATCGGAGCGGATATGGAGCCCCATGCCTTCGCGTATCTCGATGACATCATCGTCATCGGGACAACGCTGGAGGAACACGTCAAGAATCTCAGAGAGGTTTTGAGGCGCTTACGACACGCCAACCTCAGGCTTAATCGGAAGAAATGCGCTTTCTTCAAGCGCAGGCTGGTGTATCTGGGACACGTCGTTAGCGAGAAAGGAATCCACACCGACCCGGAGAAGATCGCTGCGGTACAGCAGCTAGCAGCCCCTACTAGCTTACGAGAACTTCGCCGATGCCTAGGACTCGCTTCTTGGTACCGACGATTCGTTCCAAATTTTGCGGCAGTGGTGCAACCGATGTCCCAACTCCTTCGGAAAGGAAAGAAATGGATCTGGGAAACACAACAACAGCAGGCGTTCTTGAAACTCAAAGAGCTACTGACCGGAGCGCCAATACTCGCGTGTCCAGATATTACGAAGAAGTTTTCTCTGCAAACCGACGCTAGCGACTGCGGACTTGGAGGGGTGCTAACCCAGCAGAACGAAGACGGCGAGAGGGTCATCGCATACGTGAGCCGACGATTACAGAGGGCCGAGGAAAATTACTCCGCTACCGAGAAGGAGTGTTTAGCCATCGTCTGGGCTATCAGGAAACTGCGTTGCTACTTGGAAGGATACAGGTTCGACGTCGTGACGGACCACTTGGCCCTCAAGTGGCTCAACACGATAGAAAACCCCACGGGTCGAATTGCGCGTTGGGCACTGGAGCTGCAACAGTTCCAGTTTGATATACACTATAGGAAAGGACGACTGAACCTAGTGGCGGACGCTTTGTCGCGACAACCTCTTGAGGCCTTGCAGACAGCCATAGAGGAACCGAGCACATGCGCATGGGTACAGCGACGCACGCGAGAGATGCAGCAGCAACCAGAGAAATACCTGGATTATTCACTGGAGAACGGACAACTGTATAGGAATGTAGGACAACGACCGCTGGAGGAAGATTTCATACCTTGAAAGCTGTGTGTGGGCAAGGAACAACGGCAGCGCGTGTTGCAGGAGTGCCACGACCAGCCAACTTCGGGACATCTGGGGATACGCAAGACAACGGCACGAGTGTGTCAAAGATATTACTGGCCAGGAATTTTCAGGGACGTCGCCCGCTACGTAAGGAGATGATCCGGCAACCAGGGCAAAACAACTACTGGACATTTTCCAGACAGCGAGGGATAATACTCAGCGAGCATCGGCGGAACAGGGTCGTCATTACAATCTACGGAGACGGGATTGGAGACCGGCCATCGGCAGCTTGGTACTAGTGAAGCAGCATGTACTCCCGAAAGCCACCGACGGGTTTGCCGCCAAACTAGCCCCACGTTTTGAGGGCCCGTATAAGGTAATCAAATTTATTTCTGCCAACATAGTCAGAGTCCGGCACACGGAAACCGGTCAACGACGTACCACTGGGGTAGCCGATTTGAAAGCCTTTCGGCAGCAAGACGACGAGGAAACTCATAACAGCGAGTGCGGTGAGCACCCGTACAACCACGACATGAATATCCCTAATGAAAATGGGGAAACCACGACCTAGCAATTGAACCAGGGGGGGGCCGCCATTGAGGCAGAGTAGGCTAAGAAATGTAATAAGTAGTATTATACGATAAGTTATTGTCAAGTTTCAAACATCGCACCAGACTATTGTCCTGTAGAGCATAGTCTGTCCATAGTCTCAGGGATATAACCTCGTTTATATTCCACAGTACCCCAACAAGAAAACCAGTGAGAAAACATGGAGGACGGCGAGGAGCCACGACGGCAGTGGGCAGCAGAGCGGCAACAACAGTGGGGCTGGGTTCCCCAATACCAGCGCCGATTCGAGGGACCACCGGATGAGGGCAACGAGGCCGAGCCCGCTCGGGGCAGGTCGCAGTTCGACGACTTAAGCACCGAGATGTGGCCCGACTCGCCAAGGGCACAACGGCGGCTCCTGTTCCCTTCCCCGGACTCTTGGCTGCTGCCGGACCCCGGAGACCCGGTAGTGCCTGTGGCTAGGGTCGCCGTGATCAGCGACGAGGTGGGCGTCTCAACGTCGCACCAGCAAGCAGCGACACCAGAAGGTGCACCAGACAAAACCGGGTCGCCGGACACCAGTCGTTCGGAAGCAGCGCGTTGCAAGCGTTACTCGGACCGTCGGTGGATATAGACGCGCTGGCCGACGAATTGTTGGAGGAGGAGGGGCGATGGGTGGAGGCGCCTGTCGAATGGTGCGCCGAAACCCCGAACCGTCTCATCCCTCGGATGCTGGCCAACACCATCCGGCTCAGCCAGGGGCAAGGAAATTGGCGTCGGCGTTATGTGGTCGAACTGGCGGAGGGAACATTCCGGGTAACAATTACCCCGTCCGGCAGCGTCACCATCCGTTTCCACCCGGGAAGAAAGGGGCGGGGGGGGGGGGTGTGACGAGTCACAAAGTTTGTAGATAATAAGTAGCTTTAAATATGGTGGAGGGTATGCTTAGTCACTAATGTTATATTTTTGAGTTGCTAGGGTTAAGTTATATTTTTGAGTTGCTAGGGTTAAGTTATATTTTTGAGTTCCAATATATACATAAGGCCCATAGTACTTGAGTATACTTGGGAAACGGGACCCATTTACAACAGAGAGACTACAAGGGAGAGAAAAGCCGCAGCAGCAGAATGGCACGAGCCAAACGGCGCGGGCATCGGCCATAGCAGAGGACAGCACAACCAGACGACGCCGACAGCGCAGCCACCCGCAGCAGCAGAATGGCACAAGTCAAATGGCGCGGGCAGCGGCCGCAGCAGAGAGCGAGAGCGAGAGCAAAGCCACCCGCAGCAGCAGAATGGCACAAGTCAAATGGCTCGGGCGGCGGCCACAGCAGAGAGCGAGAGCGAGAGCAAAGCCACCCGCAGCAGCAGAATGGCACGAGCCAAACGGCGCGGGCAGCGGCCGCAGCGACGGCATGCCGAAAAAGGGTTGACGATCGAAATCAAAACTCCAGAGCGATCAGTCTAGTTTGGGTGGCCGTGGTTGGAAGTCGAAATAAGCTCGAGAAGAAACAAAAGAATAGCCAAGGGAAGACAGCACGAGGACAACAAGGACTACGAGGGAACTACGAGCAATACGAAGAGCAGGACAACGAAGGATATACTAGACAAGGATACACACACCGCAACCATGGGGCCAGCGTAAACACACACATAAACACGGCACGCTGGAGACACCGAGCACACACACACACACACACACACACACACACACACACACAGAATTGTTACACGTGGTGCCAGGGTAAGCGAGTCCAAGCGACTATTCCCCCCCTTCTCACGACTTTGTCTGGTGCGAATAGGTAGGGCCTTAGGCAATCCTGTGAAAGAAAAAAATAGATAAAAACAAAGAATAACAATGAAACCAGTGCTATCGCGAATTAATTCTAACGAGTCAAGCAAAGTGAGAAAGTGATAGTGCAAAATACGGTGCGTGTGGCTTACCCACCGCTTGAGACTCCGCTGACTGTACGCCGGTCAATACCGCGACAGTCCGTAAAGTTTTCAAGCGGCGCATGCCTATCTCCGAACTTGGTGCAGCCTAGGTTAATACCAGGGGCATTCGAGTCGGAGTCGGCAGGGGTGGCTACACTGCCGCAACGGCACTTGGACGAATCACCGGAGCACCGGTGTCGGCCCTAATTTCACTACGCACTTTATCCGAGCACGGTGTCTCAGTTCCCCACTCTCCTGATCCCAGCAACCTACAAATTTCTTGTAAGGTGGCCCTGGAGATGAGCTACCTCAGCCATAGAAAAAGCTACCTTACAAGTTTGTCAGAGCCATTTTCTGACATTCTCCACCTTTTTCAAAGAAATTCCTCACGAAAAGAACATTAAGCAAAATATACTTGAAAAATGCATTTCTGAAACTAACAAAATGTTTCCAGATTGGTTTAGTAAAGATTTGCCATGTTTTCAACATAAGGTTACGATGTTGGACTTTCTTATAGAAAAAGATAGAAAAAGAAAGTGTGAGAATCCGTCAAACAAGCATGACCCACAGTAAAGGAAATACGCACATTTAAATGTGTAATTTTTAATTTTTTTATAGAACTAATCTCTTATTATATGGTGTTGGTTTTTGCATGTAATATTTTAATACATGCTGTTTGCATGTTATATTTTAATATTTCCTGTTTGAGTAGTTAGTCATTTATTAACTTATATAAGTATATAGTTTGTTAGTTATACATTTATGTATAACTCTCTGTCAACATACAGAGGTATGTTGATTATTAATATTAATCATGTTACAATGGAGAATATACCTCAAGGGAAAACCAGCAGAAAAATGGTTAATGCGCCGCATGTAGTACCTCTATGGTGGTGTGGAAATCTACATTTTAATTTACCCCCTGTATTCATAATATCTTTTAGTAAATTTAAAACAATTAAATCATAAAAATGTTTGAAGACATGCTTTTATACGCTTTTTGCATACATTTGTAATAGATTTTAATTAATAAAAATAAAAAAATAAAAACATACAAAAAAGTAGGTCTTCGGTCGGGGTTTGAACCCACGACCTTCGCCCTTTGAAGCGCCAGTCTTCTCTTCGTGCCACCATAGCTTATGAATTGCTGCAGTCACATTAGTTACTTAAGCAAAAGAAAAAACTGTTTTTCGTGGCTTTTACATGTATTGTCATCTGAGACACATCGTTGCTGGAAATTAAAGAGCTCTACCTAGTTGAAAAATTGTTGAAAATTTGATTACAAGTTAAATAAAAACATGTTATAAAACAATAATAATTTTTATATTTTTTATTTTATATGTATTATAAATCAATGTTTATTTTACAAATTTTTTCTTAATAATAATAATAAAAATAATAATGCAAAAATTTATAATAATAATAATACTACAAATAATAATTATAACACTTCTTTCCTTTCTATTTTCACACTTTCAATATAGTCTTCATTTTCTTTTTTCATTTGTTTTTGGTTTTTTTTTTAGAATTAATTTAACTGTTTTGGTTGAGCTGGCTATTTTGTTATGCAGCGTTCGCAGCTGGCGCTTCTTAAATTTACGCTGACGCTGCCGCTGCTTCTGTGGCTGACGCTCCTGCTGCCGCTGCTGTAGCTCAGCTGTCTGCCGCTGCTGCTGATGATGCAACTGCTCCTGCTGCTGCTGCTGCAGCAACTCCTCCTGCCGCTGCTGTAGCTCAGCTGTCTGCCTCTGCTGCTGCAGTAGCAACTGCTCCTGCTGCTGCTCTAGCAGTTGGTGCTGCTGCTGCTGCTCTTGAAACAGCTACTGTTGCTGTTGTAATATAGAGGGATGCTGCTGTGGCAGAATCAGCTGCTGCTGTGGCAGCACTTGGTGTTGATAATAAAATTGTGGCACTTGGCCCACCACAGGCAAACTGGAATTTACATAATTAAAATTCATACCGTGTGCTTCGTTTGCTTTCAGTTTCAAGAATGAAATGAAGCAATGCGAAAAAAATAACAGTAAAGTGAACATTTCAGTATTCTGCAAAATAGGATACAGTTATAAATTTACATTTCTGTTGCACTTGCGCTGGCTTGCGCTTGCTTCATTTTTTGGTAGGCAAACTTTGACGAGATTTTTGTTATTTTGTTTACAGCATATACATGTGTGTGTGTGTGTGTGTGTACATGTTTGCAAAGGCAGAACATTTTTATGTATGCGTTGCAATTGTCTTGTTAGCTATGACCTGCCTCAACTTTTAGAATTTTCTGCAATTTTCAACCAAGTTGAGGATACGAATAAAATTTATGTTATTATTTTTAAATTTTTATTTATTAATAATTCAAATACATTTGTATCGTTAAGAGGTGCATAATTGATAGTTTGTCCAATAATTATTTATATTTATACTTTGATACCGAAGGTCTCATAGTATATTGGTTTTGTGCAATGTCCGTCATGGTGTCCGTCTGTCCGTCTGTCCGTCTGTCTGTCTGTCCGTCTGTCCGTCTGTCCGTCTGTATGAACGCAACTTTTTTCGACACCCGTAAAGCTAGAGACTTGAAACTTTGCAATTATGTTTGTCTATAGGCGCGACAGATAAAGTGTCAAGATTGGGGTGCCACGCCTACTAGGAGGCTGGGAAATCGATAAATTCGATAACTGAAAACCGATAAAACCAAATATTTCTCACATTCTTACTGCTAGAGTTACCAAATTTTGCACGCAGATAGCTTATCATGTCCCTGAAAAAACTGCATCAAAATTTTTGATGCCACGCCCACTCCTTCCGCCCCCATCATCCCTGCTCCTTGAAACTGGAAACGCCTATAGTTCTTACATTTTTTGGGCTAGAGACACCAAATTTTGTGTCAAGATAGATATTGACGTTCCCCATCAAAACTTGGATGCCACGCCCCCTGATTCCGCCCCACCCCCCTTCTCCATGAAATTGGAAACGCCTATAGTTTTCACATTTTTTGGGCTAGAGCCACCAAATTTTGTGTCAAGATAGGTACTGACGTTCCCCGTCAAAACTTGGATGCCACGCCCCCTGATTCCGCCCCACCCCCCCTTCTCCATGAAATTGGAAACGCCTATAGTTTTCACATTTTTTGGGCTAGAGCCACCAAATTTTTTGTGAAGATAGATATTGACGTTCCCCAAAAAAATGCATCAAAATTTTGGATGCCACTCTAACCTCTGCCACCCGCCTTATAAAATCGGAATCGGCTATATCTTTAACAGTTTTTGAGCTAGAGCCACCAGACTTGGTAGGAAGATTGATAGTGACAGTTAAAAACATTTGATTCAAAATTTTGGATGCCACGCCCACCAAAGCCACCCGCCTTATAAAATCGGAATCGGCTATATCTTTAACAGTTTTTGAGCTTGAGCCACCAAACTTATTAGGAAGATAGATAGTGACAGTTAAAAACATTTGATTCAAAAATTTGGATGCCACGCCTACCTCTGCCGCCCACCTTTTCAATTTGGGAGTTAAGTTATCTGCCACAGTTTTTGAGCTAGAGTCACCAAATTTGGTAACATGATAGCTGGCGATGTTTACCACATGGGCCACTCCCTTCGCCCCTGCATTCCCCCTTATCAACCGTTCTTTTACTGGTATCAAAGTATTCCGCAGTCGGTTGCGTCCGACTGCAACGTTTTTACTTGTTTAATTATATAATTATGTATTTTCGACCCATGAAAGTAAGTAAATATTTTATGTCGATTGCCAATGTTCAAATTCAAAATTTGCCCGCATTTGTATCTGAATGCAAAAACCTAAAAAAAACAAGTAAGAAGGCTCTAGTCGAGATTTCCCGACTAGGAGATACCCCGAACCCTGTACATAACGCTTACAGTCATTGTCTGTATGCATCTGTGACTAAACTTCAATCTTCGATATCTCTAGTGTTTATTAACCGATTTCGATGACATTTTCAGAAAAGTTATATCGTTACCCATTATTTCAACCCCAATTTGTACATTTTCCAAATTCGATAAATTTTGTAATCGATTCCATGTGTATATCGGAAACGGAAATAGTTATCGAAAATCTGAAACAAACTAGTACTGCCTAGGACTTAGATGAGCTTATGTGCAAAATCTGAAGTCTCTAGCTTTTATAGTCTCTGAGATCGACGCGTTCATACATACGGACAGACGGACGGACGGACAGACTGACATGGCTATATCGACTGATGCTGATCAAGAATATATATACTTTATAGGGTCGGAGATGCTTCCTTCTGCCTGTTACATACTTTTGCACAAAAACATTATACCCCTTTTACCCATTTCATGGGTTCGGGGTATAAAAAGGCTTCCCAGACAGGCAATTTTTGTTTTGCACTCTCTGTTCATACATACTCTTTCGAGCTTTTAACGTATGACACTAGCAAACAATTTTGCAACACAACTACTTTACAGTTGAGCATTTACATACAAAAGATGCACACACATGCCGAAAGAGTATTCAGAACTGTGCTTCTGTTGTGATCTACTATTTATTTATATTTTAATAATTATTTTTTCACACAAATATTCTGAAAGAGTATAAATGGTTTATTATGTCGGTAGCTTGAAGAAAACCTTGGCTCGCGACAGCCGCATGCCAATAAAAAACCCTAGTGAACGCACACAAGTTTCAACGATCTCAAAAGAAGTTTGTATGTATTTGTATCTATGCATGCCTGCGTCGTAAGTGTGAATCACGCTCTTGGTCCCAAACCCAAAGAGCGGCTTAAAACTTGATCAGCGAGCGCGTCGCTCTTATGACTGCCGCTAGATATAAAATAATTTGAATGCTGTCATGCGCCTTTGTTGTTGCCCATTTACGCTCACTCTTTTGTTTATGCGAGCGCTCTGCATGTCAAACATAAATCTTAATATCCCAACGGAGAGAGAGCTCGGTGTCTGTTGCTTAGAGGAATAACTGTATGCTTTTTCCCACTTTATGTTTTTACATACAATGCACAGTGGTTCCGCACATAGGCCAAAAATCAAAACTAACGAGCAAAAAAAATTTGACAAAATGTAAACAATTTGTCCCTCTAATGTCCAGTCTTATTATTTGCAAACCGGTTTTCGCTAGAAATCTAACGGGACTTTCTAAAAAGAGAACTTAAAGCATGAACACGTGCTCACTTGCAAAGCGCAGCTGGGCGCAAGTCAAATATTTCAAAGCCAAAGCGCACTTCAAATTGGTCCGGCAGTCCCACAAGCTAACATATTGTATTTATTTGAAATGGATTTTAAAGATCAAGGTATTTATAATTGTTTAGTAATTTTGATTACAATTAATGTTCTATCTAATCTATTTGTTTGTTCCGTTAAGATTAGCTGCGGAAACTTGCGGATGTGCTTGTAATCGTTAATTTACTAACACGCCGTCATTTTTTTAAAGGTCAAATTTGCTCAGCGGAGCCTCTGTGTCGCCTGTTCATTGCGTTGTGTCTTTGTTTACGTCTTTCATGTTTGTGTACAGTTTTCAATGTTCATTTTAAAAAAAAAAATGTTATTAATGTTATATGAAATAAGTCATATTATTGTTGGTTTTTTTCTTTTTATTTTTATTTTACGTTTAAAGATGAAACGAATTATTGTATATTTTCACGCTTACATATTTATTTATGGTGCGCAAAAAAGGGTAGCAATGCAAACAAATTGCAACTAGTGATCGATGCTGTACAACATGATATTGAGAATAACGGCTTTTTACCTGTATTGACTAATACATACGTAAAAAATGAGCTTACTTTTGGAATCGTTACGATCGGAAAAGTGTTCAGTCCTTCAATATCAATGTGAAGGAAGGAGTGGGCGTGGCATCCAAAATTTTGATGCATATTTTTGGGGAACGTCAATATCTATCTTGACACAAAACTAAGTGGCTCTAGCCCAAAAATTGTGAAAACTATTGGCGTTTCCAATTTCATGGAGAAGGGGAGGATGGGGGCGAAATCCGGGGGCGTGGCATCCACAATTTTGATGCTTTTTTTTTGGGAACGTCAATATCTATCTTGACACAAAATTTGGTGGTTCTAGCCCAAAAAATTCGAAAACTATAGGCGTTTCGAATTTCAAGGAGCAGGCAGGATGGGGGCGGAAGGAGTGGGCGTGGTATCAAAAATTTTGATGCAGTTTTTTCTGGGACGTGACTAGCTATCTGCGTGCGAAATTTGGTAATTCTAGTTGTAAGAATGTGAGAAATATTTGGTTTTATCGGTTTCATGTTATCGATCTTATCGATTTCCCAGCCTCCTAGTAGGCGTGGCAACCAATTTTGACACTTTATCTGTCGCGCCTATCGACAAACATAATTGCAAAGTTTCAAGTCTCTAGCTTTACGGGTGTCGAAAAAAGTTGCGTTCATACAGGCGGACAGACGGACAGACACCATGACGGACATTGCACAAAACCAATATACTATGAGACCTTCGGCATCAAAGTATAAAAATGTAGACTTTATCATAGCCGAAAAACGTCACGTATTGCAACAAATATTGACATTTTAAATTCACTCCTTTTGCGGTCGGACCCATTTATAACTGGGTCCATTTGAAAAAAAGGATAAGACAACTTTACTTGATTCTGTATATGGCTTACTAGAGACATTATAAATTTATCTCTTATAAATAATGGATCTGTAAATTTCAATATATTAAATTGTTGTTATCTTGTTTCCTTTACTCTTTCCAATTTGTTTATTAATATCGATTTTGGGTGGTGGTGCTTGGATGATGGAAGAGGGAGGTGTTTATCAACAAATCATGTTCAACGCTTAACCTTGTTTTTTAAAAATATATTTTAAGAGACTTGTTCAAAATTTCTGCAGTCTAAGACCATTAGAATTATTTTTGGCCGCGCCTCCATACAAGCGGAACCACTGTGCAATGGTAAGGGAATTGGTTATGCATTTTAGTTTATTTTTAATGTGACCAAGAAAGTAACCATTTGGATCAGTGAGTTTTTTAGTATCTGAATTTCGTGTTCATTTAAAATACGTATTTAATTATAGTTACAAAAAAATTTAATTGCTTTTATTTAAATATTCAAATAACGATCAACGTAATTTAATTTCTTTTGTTGTTTTTTAACCCTCTTAGGCTACTTCCTTAAATAATTAAACAAATGTTGCCGAACAATTTTGTTTTAGGAAAACTGTTGTCACTGAGTTCAAAAATGGTGTAGAAGCTTTCGTTCACATGTAAGGTGAGAAAGAATGAATAAGTGCCTGAAGGCAGTTTTGGGGCTTCAAAGGAATAAAAATCGTTATTGCATAACTGAGAAAGAAATTATGTTTTATTATGATATTCGCAAAAACAATTTATGTTTGCTGTGCAGCATAAGTGCAAATTAAATTTTGAGCATATACACTGAGTTTGTGATGTTTTGCAGTGTTTGCACCACTTTCGACCCAACCAACGAGGAAAATGATTCAGCAGGTCATGCCGCAAATATGAAATTGGATGTTTAGATTTTTCAGCACGCTTTAACTCTGGTTGGGAAGGTTGGTGCGATAATGGAGATCGACCTGGTGAAGGTCGCTGACAGGATAGAAACCGTGTTGTCTATTGAGCACTGCGTGGTTGACCTTGCATTTGCTTGATTTTAAGTGCTACCAATCCAGCTGCAATTGCTTCCCGAAATTCGGAGATTTCGAGCGTCTTGCTTGCTTTTCCAGTTTCCAGTTTTTCTTTGAATATACGCTTATATAAAATAAAAGCGTTTGTTGCTGCCTTATCAATGCAATGATAAAATATTCGAGTGGCGCAATCTTGAGTTTTGGCTCTAATGTGGTAACGGCCCTTAAGTCCATCCATTAGATCTACGCCGCCCATATGGGCGTTGTATTCGCGAATAACTTGCGGACAATCAATGTCTAAGTAACGCTTAGATTTTCTTTCGTATCAAGCAATCTTTGATACTCTGTCATGCGAATTGGTCGCTATAAATGGCTTGACTCCAACATAAGTGGACAGCAAGCGGACGGCTTTGTTATCTTTCCACAAAACATTGCTTACTTGGACACCGTAAGATGTGCCCACATACTCATACAAGAATCCTCTTGTCTTTGTTTTATAGGAATTATCATTTGGCAGCTTACAATTGGGGATACGATTTTCGCGCCCAGTGCTCAGGCTATAAATACCTTTGGCACGCAGATAGTCCATCAAAGGTAATGAAGTGTAAAAATTGTCGAAATAAATTATGTGGTGCTTGAAAGTATTTACCGTATTTGATAAACGTATAACAATGTAAGCCGCAGCACCAAGGTATTGACAGAATCGAACATGTCCTGAAGTTGTTCATCTGTCAAATCCGAAAATTTGTAACGTTTTCGCATTAGTTGAGACATATTTACTTTTCAAACTCAATTTCTGTGAAGAAAAATTGTGCAGTAAACAAAACTTCCCATGTAGAAGTGCCTTGTCGATGTCGCTATTTCACTGCTCCAACGCACAACTTTTATATATTCACATATGAGAAACTTGATTTTGGCTAAGAATAAACATAATTATAACTGAAAAAAAATACCTGTTACTTAAATATTAGTTTTAACACTTTAATTAAACCAGCAATCTGCGGCACGTTCCACAGAAAATTTTGCGCGCGAAAAAACAAATGTTCTGTGCAAGTCAAAGTAAAAGTACCGTTAAAGCTTCCAAAAGCTCTAAAAGCTTTTAAGCATTTGATTGGCACGATCTTAGAGACCCGTTAATATTATTAGGCTTAAATCAAACCCAACCGCTTTTTTTTAAACAATATAATATAATAAGTGTCTTAAGGCACTCTTAAGTGCTAGAGGGTTAAACACAAGAACAATAAGTTTATTTTAGACTTAATAAATAAAGCAACATTATATATTGTATTATATAATAGTTATATAGACACTGCTTAAGTGCATTTAAAAGTCAAATAAAACTAAGCAGTCTGGATATTCTATTAAAATAATATAAGTTTGTATAGTCAATTTTATTGAATTCTATACTTACGTATAGACACTGTAACGTTGGAACAATTGTTTTACAGTGAAGTCAATTGACTCACAGCCAAATTAAAATATGTCTGCTGAAACGTTCAATAATAGTGGTGTTTTGGTGCCGCATTTAGTTATTGCCATAATTGGTGATGGAGCCTGCCTTTTTAGATCTATTTCCTACCTTTTATTTGGTAGGCAAGGCTTCCATGGCACATATTGTAGCCCATGTTGTAGCCAACTGGGAAACTTTTGCTTGCTTCAGCTTAAACTTAAATGAGTGTTATAGCTCTTCTCAACATGTGCATGTGAGCTTCAAGCAACAGCAGAAATTTATGCTGTAAATTTTCAAGTTTTGGAAATGGAAGTTTATTACAAGCATTTGAAAATGTTATGCATCCTGTAAAAAGATTGCGTTTTACCGGTCCATTAATAAATGGACATTTTGATGATTATATTCCTTTAGAGGAAGTATAAACTCAAGATTCTGATACGTCAAGTGAATGTAAAACTGAAAATGCTAAAAGTCCCGTTAAAAGACGTAGTCGGTTCACTACCAAACAAAAAAAAAGGCACGAAAACATTCAGTTTATTAGGCAGTATTAGGATATATTAAGCATAACAGTTTTTTTTAAACTATCAGTGCTGTATCAAGCTGATTATCGTTTGATTACTGATACTTTGTAATACTATGTTATCGATACTATCACACTGATCGCCTACTGATACTTTGTAAGATCGATATATGAGAGTCAAAAAGCGATAACAAGTAATTGACAATTGACTATGAACGAAGAGCAGAAGCTTAAGCATAAGAAATATAAAAAAGTGAATAAAATAACTAAATTGAACAATTGACATAGCCCTAATAACTTCAGAAGTTGGATAGAATTCATTGCGCCTAATTTTTCCCACATCGGTCTTGACAACACAGAAATTAAGAAAAGTGCTTGTGCATATTTTAAATGTGCACATATGCATACATTAAAAGTGACGCTCATATATACACATCGAAAAGTGCCGTATAGATAGACATCAAAAAGTGACTCACACATACAAAAACATTGAAAAGTGCCGTATAGATAGACATAAAAAAGTGACTCGCACATATAAAAACATCGAAAAGTGCCGTTTACGTAGACCTCAAAAAGTCAGGTACGCATCGAAAAGTGACGCTCACACACACATTAAAAAGTGATGCGAACATTTTTTTCTTCACTTCTATTCAAATTAAATGAATCGCAATAAACTATTGTAATGGACAAACAAAAACTTATAAGCAAATTAAATCATTCAAAAATTTAATTTCCGGCTAATGCAACATTGAGGCAACTAAGCAAAAAACACAAAAATGTAGCGGTCCCAGTGCCAATGTTCAAGAAGTTGTGCAGTGCGTTACCCCGTTTGCTGGTGCAAAAGCAACTGACGCAAGTCTGTGGCTTTTGGATTTTTAGCATAATTGCAGTGCATTGACGACAGTGCCTCTTTAAAGTTGCGTTGCGTCCGTCGATTGATGAAACCGGGAACAGAGGGAGAGCTATTTCTACGCGTGGACAAATCTACAACATTTGCTGACTTCAAGAACAACTTCCTCGTAACATTTGGCCGTGATTACTCAGTGTCCGAAGTCATTGATTCGTTGAAGACAAACGTATTTGTACCTGGAAAAATTTCTATCACGGGATACATTCTTCAGATGCAAGAAATCGCAGAACGCGCGAATATTTCTGAGAAGCAGACGGTCAAATTTATCATAGTCTTCAAGACAATACTCCTAGCATTGCTCTATTGTATCCAGCTAAGACGATCGAACATTTGAAAATATTGTCATGCAGATATATTGAATTGCGCAACAAATATATCCGCCCATCTACCCAGAGGATTTCATTGAGCTCGAAGACATCATTGGCAATGGGCGCTAGTGCAACTTTGATGACAGCTGGTGGATGTGACAAAGTGCGCTGCTTTAATTGCTCCGGCTTTGGCCATTACTCATCGTCATGCACTGCACCCAGACGTGAGAAAGGCGCATGTTTTCGGTGTGGATCCTCTCAACACAAAATTCGAGATTGTAAGCAGGTACCAGTGAAGACTACGCAGCTGGTGGCTGCGGCCAACGGGCTTCCCCAGTTGATTGACGAAGAAGACCTGTCGATGCCAGTAGTGAATAGGGTAAGAGTATATTTCTACACTGATGAAACGCCAATATCTAATTCAAAATATGTCCCTGCTATGTTTGACACGGATAGCTGTATTAATCTTATAAGATGTTCAACATTGCCTTATACAAATTTTGGAAGGAATCTATACCCAATTGAATTTCGTGGTATCAGTGGATCTCAGTTGCTAGCATATGGAAAAATCGAGCTATATATTGAGTTTAATGAAATTAAAGAACTTTTATGGTTTTATATTGTGCCAGATAATTGTTTATTGCTTCTAGTCAGAAAACTTTTAAGTTTGTTTAAAATTGTATTAATATCTGTAAACAAAATTTAAAGAGTGTTACAGAATAAATTGAATAAGTTGCCAATTGCTGAATTGACTGATAATTGTACCTTTGAATTAAAAAATCAATCAACATTTTTAGATTCTTCTGCACCAACATCTGAATTTACTGTTGAAGAAAATATAGAAAAAGAGAATCGTGTTTGTATCAACGAGAACTTAGGCATTGAGAATGCATCGAACTATGAAAATCTATCGGAAATCCTTTTTGACTGTGTACTGAATAATGACCTCAGTGATTTTCTATTAAACATTAAATCGGAAACGATAAATATTGACAGGAAACTGAATGAATTGTATCGAAACAAGGTTATTGATATGATAAATGTAAATTATTTAGATTTGTCGTTGCATCGTGACGGTCAAAGTGTACGCATGTGCCCGTGGATGATTCTCATCAGCATCGACCAAAACAAACAAAGACAAACACAAACAAACACCAACGTTAAAAGTGCTTCAAGTCGGCAACTTGCGGATTATGCTCAGAAAGTCCCGGTTGACTTTTCTAGCTGGCCAGCCAATCAGAAAGTAAGCAGAAATCAGTGCACACTTTCGGGGTTAATAAAAAATCAGTGAAGTGTTGCCTACCTTTAGACACCATTTTAAACCAAATTTTCGCGCTGCATATTTTAAGGCTGCTCCCGAAAATCAAATTTCTCGACACACTAGGGAACTGATTACAGTTCGCGGCCAATCTTAGCCTGCAGAATGGATAACGACGTCGCGCCGAGCGGCAGTGCTGCGGGACCCGTCTCGTGGCAGATTGTCGCCCGGAAGTCTGCCCCACTAAAGAGAAAGCAGTCGTCTCCTGAAGTGAAACGCAAGAAGTCTGCTACAACAAAAAAGCCATCTTCGTCAACTGAATCGGCATCATCCGGATCCGACCTGAGCTCAAGTGAGGCTGGCGTAATCCGACGCAAGCCAGCTGCAGGTGCAGCTCTAAGCTCCAACAAATTTGCCCTGCTCGGCCAGAATGACGAAAACTCCCAGCTAAACGCCCCAACTGCCGCAGTAGAGCCCAGCACCTCTGCCCCCAAGACTCCCCCAATCTTTATTTCCCACGTTGGCGACATCTCTGACATGTTAATCTTTATTGTTGACACCATTAACAGCGATAACTTCTCGTACAAAGCAGGCAGAGACGGTCAGGTTCGCGTAATGACCACTAGCGTCGAGGACTACAAAAAGTTAATCCGTGCACTGGAATCAAGCAAGGTTGAATTCCACAGTTACCAGATGAAGCATGAAAGAGCCTATAGAGCTGTCATCAGAAACCTGCACCACAGCACTCCATTAAGCCTCATCCGTGACGATATTAACAAGCTTGGTCACAACGTGCGCCATCTCACCAACGCCAAACATAGAATAACCAAAGCACCATTGCCTATGTTCTTCGTTGACTTGGAACCAGCTGGGAATAACAAAGACGTTTTCTCAATCAAACGCCTGTGCAACGCCATCGTTGACATCGAGCCTCCCAGAAAAAGGAACGAGCTCGTTCAATGCCACAGATGCCCGGAGTTTAAACACACCCAAAACTTGTGCAACAAACCCTGGAGATGTGTCAAGTGCTCAGGCAATCACGAGACGAACAAGTGCCTGAAAGGCAAGGAGCTGCCCCCAGTGTGCGTGAACTGCAAAGAAAGCCACACTGCTTCCTACAGAGGCTGCAGGGTCTACAAGGAAACAATCAAGATAAGAGACCAAGGCAAGACTCAAACTCGTCCTGCCACTGTGCATAACCGCCCAGGCGCCGGGTTTGTCAGCCCAGTGTCCCAAAATCCTCCCCTCTACCTACACCCAGCCGGGAATGACTTATGCTGGAGTTTCCAAAAACTCTGCAAACTTCAACGCTCCCTCTTATGCCAACCCCAACGTTCCCCCAACCACACAGCAAATCGGCTCCTCCTATGCTCACTTAGAGCAAATCATAAAACTACTGCAGGCTCAAATGGAGCAAATGACTCTTATGATGAACACGATCCTGGCCCAATTATGCAAGTAGGTCTCAAGATTGTCATATGGAATGCTAACGGCCTATGCAAGAGTCGGCCTGAGATCGACTTGTACCTTAAGCGGAACAACGTCGACATCATGCTCATATCTGAAACTCATTTAACCACGCAGTCATTCTTCAAAATCAGCGGATACGACCTGCTGCAGGCAAACCACCCCAGCGGCAATGCCAGAGGTGGAGCTGCCATTATCATTAAATCAAAACTGAAATATGCAGAAAACACGCCGACCCTACTCCCGTGGCTTCAAGCGTCATCCGTGAGTATTTCCACCTCCCTTGGAAACCTAACGATTGCCTCCTGCTACGCTCCTCCGAGACACACTGTTGACACCCAATCGTTCCTGCATATCCTAAGCTCGTTTGGCTCCAGATTTATAATCGGAGGCGACTTCAACGCAAAACACACGTGGTGGGGCTCAAGGTGTAATAACCCCAAGGGAGTCGCCCTCATGCCTTGCATAGGCATCCTCAACCTGACCACCCACTCGTCTGGTCAACCAACATACTGGCCAACAGATCCTCAGAAGAGCCCTGACGTCCTGGATATTGCTATTTCCCGAGGAATCAACCACAGCAGAATCCTCACTGTAGCCGACTTCGACCTTCACTCTGACCACAGTGCGGTCAAGGTCTGGCTGGACACCCCTGTTGAAGTGACCAAGCGCAACACCAGGTTACTCAGTAAAAGCTCCAACATTGACTCTTTTAAAACAATGCTTGAAGCGATTACTGAGCCTAACCCCTGCCTTAACAGCGGAGAGGACATCGACCAAACTGTGGAAAAGCTTACGCGTGACATCTGCGAATCTGCTTCCGCCTGCACACCTCCAGCTCGGATCTCTCAACCTCCAGTAAGTCAGAGAGACATATTCACCCGGTCTGACGAAATCACCAACGCGCTGAGAGAGAAGAGACGCCTGCGTAGAATTTGGCAGCAAACTCGCAATCCGCTGGATAAAAGGGCCTTCAACCGCGCCATCAAGGAGTTGAAAGCTCTATACCACAGCCTCCGTAACGATGCCACAGCTGAATTTCTACGCAACCTAGAGCCCAACAACCCGGAACACAGCCTCTGGAACGAAAAATGAAATTGCCTCCTACCGTCCAATCAGTCTGCTGGCGATACTCTCCAAAGTATTCGAGAGATTACTTTTGGTTAGAGTGTTGCCACTACTGGACGAAGGCAATTTGATCCCAGACCACCAATTTGGATTCCGGCAGCATCACGGCACTCCAGAGCAATGCCATCGCGTTGTTCAAGAGATCCTCTGCAGCATTGAAGAAAAGAAGTACTCCTCTGCGGTATTCCTGGACGTCAAGCAGGCGTTCGATCGGGTATGGCACGCCGGTCTACTCTACAAAATCAAGCTCCTGTTCCCAGCTCCATTCTACCTAACCATTCTCCTACCTAACGGACAGATGCTTCTATGTAAGGTGTGAAGGCTCTAGCTCGAGGATAGAACGTGTCCAGGCTGGCGTTCCACAGGGCAGTGTACTGGGCCCGATTTTCTACACCCTATTCACCGCGGATCTACCACTGCTTCAACACGAGCAGCTCCTTGTTGCCTCCTATGCTGACGACACAGCCTTCATCGCCTCAGCAACGGACCGCGCAGAGGCATCTGAAATCGTCCAAAGGCAGCTGGACTTGCTGCAACCATGGCTGCTGAGATGGAACATCTCAGTTAACACTGAAAAGTCACTCCACATGACATTCGCAAACCGCAGGCTCAATTGCCCTCCAGTAAGCCTACACGGCTCACCCCTCCCAGTTGTGGATAAGGTGAGGTACCTGGGCCTTACTCTTGACAGGCGCCTAAACTGGAAGGCTCACCTTAAGGCCAAAAGGACGCAGCTAAATCTTAAGGTAGCTAAAATGAACTGGCTGCTCGGTAAACGCTCGGAGCTGAGCACTCGGAACAAAGTGTTGCTTTACAAAGCGCTGCTTAAGCCAATCTGGACTTACGGCATCCAACTCTGGGGGACGGCAGCTGAGTCCAACATCGAAATCATACAGCGTTTCCAGAGCAAGCTGCTCCGAAGAATTATTGGTGCGCCAACCTATGTCAGAAATTCAGTTATACCCAGAGACCTGGAAGTACCGTCTGTGAGAAGCGAAATTCGCAAATTCGGTACACGATATCCCTCAGACTCGAGCGTCACAGCAACCACCTGGCCATAAGCCTGCTGGACAACGGCCAACACTTAAGGCGGCTAAAACGGAGTCATCCCCTTGACTTGCCCTTCAGACCCGAGCAGCACTGGTAGCCTGTTTATGTTGGTTTTTATCTTCGCTGTTATGAATGTAAATAGTCCTTTTCCCCCATAAATGTAAAAACTGTGACGCCCTTTCCCCACGTTATGTAATATTTTGATCTAATTTGCTTATTGTCTGCTAGACAGATTGTAAATATACTTGAATTGTAAGAAAAAAAAAAAAAAAAATTTAGATTTGAAAAATATTTTGCCTATTGACCATAGCTATGAAATGAAAATTAAACTTCAGGCGGACGCATCGATTTGTTCAGCTCCAAAAAGATTGTCATATCAGGATAGAAAAGAGGTAGATGCTATTGTAGAAGTTTTGTTAGCTAGGGGCCATATAAGACCAAGCAACTCGCCGTATACTTCAGCAATTGTACTTGTTAAGAAAAAGACGGGTGAAAAACGAATGTGTGTAGATTATAGGCAGCTTAATAAAGTGACTATCAGGGATGGATATCCATTGCCTCTTATAAATGATTGTCTAGAAAGGATGGAAGGTAACCAATATTTTTCACTACTTGATCATAAATCGGGTTTTCATCAGGTAAAAGTGGCAGAATCTGCAGTACAGTACACATCATTTGTTACACCAGGTGGCCAATATGAATACATAAGAATGCCATTTGGGTTAAGAAACGCACCCTCAGTGTTCCAGAGATTTATTAATTTCGTCTTGCAGCCATTGATTCGAGAAGGTAGCGTTATTGTTTATATTGATGACATTGCAATAGGAACCAAAACCATTGAAGAGCATTTTGTTGTACTAGGCAGGGTACTAAGGTTACTTGCGGAATATAGATTAGAGATTAAATTAAGTAAGTGCCAATTTTGTTTTTCGAGTATCGAATTTCTGGGACACACAGTTTCGGGAAATGGTATTAGTCCAAATAACGAACACATTGCAGCAATTAAACATATTCCTATTCCGAAAAATGTTGTTGAAATGAAAAAGTTTCTAGGCTTGTTTTCTTATTTTAGACGATTTATTCCTGGGTTTTTCAGAACAGTGAGACCATTAAATGATTTATTAAAGGTAGATGCTAAATATGAAATGAATGAGAGATGTTGTGCTATTTTTGAATATTTGAGGGAGAAACTTATTTCTACACCAATATTGGCTTTATATAATTCGGGAAAAGAGACTGAATTGCATTGCGATGCTAGCTCTGATGGATTTGGAGGCATCCTTATGCAAAGGCAAATCGATAACAAATTTCATCCATTTGTTATTTTTCGCAATCGACAACAAAAACTGAAAAGGGATACCATAGCTTTGAATTGGAAACCTTAGCCATTATTTACTCATTGATCAAATTTAGAATTTATTTAGAAGGAATTCCATTTTAAATAATCACTGATTGTAATTCTTTAGCATTGACTTTAAATCGGAAAAGCATTAATGCACGAATCGCGAGGTGGGCAGTAGAGCTTGAAAATTATAATAGTGATTTGTTGTATGTTCCTTCGGAAATGTAAGACAATTTGATTAGAAGCGTACATGAAAGGCTTTGTCATCTTGGAACGGAGAAGTGTGTTAATGAAATAAAGTAACACTATTGGTTCCTTAACATGATAGCCAAGGTTGATTCTTTTATACAAAATTGTTTGAAGTGCATTACGTTTACTGTTCCTTCTCATGCTAATAATAAAACTTTGCATAACATACCAAAGAAGCCAGTGCCTTTCGACACACTGCATATTGACCATTTTGGACCCCATCCATCTATTGTATCCAAGAAGAAACATATTTTGGTTGTCATTGACAGTTTTACTAAGTTCGTCAAATTGTTCTCCGCAAATACTACTAGTAGTAAAGAGGTGTGTGCTAGTCTGAATAAATATTTTGAATACTATAGTAGACCTCTTCGAATCATTAGTGACAGAGGTTCGTGTTTTACCTCCTTAGAGTTTTGTGATTTTCTACTTAAGAATAACATTGAACACGTCAAAATAGCAACTGCATCGCCTCAGGCAAATGGTCAGGCTGAACGAGTGAATAGGACCTTGAAGGCTATGTTAGCGAAAATTACAGAGCTTGTACAACACTCAGATTGGTGCAAATTGCTCAACAAAGCAGAATATGCTATCAATAATTCTGTTCATTCTGGAACTAAAGCATTGCCCTCAATTCTATTGTTCGGAGTACAACAGTGAGGTAGTGATATTGACGCATTGACAGAATATTTAGACGAAAAAGATAATGTTAATCGAGATCTAGTTGAAATTCGTAGGGAGGCGTCTACAAACATTGAGGAAAGTCAACGAAAAAGTGTTGACCAATTTGTTGTATGAGAAACATTGATACCACGATTGGAACAAATAAAAAATTTGTTCCCAAGTATAAGGGTCCATATTGTGTTAAAAAGATATTACCAAATGATCGTTACGTTGTAGAAATTATTGAAAATGGTCAGATTACCCAAGTGCCATATGAAGGCATAGTAGAAGCGAGTCGTTTGCGTAAATGGGCAGATTGGCGTGATCAGTGTGGAAATTGCTCTGATCCTGAATAAAATTTTTATTAGTTGTATATATATTATAATACTTAACCTCATTATTTTATTAATTTGTTAACCAGTTTTATTTATTTATTTAATTTAAGCTATTTAATATGTAATGTTACCACAAATTTAAAAAAAAGAAAAGAAAAAAAGAGAAACTGTAACTGAAGATCTAAATTGTCAGAATGGCCGAGCTGTTAGGCTGTATTAGGATATATTAAGCATAACAGTTGTATTTAAACTATCAGTGCTGTATCAAGCTGATTATCGTTTGAGTACCGATACTTTGTAATTGCCGATACTATCGATACTATCGCACTGATCGCCTACCGATATTTTGTAAGATCGATATATGAGAGTCAAGAAGCGATAACAAGTAATTGACAATTGACTATGAACGAAGAGCAGAAGCTTAAGCATACGATATATAAAAAAGTGAATAAAATAATAAGTTGGAAAATGTCTTGAAGCATCAAAAATATTTCAGGTTAATCAGGAAAGCGAATATTTAATACTTGGCTATAATATGTAGTTAAATATTTTCTAATCTATTTATTATGTATCTATCTACTATTGCTAAAATTTATATAAACTATCGACACAGCGAAACAAGCGGGGCACTTACTAGTGTCTATATATACATATATGGGAAAATAGTCGCAAGACTGGGGACAAGAAACCAAATATCAGATGAAAAAAATTAAAACCTGAGAGAAAAAGAATAAAAATTTGTCGCATGCTTATATGTTCATATTTTCATTAAAAATAAGTACAAAAGCTCTTAAAATATGTAACATATGTTATACCTAAATATTTGTAAGGATGCCACCTATATGATAAACACATAAAATCGTTCAAATATCCACATTTGGAAGAGATGTACTAAACTGAATGCTTAAAAGGTCGAAAAATTGCATATTGTTGGGTGTTTTTGCGATTTTTGGACACTAGATGAATTTATTTTTGGGTTGACTTGTTTTGCATTTTTATTTGTCCACTTGTTATCTATAATTTTGCTAAAGACACTATCAAAATATTTCTTACCGTTGTCAAGATATAGGCTTTAAAAAAAATATCTCAAAAACGCTTAAAGTCAAAATTTACGATAACCTTCAAACTTTCAAAGGGTAAAGCTGTGGCGGAAGGGGTGGGCCGTGTCGTTAACATCGCCAGCTGTTATGTTACCAAATTTGGTGACCTTAGCTCAAAAACTGTGCGGCAAAGGTGGGTGTGGCATCAACATTTTTTAATCGAATTATTTTAACTTTCGCCATTTAAGATATAGCCGATTCCGATTTTATAAGGCGGGTAACTTGGAAGAGCGTGCCATCCAAAATTTGGATGCAAATGTTTGGTAGATGTTTCCATCTATCTTCCTACCAAATTTGGTGACTATAGTTCAATAAATGTGGAAGATACACGCACAACCGTTTTAAAAACGGCGGGGGATGGGGGGGTGGCAGGTGTGGGCGTGGCATCCAACATTTTTATGCATATTTTTGGGGAACGTCATTACTTATTTTGATACAAAATTTGGTGGCTCTAGCCCAAAAAATATGAAAACTATAGGCGGTTTAAATTTCAAGGAGCATGGAGGATGGGGGCGGAAGCAGTAGGCGTGGCATCCAAAATTTTGATGCAGTTTATTGAGGGACGTAAATGGATATCTTCGTGCAAAATTTGGTAGCTCTAGCTGTAAGACTGTGAGAAATATATGGTTTTATTGGTTTTTAGCTATCGATCTTATCGATTTCCCATTAGATAAACGTAATTGCAAGGTTTCAAGTCTCTGGTTTTACGGGTGTCGAAAAAAGTTTCGTTCATAAGGACGGGCGGACAGACGGACACACGGACAGACACAATGACGGATATTGCACAAAACCAATATACTATGATACTTTCAGTATCAAAGTATAATAAAACTCCTTTTTGCGAGCCAATTTGACTAAAGTAATGATGCAGAAATTCTTAGTTTTTCTTTATCTATCAGATACCAGGTTACCATGACCCAAAAATTTTGCACAGTGTAATTAACTAAAAATCGCGTGTTTTGAGCAGGGACCGCAAATAATAGCTATGAGTTGGAAAAATTTAATTCCAAATAAGCCTCGGAGATGAGTAAAAAATAGACACATATTATATTTTTTTATGTCAAATTAGAAAACTGGAACAACTTTTATGTTCAAGTTTTTAATTTTAAAGTAAATTCAATTATTAAAGTTACTTTTAATAATAACAAGTGAAAACGTTGCAGTCGGACGCAACCGACTGCGGAATACTTTGATACCAGTAAAAGAACGAATGGTTAAGAATCTTATTGCAAAGGGGGAATGCAAAATTTGTAAGCAGATCTTTGGTAGATGTCACCATCTATCTTCCTACCGAATTTGAGGGCTCTTGCTTAAAAACTGCAAGAGATAGCTAATAATAATTTAATAATAATAATAATAATAATAATAATAATAATAATTTTAAAAGGTGGCCGGCAGAGGTGTGCGTGGCATCCAAATTTTATACCCCGAACCCATGAAATGGGTAAAATCTCTTACGAATCTCGAATTTGGAAAATGTAAAAGTGGGGGTTGAAATAATGGGTAACGATAGAACTTCATCGAAATCGGTTGAGAAACAGCAGAGATATCGAAGATTGAAGTTTAGTCACAGATGCATACAGACAATGACTGTGCGCGTTAATTATTAGGTTCGGGGTATCTCCAAGTCAGGAAATCTCGACTAGAGCCTTCTTAGTTGTTAAATGCAGATCTTTTGTAAATGTCACAATCTATCTTCCTACCAAATTTGGTGACTGTAGTTCAAAAAATGTGGAAAATACACGCATAGCCGTTTGATCCAGTTTTTTGAATAACGTCATTACCTATCTTGACACAAAATTTGGTGGGTCTTGCTCAAAAAATTTAAAAACTATAGGCGTTTCCAATTTCAAGGAGCAGTAAGGATGGGGGCGGAGTTAGTAGGCGTGGCATACAACATTTTGATACAGCTTTTTGAGGGACATGACTAGAGATATATATGGTCTTATCGGTTTTTAGCAATCGATGTTATCGACTTCCCAGCCTCCTAGTATTCATGGCACCCCAATATTGACACTTTATCTGACCTGTCAAGTCTCTAGCTTTACGGGTGTCGAAAAAAGTTGAGTTTATACGGACGGACGGACAGACGGACACACGGACATATACCATGACGGACATTGCACAAAACCAATATACTATGATACTTCCAGTATCAAAGTATAAAAATCAAAGTAATTATTGTATTAAGATTTTTATATAAAAATTAAACCATACCTTTTATTTTTGAGTTTAAATTAAATATAATAGTTCTGCGTGATTGCGTCTCCGAAGAGTATGACCAATCCACGTCCACTTTCTTCTGACGATCGTCAGATCACCTCGTTTTTTTTTTTTTAATAAAAGTTAGAAAATAATTATTATTTTGTAATATTTTTAATAAAATGACACTCTTCAAATAAATAAAATACACCTATCCCCCGATTTACACGATACTCGATTTACAAGATTTCGCTCTTACACGGTTCATAAACTAGTGAAATTCGGAAAATTGCTAAAAATTAATTTTTGGTTACATAATCATATGTGCGATACATATGTTAAAATTATTTTTAATTTTTATTATTAAGTTCACCACGACATCACGCCATTTTTTGGGCAAACTATACCTAGTTTAAAGTTTCGGGATATGTTTTACCCTTTTTCCATTTGAATAAATGACTTAATTGCGCAGTTTTTTTTTCGTTTTACACGGTTTTATAAAGTAAAAACAAAGATTTCATTTTACACAGATTTGTCTGGAACCTATCTTCGGTGTAAATCGGGGGATAGGTGCATGTGGTCATACATATGTATATTTTATATTTGTACCTTACCTATTAAGCTCATTGTTACCTACACCAGTCCCAGAAACGCTAAGCCATTATACATCCTTATCTAGAGCAACGAGTGAATCTTGAGAATATGACTTGGAGCATAGTATAATGGTCATCTATGAAAAAATTAATTTAAATAAATTTATTTCATTTCCATTTATTTCCATGTACATTTGTGATTGATTGCTTTGGTTTTTTGCCTTTAATTTTTTCAACCGCAAAGGCATTTTGGCATTTACCTGGGCTTTGCAAATTGTTTTTAACGGCAGAAGGCAAACCAAGTTTGTTTACTATAAGAGGTGAAAAATATTTCAGTTTATGGTTAAGTAGTTAAATTGACAGATATACTGATAGACAAATAGCTGGATAGCGACGGCATACACAGAGCGATATGTTTGTATGCATTTATGTAGATACAAGGGTGAACGAGCAGTCAGTAAACTGGGGACGCACCTAAGATATTGATGAATTAAGCAAACAACTTGATGTGTTTCGCTGTCGTTGCTGTCGACATTTCGTCGATCTGTTTCAGTGTGAAGCATAAGATGTGAATTATTAGAATTACACAGATAAACGCACTCATGCTTAGTAGCAAGTAAAGACCTTTAGGCGCAAAGCCGGCTGCTTGCGGTTGGACTATAAATTTGTGCGTATCGCCATCTGTGTACATCAGTTGAGTTGTGTCTAGACCAGGCGGCAGACGTATTTATCCCCATCATTTCAACACAGATACACGCATTTTTGTGTGATGAAGCTCCTTGCTTGTTTTGTTGTGGCGCTTTTAGCGGTCGTAGCCCCCGCCCAGGCCTTCCTGGGCGCCAAGCTGGCTCTTATTAAGGCCATAAGCGGTGGTGGTAATAGCGGCTACGGCGCCGGTAAAGGATATGGTAGTGGCGGCTACTCAGGTCTATACAACCAGGGCTACTACTCACAGCCCAGTCGACCAGTCACTAATAATTATGGATCTGGTTATGGCGTTGGCTACGGTGGAGGCTATAGCGGTAGTTTTGGCAGTGACTATAGCGGTGGGTATGGTGGCGGCTATAGCAGTGGTAATAGCAACAGAAATGAGCAGATAACTAAGGTCATTAAAGTGGTCGAGCAGCCTCAGAGCTATACGCACTCCAATGCCGGCTATGGCGATGGTAATTTCGGCAACTATGGCAGCGGCTACTCTAGCGCCATTTCGGCCCCAGCCCAATCTGTTCCGACTAGCAATTCAGCTAGGGCGGTGCCAGTTGTAAGCTACTCCCCTGCAGTTCCGGCTTCTGTTATATACTCAGCACCAGCTCCAACTTCTGTTACATATCCTGCACCAGCGTCAGTTAGCTATTCGATGCCACAGCCCACACAAGTCATATACTCATTGCCTCCACCCAAGCCGGCGGTACGTGTGCAGCCAGCGCCATTTACGTATTCAGTGCCCGCACCAGAGGCAGTCCCAGTACTAATTACTTACTCGGTCCCAGCACCACAGGCACAGGTGGGTCGATTTCAGCCAGCACCCAGTCCAATTCAATATCCGGTTCCAGCACCACAACCGGTGGTGCGTGTGCAGCCCGCTCTTCAGCAGAATGTGAAAACTATCAAGGTCATTGTCGATGAGGACAACAGTGGTGTGAACCATGTGCCCAGCCCCGTTTACGGCTTACCATCGCCGGGTGCTAGCAGCTGGATTAAAGGTAATGCTGGCTACAATACTAATGGCTGGAACAACGCTGGTGATAGCAGCTACAATAACGGCGGTTGGAACAACGCTGGCAGCAGCAGTTATACCAACAACGGCGGAGGCTGGAATAGTGGTGGCATCTGGGAGAAACTGGCCGCTGGCTGCTAAGTCACATGAGAGTCTTTTAACTCTATACTAAACGACAAATCGCACTGCTTATGTAACGGTTATCCATATTATAATTTTTTTTGAATAGATTTAAATACATTTTTTTTTTTCTTAATTTTATCCTATGATCTACACTATATTGATGTGTATATACCGTAATGAATTAAATACAGTGAATGAAAAGTCATTTTATTGTGTAATATTAACAACGATCAAGTAAAAACGTCGCAGTCGGACGCAACCGACTGCATGTTACCCTGATACCAGTCTGCTTTCAAGAATGAGTACGGAGGAGGCAGGTATGACCACAGTGTTTAATTCATGTGTGATGCAGGTTTTTGGAGACGACATCAGCTATATTGATACCAAATTTTGGTGACACTAGGTTAGAAACTGTAAAAGACATATGTTTTTACAGATTTAAAAAGAAAGATGGCTGCTTGCCCCGTGGTGTCCAAATATTTGATGCGGATTTTTGATCAGTGTCCTGCAATTATTCATTAATTTCAGTTTTGTTAATGGATATATTCTTAACAAATGATAAACAAAATTAATTTCTAGCAACAATTTAATTAATTAAATGAATTATTTTATTGGAATCATAGGTTGGCTCGAAGCATGGAATTTGACTAAGTAATTGTTATATTCGCTGACCAAAAAGCACCAAATGTTTTTTTTTTCGATTGATTAGACTTTTAATCACGTATTACAGGAAGAGTTACTTGAATCTATCAATTTACTGAATCATTAAGTACTTCAGTAAAATTGATTTTTGTGCATCATGATTTTTTTTAAATTATTTTTCGAAAATTTTACTATCCTGATATTTTATACTTTGATACCGAAGGTCTCATAGTATATTGGTTTTGTGCAATGTCCGTCATGGTGTCTGTCCGTCCGTCTGTATGAACGCAACTTTTTTCGACACCCGTTAAGCTAGAGACTTGAAACTTTGCAATTATGTTTGTCTACAGGCGCGACAGATAAAGTGTCAAGATTGGGGTGCCACGCCTACTAGGAGGCTGGGAAATCGATAAATTCGATAACTGAAAACCGATAAAACCAAATATTTCTCACATTCTCACAGCTAGAGTTAGTCATATCCTTGAAAAAACTGCATCAAAATTTTGGATGCCACGCCCACTCCTTCCGCCCCCATCATCCCTGCTCCTTGAAACTGGAAACGCCAATAGTTTTTACATTTTTTGGGCTAGTGACACCAAATTTTGTGTCAAGATAAATATTGACGTTCCACAAAAAAATGGATCAAAATTGTGGATCCCACGCCCCCTGATTCCGCCCCCATCCCCCTTCTCCATGAAATTGGAAACGCCTATAGTTTTCACATTTTTTGGCTAGAGCCACCAAATTTGGTGTCAAGATAGGTTCTGACGTTCCCCATCAAAACTTGGATGCCACGCCCCCTGATTCCGCCCCCATCCCCCTTCTCCAAGAAATTGGAAACGCCTATAGTTTTCACATTTTTTGGGCTAGAGCCACCAAATTTTGTGTGAAGATAGATATTGACGTTCCCTAAAAATATGCATCAAAATTTTGGATGCCACGCAAACCTAAGCCACCCGCTTTATAAAATCGGAATCGGCTATATCCTTAACAGTTTTTGAGCTAGAGCCACCAAACTTGGTAGGAAGATTGATAGTGACAGTTAAAAACATTTGATTCAAAAATTTGGATGCCACGCCTACCTCTGCCGCCCACCTTTTAAATTTGGCAGTTAAGTTATCTTCCACAGTTTTTGAGCTAAAGTCACCAAATTTGGTAACATGATAGCTGGCGATGTTTACCACATGGCCCACTCCCTTCGCCCCTGCATTCCCCCTTATCAACCGTTATTTTACTGGTATCAAAGTATTCCGCAGTCGGTTGCGTCCGACTGCAACGTTTTTACTTGTTTTAAATTGGTTGTTGATATGAAGATTTAATACCCATAATGGTTTTTGCTTATATTTATTAATAGTGAAGTTGATAATTGTGCAAAAATTTAAATATAACAAAAACTAAGGGGATAAAGTAATTAAATTAACATAAATTAATTTATTAATATGAAATAGAGTCGCCTCTTTCTTGTGCAACTAATTGCAAGCGGCGGGGCGTCGAATTTATCAAGTTATGTGAAGAGTTTACGTCAATAGTTGCCCATTTCTCGACAATGGCAGCTTTTAGTTCCTTCAATGACTCGAATTGCCTTCCACCCTCATAATCCTTTGCTGAAAGGATGCCCCAAAGGTCCTCAATTGGATTTAAATCCGGACTTATTGCTGGACACTGTAATAAGGTGAAACCATTGGAACAGAAAAACGACATCGTATGCCTTGAAACGTGTATAGGAGCGTTATCCTGTTGAAATGTCCAATTGTCGCCATTGAACTCCTCCGCAAATGATATAAGTTCTCCTTCAAGGAGATCCGTATAAATTTCTGCATTGATCCGTCCCGGCACAAATCAAATGGGAGACTTTTTGTTATATTTAAATTTTTACGCAATTATCAACTTTATATGAAGATTTCTATAAAAAAATATTTTCTATTAATAAGAAAAGAAAAAAACATGTTGGGTATTAAATCTTAATATAAATTATCTATTTAAAAATAAATAATCAATAAAAATCAGACAAGTTAAATTTTTGAAAAAAATTAAAAAAAAACATAAAAATATAAATTTTACTGAGGTATATATGAAGGGCCCCTAGCGCAGCTTGTACCGGGGACCGGTTTGCTCTTTGACGGTCCTATCAAAGACAATGCACTTATCTAGACATGTCTTCGCGCTCTTTAGAAATCTGCTCGCTGATATTTTGTGCGGAGACGATTAGCTATAAGTAACGAGTAGGTATATACTATATGTATATGCGATCGAAGGGCCAAGCAATACGCCGATAACAAAGAAAAATAACGCTGTGCTTTTGCTAACTGGCAATTGCTGCCCGCCACGCTAGCTTTGCCTGTATAATTTGGACTTTGTACATTTGTTTCATTTTTGCCTTCGCTGGCTTCGCCGAGATTTTCGTAATTTCGTTCTGTCGGTATGCCCTTGAATATGCAAGTGTGTGTATACATGCACACACATTGCTTTGAAACTCTCCTTCAGCCTGTTACATACATTCGCACAAATGCAATATACCCTCTGGTAAATTGATTAAATGGTCATTTCATAAGCAACTGCGTTTTGTGTGTAAGCATCTTTTTATTTTACGTATTTAAATACGATGAATAACGATGTGCGTTTGCGTACTGGCAATTGCTGCGCGCCAGCCAGTGGAGCTGGCCTGCCTATCTGATTGTAGAACAGGGGGCGCGCCAGCGGAAAGCAAGTTGCTGTAAATGCATAAGTATTTGTATACGTGTCACTTGTTTGATATTTGCCTGAACTAGCTTCGCCGAGATTTTCGTAATTTTGTGTCCACAATGGACTTGACTAGCTCGCTAGGAGATACCCTATACCCAAAATGATATGCGTAACGACATGGCCAAATCGAGTCGCCTTATGATGCTGATCAATAATATATATTGTATATATAATTTGGTCTGAAATAATTCCTTTTGCATATTACATACATTCCCCAAATCCAATATATCCGTCTCGTCTGTACAATGCTGTGTGTATACACATCGAGAATGGGCAAATGCAAAAGAATGGGCAAATGCAAAAGAACGAAACAACAACATTTGCTGGTTTCTGAGACGTAAAAACGGCACACAGTAAAAATACCCTTAGTGTCAATATTTAAGTATAGTCAATGAAATCTCCTAATATACATTTTTCAAATACATATAGCTTATTTGAAGTATTTAAATAGAAAATATGTTTATTTTATTCCGTATTTATATTCAACATATTTATCCAACTAAAGCAATACCTAATTGCCAAAATGTTAGTAAACATGTATTAAAAACATCATGATTAGGTATATTGCATTTATCTATACAATTACGCTAAGTTCAAATGAAGTCAAACTACCCTTCCTTGCTAGGGTAGCAGCAAGCGATTGAATCAAAAGTCGAAAATTTGCTAAACTCAACTTCTACGACAACAACAAGAGAAATGCATTTTGGCAACAATCAATCTTTGTGTCGCACATCGCACATTTTCAAGGCCAAGTTTACTGTTTTGTCACAATTCTATGCTCCGCCCCTTTGTTTTGAATTCCTATTTTTACTACTTCTCTATACACCGGGCTTTGTTTACAAATTCAAAACTGCCGCGCTTTGTTTACAAATTCAAAACTGCCGCCAACGTAAGCTACAAACAACGAAGCTAACATGCGCCGCATTAAAATCATTGAGTGAAAGAGAGGGAGAGCGAAGCCAGGTCTACCTAAGTGTATAGTTTTTGATGCTGCTTGCAGTGAGTACCATTTACCGTTACATTTCTTATTCTTTTTATACTTTGATACCGAAGGTCTCATAGTATATTGGTTTTGTGCAATGTCCGTCATGGTGTCTGTCTGTCCGTCTGTCCGTCCGTATGAACGCAACTTTTTTCGACACCCGTAAAGCTAGAGACTTGAAACTTTGCAATTATGTTTATCCATAGAAGGTTCAGATAAAGTGTCAAGATTGGGGTGCCACGCCTACTAGGAGGCTGGGAAATCGATAAATTCGATAACTGAAAACCGATAAAACCAAATATTTCTCACATTCTTACAGCTAGAGTTACCAAATTTTGCACGCAGATAGCTAGTCATGTCCCTGAAAAAACTGCATCAAAATTTTGGATGCCACGCCCACTCCTTCCGCCCCCATCATCCCTGCTCCTTGAAATTGGAAACGCCTATAGTTTTCACATTTTTTGGGCTAGAGGCACCAAATTTTGTGGCAAGATAGATATTGACGTTCCTTAAAAATATTCACCAAAATTGTGGATGCCACGCCCCCTGATTCCGCACCCATCCCCCCTTCTCCATGAAATTGGAAACGCCTATAGTTTTCACATTTTTTGGGCTAGAGCCATCAAATTTTGTGTCAAGATAGATATTGACGTTCCCCAAAAAAATGCATCAAAATTTTGGAACCCACGCCCCTAATTCCGCCCCCATCCCCTCTTCTCCATGAAATTGGAAACGACTATAGTTTTCACATTTTTTGGGCTAGAGCCACCAAATTTTCTGTCAAGATAGGTACTGACGTTCCCCATCAAAACTTGGATGCCACGAAAGTAATTCCGCCCCCATCCCCCCTTCTCCATGAAATTGGAAACGCCTATAGTTTTCACATTTTTTGGGCTAGAGCCACCAAATTTTGTGTTAAGATAGGTACTGACGTTCCCCATCAAAACTTGTATGCCACGCCCCCTAATTCCGCCCCCATCCCCCTTCACCATGAAATTGGAAACGCCTATAGTTTTCACATTTTTTGGGCTAGAGCCACCAAATTTTGTATCAAGATAGGTACTGACGTTCCCCATCAAAACTTGGATGCCACGCCCCCGATTCCGCCCCCATCCCCCTTAACCAAGAAATTGGAAACGTTTATAGCTTCTACATTTTTTGGGCTAGAGCCACCAAAATTTTCTGTCAAGATAGGTACTGACGTTCCCCATCAAAACTTGGATGCCACGCCCCCTGATTCCGCCCCCATCCCCCCTTCACCAAGAAATTGGAAACGCCTATAGTTTTCACATTTTTTGGGCTAGAGCCAATAAATTTTTGTGAAGATAGATATTGACGTTCCCCATAAAAATGGATCAAAACTTTGGATGCCACGCCCACACCTTCCGCCCCCCACCCCCGCCGATGTCAAAACGGTTATGCGAGTATCTTCCACATTTTTTGAACTAGAGTCACCAAATTAGGTAGGAAGATATATGGTGACATCTACAAAAGATCTGCATGAAAAATTTGGATGCCACGCCCACCTCTGCCGCCCACTATTTAAAATCGGAAATTTCGATATCTCTTATAGTTTTTAAGCTAGAGCCCTTAAATTGGTAGAAAGATAGAATGCAGCATCTACCAAAGATGTGCATCAAAATTTTGGATGCCACGCCCACCTAAGCCACCCGCCTTATAAAATCGGAATCGGCTATATCTCTAACAGTTTTTGAGCTTGAGCCACCAAACTTTTATGAATATAGATGGTGACAGTTAAAAACATTTGATTCAAAAATTAAGATGCCACGCCTACCTCTGCCGCCCACCTTTTAAATTTGGGAGTTAAGTTATCTTCCACAGCTTTTGAGCTAAAGTCACCAAATTTGGTAACATGATAGCTGGCGATGTTTACCACATGGCCCACTCCCTTCGCCCCTGCATTCTCCCTTATCAACCGTTCTTTTACTGGTATCAAAGTATTCCGCAGTCGGTTGCGTCCGACTGCAACGTTTTTACTTGTTTGTTCTTCAATCTGTTATCTTACAGTTGCTACAAAATATAAGAAAACTTTGTTTTGCAAGCAATCGATGCGTAAAATATTACATTATTTTTATACCCTGAACCAATGAAATAGTTAAAAAAAAGGGTATAATTGTTTTGTGCAAAAGTATGTAACAGGCAGAAGGAAGCATCTCCGACCCTATAAAGTATATATATTCTTGATCAGCATCAACAGCCGAGTCGATATGGGCATGTTTGTCTGTCTGTCAAAGACTATAAGACCTAGAGACTTCAAATTTGGAACATAACTTCTCCTAGGCCATAGACAGATCAAGTTTATTTCTGGTTTCCGATATAAACATGCAATCGAAATCGATGAAATCTCGAATTTAGAAAACTTAAAAATAGGAGTTGAAACTATGGATAACTTTATAACTTCTGTGAAAATTTGGTCCAAATCGGTTAAGAAACACCAGAGATATTAAATTTAAGTCAATAAAAACTGCACTGCTGTATGTCATTTTAATACACGGGCTCAGGGTATCTTTAGTCGGGATATCTCGATTAAAGCCTTCTTACTTGTTTTCAGATTCGCTCATTCTCGTTTTGTTTTGACAGTCGGCATCATGAATACATTAATAGAATTGATCGAATCTATGCATGTCTGCGTCATTCGTGTGAGTCGCGCTCTTGGTCCCAAACCCAAAGAGGCGGCTTAAAACGTAAACACGCGCGCGCATCGCTCTTCATGTTCGGCGCTGGATGACAAACTATTTTTAAATCTCGCTCCAATCATACGCCTTTGTAGTTGCCCATTTCGGCTCACTCTCTAATGTATGCGCGCGCTCTGCATGTCAAACAAAAAGCTTTGTTAGCACAGTTGTTTTTATACTTTGATACCGAAGGTCTCATAGTATATTGGTTTTGTGCAATGTCCGTCATGGTGTCTGTCCGTCTGTCCGGTCTGTATGAACGCAACTTTTTTCGACACCCGTAAAGCTAGAGACTTGAAACTTTGCAATTATGTTTGTCGATAGGCGCGACAGATAAAGTGTCAAGATTGGGGTGCCACGCCTACTAGGAGGCTGGGAAATCGATAAATTCGATAGCTGAAAACCGATAAAACCAAATATTTCTCACATTCTCACAGCTAGAGTTAGTCATGTCCTTGAAAAAACTGCATCAAAATTTTGGATGCCACGCCCACTCCTTCCGCCCCCATCATCCCTGCTCCTTGAAACTGGAAACGCCTATAGTTTTTACATTTTTTGGGCTAGTGACACCAAATTTTGTGTCAAGATAAATATTGACGTTCCACAAAAAAATGCATCAAAATTGTGGATCCCACGCCCCCTGATTCCGCCCCCATCCCCCTTCTCCATGAAATTGGAAACGCCTATAGTTTTCACATTTTTTGGTCAGAAAAGCAAGCATCAAATTTGGTGTCAAGATAGGTTCTGACGTTCCCCATCAAAACTTGGATGCCACGCCCCCTGATTCCGCCCCCATCCGCCCTTCTCCAAGAAATTGGAAACGCCTATAGTTTTCACATTTTTGGGCTAGAGCCACCAAATTTTGTGTGAAGATAGATATTGACGTTCCCCAAAAATATGCATCAAAATTTTGGATGCCACGCAAACCTAAGCCACCCGCTTTATAAAATCGGAATCGGCTATATCTTTAACAGTTTTTGAGCTAGAGCCACCAAACTTGGTAGGAAGATTGATAGTGACAGTTAAAAACATTTGATTCAAAAATTTGGATGCCACGCCTACCTCTGCCGCCCACCTTTTAAATTTTGGAGTTTAGTTATCTTCCACAGTTTTTGAGCTAAAGTCACCAAATTTGGTAACATGATAGCTGGCGATGTTTACCACATGGCCCACTCCCTTCGCCCCTGCATTCCCCCTTATCAACCGTTATTTTACTGGTATCAAAGTATTCCGCAGTCGGTTGTGTCCGACTGCAACGTTTTTACTTGTTTTAAATTGGTTGTTGATATGAAGATTTAATACCCATAATGGTTTTTTGCTTATATTTATTAATAGTGAAGTTGATAATTGTGCAAAAATTTAAATATAACAAAAACTAAGGGGATAAAGTAATTAAATTAACATAAATTAATTTATTAATATGAAATAGAGTCGCCTCTTTCTTGTGCAACTAATTGCAAGCGGCGGGGCGTCGAATTTATCAAGTTATGTGAAGAGTTTACGTCAATAGTTGCCCATTTCTCGACAATGGCAGCTTTTAGTTCCTTCAATGACTCGAATTGCCTTCC